>OZ012738.1:34113544-34713544 GCA_963859935.3 Lathyrus sativus
GATCCCTAATGGGTCTAATTTTAAGAAGTGAAAGCAAGGCTTTGAGTTTTCATTAAGATTACTGATCTTGACATGACATTGCATGAAACCAAACATGTGATCGATGCTTAGAGTACACCTAAAGAGAAAGAAAAACTAGCTAAGTTGGAGAGGAGTAACCAACTTAGCTAATGTGCTATTAAGAGGACCATTTCAGAACATATGATCAACGAATTGCTTGAGAAAGATAATTCTGAAAAATATCTTACTGTTGTTAGGGAGAAGTTTCAAGTATCTGATAATGCTGAATCTGGATATTTAATGAAACAACTCATGGACATGAAGTATGATAATAATGAGGGTGTCAGAGAGTTCATGCTTAGGATGACTCATGTCCAAACCAAATTGAAACCCCATAACATTGACCTGAATGAGAATTTCATTGTGTCTCATGCCTTAAACTGCCTACTTGATGAGTTCACTCAAATCAAAATTGCTATAATACCTTGGTGAGAAGTGGATCGTCAATAAATTTATTACCAAGTGTGTGGCTGAAGAAGAGAAACTCAAGAAGGAAATAAGTGATTTAGCCCTCCAGACTTTTCATGCTAAGCCTCATTCTGGTAAGAATTCTTGAAAAAAATTAAGAAAAACACTCATAATTCTTCTCATGGACATCCTGAGTTTAAGAAACGAGGTAATGGTTAACACCATAACATATGAGGTCCTAAGTCGTTTACTTTTAAGAAATCCTTTTGGTGTAAGGAAAAATGGCATAAGAAAATTGATTGTCGTGCTTTTCAAAGCTTGGTTAAACAACAAGAACAAATCTGGAAGGGTTCAGAAACCAAATTTAAGGGAAAACAAGCTCAGGGTAGGAAATGATCTTGAAAACATTGTGGAGCTAGTTGGAGATGTTATCTTAGTTATAGGATCTAATTTTGAACTTATCTTGAAAGATATATTTTATGTACTTTCTTTTAGGAGGAAGTTGATTTTAATATCTTGTTTGGATAAACTTGGATTCCAGTTTACCTTTTATGATGGAAAAATAAATTTGACGTTGAATTCTCAAGTTGGAGGTAATGTTATCTTGTTCGATGGTTTATACAAGTTATCTCTAGATTGTGAAAATATTTCCTCATCCATGAACGTTGAGAGCTTCATTTCTAAAAGGCTTAAAATTAGAGAAAAATCCTCCTTGTTGTGCCACAAGTATTTAGGCCATATCTCTAAAGAAAAAGTTGAAATGTTAGTTAGAGATGATATTTTACCTTCATTAGATTTTAATGATTTTGGAACTTGTTCGGATTGTATTAAAGTAAATTTTACTAAGACTGTAGCACCTCAAAATTTTCCATCCTTTTTCTTATATCTTGGCTTATGTTTCATATCATTTTGCATTGACATTAGTGCATAACATTGGTTCTAGACAGAGGATCAAAGTATTTGGTTCAACACCAAGAGAAGAGCTTCATCTTCAAAGCTCAAGCAAAGGGTTCATTCTCAATATTGTGGTGTTCTCAAATCACAGGGTCATCATCATCATCAAGACATGTCATACAACCACTTGAATCAAGGATTCAAGCACTGACTACCTCCTCCTATCTTGTGGACAACTAGGTTATGGTTTTGGTTCAAAGGAGATTTATGGCTAGCTCTTTGGGCAAGACTTAATTCTAATGCTCAACACACACCTTGAGGGTCCTCTAAATGGATTATGTATCTTCACACACCATCACAAGATCTTCAATCAGTGGAAATGATCCTAGGGTTTCATCTGGTCAACAAAAGTCAACTATGGATCTGAAAAGGTTCAAGGCTTGACTTTTGATCATTTAAGTCATGAGAGGCCATCTTAAGTCATCACAATTACTATGTTGAGGTTTAATCAAGAAGAATAAAAGAGGATCATAAAATCAAGAGGTTGCTAAATTAGGGTTTTAGAGGTTTCTAAGTGTAAAATCTCATCTTTTAGCACCTAACTTCCATGACAAGTTTCATCATGATAAAAGATCCATCTCATTTTTCATCAAACACGAGACTTTTCCCTTGTTCTCCAAGATTTCTTTTGAGTACAAAAACTCCCCTATTGGATCTACACATCTCAAGTTATGATGTCTTCAAGTTGTTTTTACAAAGTGGAAAGGATTTAAAGGCACCCAAGGGGGACCCATTTCTAAGACAATTTTCACATGGATCCAAGCTTTTCCTCAACTTTCTTTAAACATAAGAGTTGTTCTTCATCATCTAAGATTTCCAAAAGGTGAAAGAACTTATCATTTCCATGTATATAACTCAAGTTGTGATCTTTCCAAGTCAATGCCATTTTGGATGACCTAGTTTTGGATCATTCACTTCAAGGTCAAAATTCATGAACTTCAAAGTTTCAAATCAAGTTACTTACAACATGAAATTTGTGTCTCAAGGTCTTGCCTTCATCATGACCTAAAATTTCATGCCATTTTATGTTTCATGGTGCAAGTTAAGGCATGATGAACAAGGATACATGGTTATGTGACCTAATTTGACTTTCTTGATTTTCAAGTCACCAGTTTGATTTGTTTTAGTTCTCCATTTGGTATCATATCATCATTACTATATGACACAAAATGTTACCCAAAATGTAAATACATACCTTTACATTTCAAGCATGAATTCAAGTTTTTACACCATATGAGGAATTCATTAAAACATTCCACAAGTCCATTTCCTTTCATTCCAACCATCCAAATTCATTTCCCCGCCCTCTTTTATGTTGAATGATGGCTTGAAGTAGTGGGAAGACCATCCAAACCCGTGGTACATAGTATTTGAATATTTGTTTGGAAAATTGGCAAAATCACCCACGCATGCATTATGGGCCTTCAAAAATATTCCAAAACCTTCCTATATAAAGGAAACAAAAACCCTAACATGAGAGAGAGCTCATTTGGCTGCAGAACAAGCTTGAAGCATTCAAAATTTCTCAAGTCATCTCTTACTTGATTCCTACTTGCTGAAACACAAGGAGTTCATTGGTGAATTTAAATTGAAGCTCAAACATCATTTAAAGGACCAACAGATTTGCTCCATTAGGTAACTTTCTTCACTTCGAATCTCTCATTTTAGGCACAAATGTAGGTCCATGTTGGTTGCATCTGAAGCCCTACCATGTGTAGGCAATGTTTGAATGATTTTTGTATTTGTTTAATCACTTTTCAATTTATATATCAAATTTTCATATTGAGTTTTCACCATGTTAGAGGAACCTTTTTGAAAATCTAAGGTCAAATTCGTGTTCCTCATGAAATTTCCTTCAGAAATGTGTATGGGGTTTTGGTTTTTATTGGGTTTTACAGGCTTCTCCGGTGACGCTGGCTAGAGAAGATGACCGGAGTAGGGTTACGGTGGTTGACATGTTTCCTGAGGTGTGAGAATAGTGTGTCCTTTGACCTTGCACACGTGTGCGTTGAAAGGTGATGTGACATGCCACATCCTTTAATGAAACACATCGTTTCATTTATTCTAAGGTTTTTTGTATTTTTTTTGGATTGGGCTTTGTTCCTTTTACTTTATGCACCCTTCTTGTTGGGCCCATATGCACGCTATAACATGAAATCAGTTCAATTATGATTTGCTTGTGCACCCCTTTTGCCTTGTTCTTTGGTTTTTATTTTATTTTTATTTTCATTTTGATTTTGATTTTTATTTTAATACTTCCAATTACTTTAAAAATACTTAAAAATATATTTATGTTCATTTAATGTCTCAATATATTTTTCATTATTTTATTTTATTTTTTAAAATTAATTTTCCTTTTTTTAATTGAATTTAATGTGAGGTGGTTTTCCATGTTTACCCTTGAATTAAGGTTTGAACTTTTGATGTCTTTAATGTGCCTTCTTGATCCAATTTTTCTCACATGTTTGAACATTTGGTTGATGAATGTTTGAATGTGGTTTTTGTGCCTTGATGTTTATTTCTTGGATGTTTCTCACTTGGTTTTGTTTAGTCCTCGATTCATAACATGCTTGGACTTGTGGATTTCTTTTGATGGTGTATTCATGCAACTCTTGTTGAGATCTCTTCTATGCCTATTCTTGATTATTTTAACATGAGTTTAAGCTTTGGTTTCCTCTTTGTATAACTATCTCAGTGCTTCAAATTTATTTTTCAATGTGATGATGTTTGAACATGAACTTGCCTAGTGCTTAACCTAGCTTTAGGACTTGCTTCTTGAATGGATTTTCCTCGTGGTTCATGATTATTGTGCTATTCAAATGGTTTGATTAAGGTTCTTATTTTCATGTTATATGTCCATTGTATAATCATTTGCCACTCCTTTATTCACATGTTCTCTTGTATGGATGATTTAGGTGTTTCCTTGAGCATGATTTGAACTTGATCTTTCTTGGACTTGCTTGATGTCTTGGTTTTGGATGTGAATTGAACCATTTGAGTTTGCTTCTGACCTTCATGATATGGTGTGCTTTACTTGATAAATTTTCACTTTGTACCTTACTTGAATACATGTTTTCATTTGAAGATGATCATGGTATGAACTTACTTAGTTTTGATGCATTTTTGAAGTTGATCCTTGTTGATTCTTCTTGGGTTTCTTGAGTTGATATTTGAAATGATGTTCATCTTTGTGTTACTGCCCCTACTTGGTTTCACACCCTAACCTCACATGTTTGATCATTTTAATTGTTTTTTGTATGAGCTAGTTGTTGCTAGGTGTTTGGACATTGATGAGATGCATGCTTGACACTCTTTATGCTTCTTTCTTTGATCTTTGATGAGATGCATAGCTTTTTGCATCTATGGAATTATGCTATTTCCCAACATACTGAACTTAATTGACATGGATGCTTTCAGTATCTTCGCCTCCAAAAGTCTTGTACCCACTCTCTTAGGAGACCTATACCATTCAGTACATTTCAAGAACTAAAGGAAAAGGGGAAAGACTGTTTCTTGTTGTACTTCGCTCTTCCACAAGTGGTTCATAGATCACCTCCCTTATTCTGAAGCTTTCTTTGACTTAAGGAATACATCTGAATGGTCTCAAAGACTCATGGGTTTAACAACTAAAGACATTGTCTAGTTTAATCGAGATCTTCTTGGTATAGAGATTGTCTTCAATTGTGGTAACTTTCCCAATTTGCCTCTGATGGGGAGAAAAAGGGGAATCAATTATAACCCTTCTCTCGCTGTCAGGAAATTTGGGTATGCTTTGAGAGGACCCCTGAAAGATGAAAAAGTACAGGAATCTCTATACTATACCGGTGTAGCTGACCTTGTTACTCTGGCCAAAATTGTTGAAGCATAGGGAAAAATCCACAAGAAGGGGAAGCTTCCTTTAGGGAAGAGTGACTGCAGAGCTTATGTCCCTTACATAGAGTGGATCCAGAAGAGGGTTGAGAAGATATTGTTGGCTTTTCCTATTGAAGAATCCTTGTACCCTTTGATAGTTGAAGAGCCTACAACGATTGATATCCTGAAATACAATAAGCTTTGGGCAGAGAAGGAAGAGATGCATAAAGAAAGTGAAGAATTAAAAAAGAAGATCAGCCAGTTAAAGCACGACAAGAACGAAGTTGTCTACTTGGAAAAGGTGAAGTCAGAAGCCTTAACCAAGATGGAAAAGGAGCTATCTGAGGAGATCCGGATACGATGGCGATTTGGGTCAGGATTTGAAAAGTACTGGCAGCATTTTGAAGCAAAAGAAAAAGGAGTTACACAAAGCCTGTTTGGAGATCTCCAAATTCAATGATTAGTTGAACGCTACAGTAAGTGCCAACAAAAATAGAGAGGATGAGCTTCACAACTAGATTGACAAATTGAAGACACAACTTAGAATAAAAGAAAGAGAGGTTGTAGCAGAGTCATCCCATAGATGTAAAAGTGAACATAGGATGCGAGAAACCTTATCAGCTTTTGAAGAACTCAAGGTTAGGGTAAGACTGAAGAAACCTAAGCTTGAAGACGTCTTTGGTGATGACGTGTGGGAGGAATATAGTCCGAATTTGAAAGATGTCATTCGTAGAAGAGACTTCCTTATCCAAGAACTGATTGTAAGGTCAGAGCACCCAGATACAAAGAAGCTGCTCGAGGAAGCTCAGACTTGGCGCAGAGACCATAGTGGTTGAGGAAGGCTATTTTCAGTGATGATGTATCTCATTAGTTTATTTTCCTTTCTTGTATTTTGACCATCACCATACTTTTTGGATGAGGTCACAGGCACTTATGTTCAGTCGTATTTCCCATTTTTGGATAGTGAATGTTAACTTCTTATTCTCATTTTATTTATGAGCAAGGCTTTTGATTCTTCCATCTGTCTCCACTGTTCTATTATTTGTGAAACTAGAATCAAGGGGGAGATTTCCTGAAATACATATACATGTTTGCATTTTGCATTATCATATTCATTTGCATAACAGGTGTTCCCAGAGGCCTCACTCTTATCTTTGCTTGGTTTTATGTATCATTTGACATGATTGCAAAATCAGGTATTCATAGATACTTTACTCGATGAAGTCAGGAAAGAGTTATATATCAGGTTCAGAACGAGCTTCGGGAAGTCAGAGAGCACATGACTCAATTTATGGAATTAATGTAGAACGTGGCCAACGGGCATGAACAGTTAAGAACTCTGGTCCAGCCATTGGTAGTACCGCTTGATGAAAACGGTATTCTACATGGAGGAACTGTTGTTATTCCTCCACCTGTTGGTCACAATATTCCTCAAGTAAATGGTATTTCTACAGTTGTTAACCCTCCGCGCGGAGGTCCTCATGGTGGAGTTCATATAGAAGGTGTTGAAGATAGTGTGTGCACTGTGCATGGGGCTGCTGGTCCCTAGTGAGAGGAAGATAATCAAGACAATGTCTTTTCAATAAGGGACATGGATGTTGGTCTCCCATCAGAAGTTGATAAAAGATTCAAGTTAATTGAGGAGAAAATGAAATCCTACGAGAACCAAAATTCTTTGGGTCTCGACATGTCAGATTTGGGACTTGTGTCAGGGGTCCGAATTCCCCCTAAGTTCAAGGTACCAAACTTTGACAAGTATAAAGGGACAACTTGTCCTAGAGTACATATCCGAGCATATTTCAAAAAGATGTATACGTACTCTGACGATGAGAAGTTATTGATGCACTTTTCCAAGATAGTTTGTCAGGGCCGTCATTGGAATGGTACATGGGGTTAGAGAGAACCCACATTGGAAGCTGGAGGGAGTTGGTAGAGGCTTTCGTTCGCCATTATCAGTATAACAGTGATCTGCCACCAAAAAAGGTGCAACTACAAAATTTGTCACAGAGAAATAATGAAGGTTTTAAGGAGTATGCCCAGAGGTGGCGCGAGCTGGCAGCTAAGGTACAACCTCCGATGATGGACCGGGAGCTGATTGATATGTTCATGGCTACATTACCAGGAACATATTATGAGAAGCTAGTGGGTTGCATGTCGGGAAGTTTTTCGGACCTATTTATGGCAGGAGAAAGAGTAGAAAATGGTATAAAGACTGGGAAGATACAAAGTGGAACAAGATCCTCATCTGGAGGAATGAAGAAGTCATATAATGGAAATCCTAAGAAATGAGAAGGACATGCTAGTTCAATATCTTCTTATAGAGGTAAGGGTCTAGTGCAACAACATTATCAATAGAAAGTTGCTACTATAGCCATTCAGGCTGCACCTCAGCAACCAGCCAATACTTCTCGTCCTTACGCTGGCAGACCGAGAATGACCAACAGACAGTTTGAGACCCCTCCTATGCCATATTCTGAACTATTACAACATTTTTTCAGTTACAACTTATTTAAAAGAGGACCTTGGCACCTCTCACTGGTGCACCTCCTTCGGGTTATGATGCGAATGCAAGGTGTGAGTTCCATTCAGGAGCTCCTGGCCATCACATTAACAACTGCAAAGCGTTCAAGCATAAAGTCCAAGATTTGCTTGATTCGAAGGCCATTAATTTCACTAATGAAGGCCCAAATGTAAATCAGAACCCAATGCCAAATCATGGTGTTTCTAGGGCTAATTTTGTGATAGAGGCGGAGAGGCTAAATTTGATAATGGATGTTGAAGAGCTGTAAGCTTTGTGAAGGATAAGTTGTTAAAGGGAGGTATTTTTCCAGGATGTTCGGTTGATTGTTCAGAGTGTGCTTTGCAACTAAAGGGCTGTAAATTCTTGAAGAAGGGTATTCAGACTTTGATTAATGAAGTTTGTCTGCAATTTGACAGAGTTGTGGAAGAGGATGTGGATGATAGAATCAGTAATGATGAAGTGAAGTCGCCACAATTTCAATTCCCTACCGGACAATTAATATTTTAGCGCTTGCCAGGCCAGCACCGATTATCATTACCGTCCCAAGACCCGTGCCATACGAGAGCATTAAAGTCATCCCATGGAATTATGGGGCAGAAGTGTTCTGTAATATACAGAAACAAGAGTTGACTAGTTCATCATATGGTAATTTGAGTGTTGAAAACATAGTGGGTACAGGAGGAATCACTAGAAGTGGGAGGAGATTTTCTCCATCTGAATATAGTACTGATAAGAATGATAAGGGGAAGGGTAAAGCAGTGGTTGAGGAAGACGTCCAACAACAGGCTTGTAATGATGTTTTTTCAAAAGACGCCGTGGAATTTATGAGACTCATTCGTAAAAGTGATTACAAGTTGTAGATCAATTAAATCAGACTCCGCTGAAGATTTCTATTTTGTCATCGTTGTTGTGTTCTGAGGTACATCGAAATGCATTGTTAAAGATCCTGAATTCTGCATATGTAACGTAGGAGACTTCGGTTAACCAATTGGAAGGGGTAGTAGCGCATGTCAACACTGGCAATGGTTTGGGTTTTAAAGACCTAGATTTAACTCCAGCTCGGAGGAATCATAACCATGCTTTACACATATCCATGGAGTGCAAAGGGTCCTTACTGTCACACGTCTTAGTTGACTCATAGTCGTCTCTCAATATGCTACCCAAGAAGGCGCTGATGAAATTGGATACTCAAGGATTGATTTGTACGTCAAACAATTTGGTTGTGAGGGAATTTTATGGCTCGGAGAGGTCTGTATTCGGAGAGATTACCATGCCAATCCAGGTTGGACCCGAGACCTTTGGTGCAACTTTTTCATAATGGATATCCAGCCAGCATACGACTTTTTTCTTGGCTGACCATGGATTCATGCTGTAGGAGCACTTACATCAACATTGCATCAGAAGCTAAAATATATGGGGGGTAAAGTTGTTATGGTGTGTGGTGAGGATGATATTATGGTAAGCCAACTGTCATTGTTTAAATACGTAAAGGTGGATGGTGAGATTCACGAGACGATCTGCCAGGCTTTTGAAATAGTGAAAATTCAGGAGAAGCCTCCCGTTGAAGTTAAAAGCCCAGAGGTTTCAATGTCATCCTTCAAAGAAGTCCGTGCTATCATTGAATCTGGACCTTCCTAGAGGTGGGGCTAGGAGCTTGATGTTCCCGTCAAACATGACAAGTTCAGCTTAGGGTTCAAGCCTTTCAGTTCTTCTCGGAATACTCCTAGATATAGGAGACATGTGCAACTCACTAGCGGAGGAGTTATCTTTGACATGATTAATGCCGTAGGAGAAGATGAAGGTGATAGTGAGTGCGACATGGATGCTTGGATTTGTCCTTGCATTCATGGACAAAAGCTATGAAACTGGACTACTGAGGAAGTTATTCAAGTCACTATGAAGAGTAATTTCCACTTGCTTTTGACTATGTCTAGTCCTATGTTCTGCCTAAGACGTAGTGACTCATTCTTTAGGGCCCCCTTTTGTCATTTTCAAACATTATCATGAATAAAAGGACGTCTTTTTTGCATTCAAATATTTTGATCCCTGATTTTCTCTTTTTTTTTTTACACTTTGATTAAACAAAAAACTGGCAATGTGTTTGTGTTTCTTTGCATATCATAATGAACATAAAACATCAATCATGCAGGTCTTATATCTCAGATACCATCGATTCTGATTCGGCTATCGCTCAGTATGATTTCGATAATCCTATATATTAAGCTAAAGAAGAGATTGACGAAGACCATGACCTACTTGAGGAACTAGCCAGACTTCTGAAGCAAGAATAAAGGGTCATTTTGCCTCATTAGGAGGATATTGAAGTCATCAATCTGGGTACAGAGGATGAGAAGAGGAAGTCAGGATATGGGCTACTTTGGAAGATGATATCAAGAGAACATTGGTTGAGATGCTCCGTGAGTACATGGATATCTTTGCTTGGTCATACCGAGACATGCCTAGGTTGGATACTGATATAGTGGTGCATCGGCTGCCTCTCCGAGAAGAATGTCCACCAGTGAAGCAAAAGTTGAAAAGGACGAGGTCTGACATGGCAGTTAAGATTAAAGAAGAAGTTCAAAAGCAGTTGGGCGTTGGGTTTCTTGCTGTCACCAATTACCCTCCGCGGGATGCTAACATTGTTCTTGTGCCTAAGAAAGATGGAAACGTTAGGATGTGCGTTGATTACAAAGATATGAATAGAGCGAGCTCGAAAGATGATTTCCCGCTCCCCCATATTAACATGTTGGTTGATAACACCGCTTAATATTATGTGTTTTCCTTCATGGATGGCTTCTCTGGGTATAACCAAATCAAAATGGCTCCAGAGGACATGGAGAAAACTACCTTCATTACATCGTGAGGGACTTTTTGCTATAAAGTGGTGCCCTTTAGATTGAAAAATGCTGGGGCAACTTATCAGCGGACAATGGTGACTCTCTTTCAGGATATGATTCATCACGAGATTGAAGTATATGTTGATGACATGATTGCGAAGTCACCAACGGATAAGGGACATCTGGTTAATCTTCTAAAGTTGTTTGAAATACTAAGGAAATTCAAGTTGAGGTTGAATCTAAATAAAGGCACTTTTGGAGTGAGATTTAGGAAGCTGGTAGGTTTCATTATCAGTGAGAAGGGTATTGAGGTAGATTCTGCAAAGATCAAAGCAATTCAAGAGATGCCTGAGCCAAGAACGGAGAAAGAGGTTCGTGGTTTCTTGGGGAGATTGAACTACATTGCAAGGTTCATTTCTCACCTTATAGCCACTTGTGAACCTATATTCAAATTGTTGAGAAAAGATCAGGCAGTCGTTTGGAATAAAAATTGTTAGAAGACTTTTGAGAAAATAAAAGAGTATTTACAGGAACCTCCAATACTAATGTCTTTAATTGCAGGAAGACCTCTAATTATGTATTTAACGGTTCTTGAGAATTAGATGGGTTGTGTGCTCGGTCAACACGACGAGACAGGTAGGAAAGAATATGTTATTTACTACCTGAGTAAGAAATTCACTGAGTACGACTCGAGGTACTAAATGCTAGAGAAAACATGTTGTGCACTTGCTTGGGCAGCTAAACGCCTAAGGCAATACATGTTAAACCATACAACCTTGTTGATTTTGAAGATGGATCCGATCAAATATGTATTTAAGAAGCAAGCACTCTCTGGAAGGATCACTAGATGGTATATGGTTTTGACAGAGTACGACATCTAATATGTTTCCCAAAAAGCCATTAAGGGAAGTGTCTTGTCAGAATATCTTGCTGAGCAGCCGATTGAGGATTATCAACCAATGAAGTTTGAATTTCCAGATGAAGATATTATGTTTTTGAAGATGAAGGACTACGATGAACATTTTCCTAACGAGGGTCCTGAGATTGGGGCAATTATTACTACTTCTCACGGTTCTCATATACTGTTCACTACCCGGTTAATATTCGCTTGCACCAATAATGAAGTTGAATATGAAGTGTGCATCGCAGGTTAGGAAGAGGCCATTGATCTGAGGACCAAGAATCTAGATGTGTGTGGTGATTTAGCGCTAGTCGTCAATCAAATCAAAGGAGAGTGGGAAAATCGTCAGACTAACTTGGTGCCATACAAGAACTATGCAAGGAGATTGATGTCTTTCTTCGATAGAGTTGAGTTTCATCTTGTACCTAGGGATGAAAATCAAATTCCAGATGCCTTGGCAACATTATCGTCAATGTATAAAGTGAATTTCTGGAATGAAGCTCGAGCGATCACCATCATGCGTCTTGACAGATCTGCCTTCGTATTAGCAGTTGAAAAAGCGTTAGATGGAAAGCCCTGGTATTTTGACATCAGACATTTTCTCAAGACTCAAGAGTATCTATCAGGGGCATCAAGCAAAGACAAGAAGAATCTGAGGAGGCTTTCAAGCAACTTCTACTTAACAAGGATGATGTGTTGTATAGAAGAAACTTTGACATGGTCTTGTTGTGTTGTGTTGATGAGCACGAAGAAGGCCTATTAATGGAAGAGGTTCACGAGGGTTCCTTTGGTACTCACGTCAGTGGGCATGCAATGGTTAGATAATTGCTAAGCACTGGATATTATTGGATGACTATGGAGTCCGATTGTTTCAAATACGCCAAGAAATGCCATAAATGCCATATTTATGCTGATAAGGTGCATGTGCCACCTAAACCTTTGAACGTATTGACATCTCCTTGGCCTTTTGCAATGTGAGGAATCAGTATGATTGGAAAGATAGAGCTGACTGCTTCCAATGGGCATCACTTTATTCTAGTTGCCATCGATTATTTTACAAAGTGGGTAGAAGAAACTTCCTTTGCTAATGTCAGCAGGCAAGTGGTTGCTCGTTTCACAAAGAAGGACATCATTTGCCGTTACGGAATACCGGAATGAATCATTACTGATAGTGGTTCAAACTTGAATAACAAGATGATTAAGGAGTTGTGCCAGAGCTTCAAAATTGAACACCATAATTCTTCTCTGTACCATCCAAAGATGAATGACGTTGTTGAGGAAGACAATAAGAACATCAAGAAGATTGTACAGAAGATGGTGGTGACTTATAAGGATTAGAATGAGATGTTTCCCTTCACTCTACACGATTATCGAACCTCAGTGCGTACATCAACTGGGGCAACTCCTTTCTCATTATTATATGGTACGGAAGTAGTCCTACCATTGGAAGTTGAGATTCCTTCTTTGAGGATATTGACCGATGTGAAACTCGACAAAGCTGAAAGGGTGCAAGCCAGGTTGAATCAGCTGAGTCTTATTGATGAAAAGAGATTGTCAGTCATTGCTCATGGTTGGTTATACCAGAGCAGAATGAAGAAGGCTTTTGAGCAGAAGGTGCGTCTTTGGTGCTTCCAGACAAGTGACCTGGTTTTGAAAATGATCCTTCCTCCTCAGACATATCACAGGGGCAAATGGACTCCAAACTATGAAGGTCCATACAGTAAGAAAATTTTTCTCTTGTGGGGCCTTATTACTATCTACTATGGATAGTGAAGACTTTACATCTCCTGTGAACATAGACGTAGTCAAAAAATATTTTTCTTAAAATAGACTCGATGGACAGAAAAAGAAAGGTCCAGGAAAAAAAGAGGCATCCCGGTGAACTATAAAAGGAAAAGGTTCGGGAAAAAATTAGGGATAAAAGAAAAAAGAATAAACCCGCAAAGTTGAAAACTTGAAAATGTGACTTTAGCAAAAATGGGTATCCCGGTGGATCAAAAACCCGTAAGGGCGATCCAGGAAAAATTTATGGATTTAAAAGAAAACGACTATGGTCTATGTTCGATCTGTGAATTCATCTTGATATATCGAGACCCCGAAGGATAAGAATCAGTTTAGTCAGTATTTTCAGAAGGCGAAGCATTGGTGAACATTGAAGACATACGAGCTATAACTGAGTCGACACATGGTGGTTATTTGTTTCTACATTGTCGACATTTGTATATTTCTTGTTGTACTTTTTGCACAATTACCGCTTTTCAGGAATTGCATCCATTTTAAATATTCCTATTTACAAACCCTTTCAATCAATAAAGTATTATCCACTCATAAAGCTTTTTATTTTCGTTTTTACTTTTGCTGTTTTGTTTGCGAAAAAAACACGTCTGATATTTTTTTATAAACATTACATATAAAAAAATTAGGGCTTTACAAAGCATATTAAAAACAATGATTTTTCTTGAACGATAGGTGTCATGAATGGTAACTGAGGTGGCCATTTCGCATACATAGAACATCCTATTGTGTTTTGTTTGTTTGCAGGATGACATGATCCTCTCCCCATAAGGACTTTCTCTCCGACAATGAAGTTCTATCAATATCAGTAGCACATGGTGAATCATTCCTCCCCCAATAGGATTTCAGGGTTTTGTGTTCCCCAACTAGTTAAATTTGTACTCCCCAGCGAATATTCAGAAGTTAACCACATCAGACAGGATGTTGATATGCAGTCAGGCATCTATTCCGCATCAGAGATTTTGTCTCTTGTCAAATCAGAAGTATCTCACTAGCAATGATGTATACTTATCCCCGACAAGGTATGGTTGAGATTATTCTGCAGCAGTAGGGAAAGGTTGAAGGCTATTCCCCGACAGGATCTATGTCATTGATGCCTCTCCCCAAGCAGAGATTGATGTTGATTCCCTCGACAAGTAAATCAGCGATGACTGGTATCCTTAACAAAGTCCAATGGTCATTGGCATTCTTCAGAGTCATATTTTTTGGACGATCTCCCAAGAGACGCCTTTCTCAATTCCCAGCAGAGTGGAAATTATATTCATGAAGCCATTCAGTGGGTCTTCCTCAGCAGATTTTGTTTGCTGATTTTTCTCAGCACTTTCCTTGATGGTGTTCTTTTGCATATCATTTGTATTGCATCCTCCCAAACTCGTAGCATTTCCATTTCGTATGGAGCATTACGCCATATTCAAACATATGCATCTGAAGCATAAGCCAAGTTTGATACCTTTATTGCCAGACATCTCTCCAGCAAATAACGACATAATTCATGGGACTTTGTGGTACTTTACTCCCAGCAAAAATCATTGGCATATGTTTTCATCTTACTTTTACTCCTTAGCAGAGTTTGTTTGTTTAAGCTTCTCTTTCCCCAACGGAGTATTCTTTTCAGGTCGTAAGTTGGTTGATTCTACTTCCCGCCTATCCCAGGTGTTACATTCCAACTTTTGGTTGGTAATCCCCAGCTTAGTCATTTTATGGATGTTATCCCAAATTTTGGTTGGTAATCCGTCGTTTTATGGATGTTATTCCAACTTTTGGTTGGTAGTCCGCCGTTTTGTGGATGTTATCCCAACTTTTGGTTGGTAGTTCGTCGTTTTGTGGATGTTATCCCAACTTTTGGTTGGTAGTCTTTCGTTCTTGATCCAATTTTTCTCACATGTTTGAACACTTGGTTGATGAATATTTAAATGTAGTTTTGGTGCCTTGATGTTTATTTCTTGGATGTTTCTCACTTGGTTTTGTTTACTCCTCGATTCATAACATGCTTGGACTTGTGGATTTCTTTTGATGGTGTATTCATGTGACTCTTATTGAGATCTTTTCTATGCCTATTCTTGATTATTTTAACATGAGTTTGAGCTTTGGTTTCCTCTTTGTATAACCATCTCAGTGCTTCAAATTTATTTTTCAATGTGATGATGTTTGAACATGAACTTGCCTAGTGCTTAACCTAGCTTTAGGACTTGCTTCTTGAATGGATTTTCCTCGTGGTTCATGATTATTGTGCTATTCAAATGGTTTGATTAAGGTTCTTATTTTCATGTTATATGTCCATTGTATAATCATTTGCCACTCCTTTATTCACATGTTCTCTTGTATGGATGATTTAGGTGTTTCCTTGAGCATGATTTGAACTTGATCTTTCTTGGACTTGCTTGATGTCTTGGTTTTGGGTGTGAATTGAACCATTTGAGTTTGCTTCTGACCTTCATGATATGGTGTGCTTTACTTGATAAATTTTCACTTTGTACCTTACTTGAATACATGTTTTCATTTGAAGATGATCATGGTATGAACTTACTTAGTTTTGATGCATTTTTGAAGTTGATCCTTGTTGATTCTTCTTGGGTTTCTTGAGTTGATATTTGAAATGATGTTCATCTTTGTGTTACTGCCCCTACTTGGTTTCACACCATAACCTCACATGTTTGTTCATTCCACCTTGCTTGATGATTGATAATACCTCTTGTTGGACTTTGAGTCACTTGTGTGTATTTGGGCACTTTGTTTTGCCATTGTGTTTTGATTTTCAAATCTTTTAACATGGTTTGATATTATGATTGCTCTTTGTTATTATTAACATGATGTACATGCTCACCTTGTATGAGATTGTGTGTGTTTGATACTTCATTGTCATTTGAACTTCCATGATTATTCTTCTTGATTATATCTTCCTCTTTCTCCTGTTTTCTTCTTCATCTCCTTTCTTTAAGAGACTTGGTTAAGTTTCATTTTTGTTTTCATATGTGATTGAATTGGATAATGTTTACTTGTACTTGCTCACATGATCCCTTAGGATTCCTAGTCCCACTTAATTTCTAATTAAGGTAAGAGTATGAGAGACATTAGGCTTTCAATCCTTTGCATGATAACAATTAGGATAGTCCCTTCTTGACCTCAACTTTAGGTCCATCATTTGTATGATAACATTAGGTAGACTTCCCTTCCATCCTAACTTTATGACCATTTTGTATGATAACATTAGGGTTTTCAGTTCCCTTTAGTGTTTTTCTTTTGTGTCTTCTCTTCTCATCTCAAACAACTTTAAGACACTTAATAAGGAATGATGAACATTGTGTGCCACGAGTCTTAAGTATATGAGAAATGATGAGTGGAGGGTTTCTCTTCACTTGTCTAAAGTGTTTAGTGTATGCCCCTTGGGCGATATGCGACGCATTCGCTCCTATATCATAGTCTTTAGTGCAACGTGAATCTTAAACAAAGTTAATTCACTTCATTAAAAATCTTAAACCAAATTCAAACCTTTTTATACTTCGGGATTGCTCTTCAAAGTCATTTTCAGAAAAGAGTATGTTACTTTTTCGTTCTACCGCAAACAGGCATCGACCCTAATTGCTGGGATGGAAGTTTAACGTAACTCATAAAAAACACTTAACCAACTAGTGGTTTAGTTACCCGAACTACGTTTGCTTTGATTTCTCATACCAAATGAGGATACGTAGGCATAAGACGACGATGTCTTGGCGAACAACCTTCCCCCTATAACCCATAGTTTTCTGAACTATGTTGACTCTGACTTTCCCATTGCACGAGGGAATACGTAGGCATAGGGAGACGATGTCCTATCGAGTCTCTTTCTTTTTTCTTTGTTCTCGTCCTCGTTTAGTAGTAGCTTTTAGATAACTCACTCGTTGATTAGACAACAAGCGTGGATCCCGTTGAGTACAACAGACATGAGAGGGTGCTAATACCTTCCCTTTGCGTAACCGACTCCCAAACCCAAGATTTGGTTATGATGACCTTTTCTTCTCCTTCCTTTTAGGTTTTCTTGGTCGTTTCCTTTCTCTCTCATTAAGATAAATAACGTTCGGTGGCGACTCTTCTGTTTTTTTCCACCGTTTTTTTTCCGCGGTTGCGACATAGACCAATAAGAAAGGTTCAACTAGAAGTTCAAACCTTATGAAAGTCAATCATACAGATATTAACGGCCCCCCTTTCTCCTACTATTTGTGGTAATAAATATTTAATCATTTTTATTGATGTTTTTTTCCCAATTTGGCTATCTTTACTTAATTAAGGAAAAATCAGAAGCGCTTGAAAAGTTTAAAAACATTAAAACTGAGGTGATGACTTCCTTGGGTTTTAAATAAAATAAAGTTGATCAGTGCATCTATCTTAAGGTCAGTGGAAGCAAATGAATCTTTCTTGTCTTGTATGTTGATGATGTTTTTCTTTCTAGTAGTGATTTTGGTCTACTTCATGAGACCAAACTTATGCTAGCCAAGTACTTTAATATGAAAGATCTCGGTGAAGCATCTTTTATATTGGAAATTGAGATACACAAAGACATATCACTTGGTGTACTTGGTTTGTCCTAGAGGGCTTATATCGAACGAGTCCTAGAGAGGTTCAACATGTAAAACTGTAAGTCATGAGATGTTCCAATTAGTAAAGATGACAAATTCATTAAAGATCAATGTCCTAAAAATGAGATTGAGCGGGAAGAAGTGAAGGAAAAACCATTTGACAGTGCCTTGGGTAGCTTGTTGTATGCCCAAGTATGTATTAGGCCTAACATTGATTTCATAGTTGGTGTCTTGGGACGATACCAGTCCAATACTGGGAGTGATCATTGTATTGCTGCTAAGAAAGTGATGCAATATTTACAGAGAACTAAAGAGCATGTGATTATTTTTAGGAGAGTTGGCAACTTAGAAATAGATGGGTATATTGAATTTGATCTTGCTGTGTGTGTTGATGATAGGAAATCTACTTATGGTTACATATTTATGTTGGCTATGACTGCGATATCCTCGAAGATTAAAAAATAAACTATTGTCACCTCTTCTACTATGCAAGCAAAGTTTGTTGCTTGTTATGTTGCTGCCACACATGTTGTTTGGTTGAGAATTTTAGTGATTGGACTTTGTATTGTTGATTCTATTGCTAGGTAACTAAAGCTTTACCGTGATAATAATACAACTATGTTATACTCTAAGAATAATATAAGTTTTAGCGGTTCTAAGCATATGAAATAAAGTATTTAACAGTTAGAGGTCTTGTAGAGAAAAATGACATTATTCTTGAGTACATTGGTACTGATTTCATGCTTGTTGATTCTCTAACAAAGGGACCTAGGCCCATTATGTTCAAAAACCATGCTGAGAACATGAGCATTGTGAGTTCTTTTGATGTACTTGGTTAGTGGCAGTTTATTCTTTATGTCATTTTCTTACCATGTTGTATTTTATTTTGGACACCTTAAGTGTTAAATTGTCAAGTATTTTCTATTTTGAGCAACTGATAATGCAATGAATGTTATTAGTATTTGTCATTGTTTATTATGTGTCATTTGTTAAAATTGATACTCATTGTCATTGGGACCACTGTGATTGTGGTTGACACTAGTTTGGAGTTTGAGACATGGTTATAATTTTGAGCTCGGCATCTTTGGGACCACTATATCGGTAGTCAATGTCTTATTAGAGTTGAGGTATAATTTTGATGCCATATTGGACTTGAGGGATTATGGTTTACAAAATCATGTAATTTCTTTGACTTTAAGGCATTTGAGAGAAATTGTTAAGGACTAATAAAGAAAATAACAGTTTGACTATTGGATGACATTGACATGTTATTTTCTTGCCATACTCCACATTGATGACTAGTTGACAAAGTATGTAGTATTTGTAACCATTGAAGGTTTTGCCTGTCGCACCTCGAAAAATCACGGAGACATTTCAGAGAAACGACCCTCGCGCGAAAGGCGCGGAAATGCGGTTCGACAGAGTCGCCACCGAACTTTATTTTTCCCGAATAAATGGGAGAGGAAAATATCGAGAAAACCTCTTAAAAATGAAAGGATAGGAACAGGGCTGTCGCAACCATGTTCCGGGTTCGGGAGTCGGTTACGCGAGGGGAAGGTATTAGCACCCCTCACGTCTGTTGTACTCAACGGGAACCTCTTAAGGTATTTTGTGGAGAGTGTTGTCTAGGTTTACTTGTTTTTCTTC
Organism: Lathyrus sativus; assembly: GCA_963859935.3. Lineage (NCBI taxonomy): Eukaryota > Viridiplantae > Streptophyta > Magnoliopsida > Fabales > Fabaceae > Lathyrus > Lathyrus sativus. The sequence continues at coordinate 34,133,072 of OZ012738.1, forward strand.
TCGATGATAAAGGTAGAATTGGTAGGATAATAGGTAAAGATGCTAGGGGAATGTGGTGGTTAGAAGATAGGGTGCTCGCCAAGGATTGGGGCCCTTGTGCCTACGTATACTCATTCGGACGAGAAGGAGAAATCAGAGCGTTGTAGTTCGACTACGGGAAAAGGTTGGGAATGTGTGGATGGAATAATGGAGGAAAGTAGAAGTATGGAATAGGGGAGAAAAATGGAAGTGTGCTCGCCAAGATCATCGCAATCTTGTGCCTACGTATCTTACATTCAGACGAGAATGAAGAATCAGAGCAGTCGTAGTTCGTGGTAACAACCACGAAAAGATGAGGTTGAATAGGTTGGAAGTTTGAGAAAGAGACGAAAGAGTGACTGACAAGCAACCCAAGGGCGTGCCTCAAGAGCTTGTCACTCAAAAGTTCAAGGAATGCGAGATTCCAAGAACTCAATTCTTTCAGAAGTTGGGTTGAAGAAAAAGCGTTGGATGTTTTGAAATCGAAAGAATGAACTAATAAAAACTCAAGGGCACGCCTCGAGAGTTACTCATTTGGATATTCAAAGAATGCTAGATTCTAAGAATTATCCCTCTTTCGTAGGTTTAAGAAAAAACGTTTGTAGAAAGATTGAATCGAAAACAGAATGTGAGGCAAAAAGAGGTTGGTTTGAAGAAGGGTTCGACGACGAGTCGAGGAATTAATTAGAAGATAGAACCGACTTGACGACGTGTCAAGGGTTAGATGGTGAGAAACGATATTAGTCCCTAAGGGTGCCCCTAATATCGAAACCACGAGGAATGGTGAAGTGTGTGCGAAATGTCGACAGTTGCGAATGCGGACGAGCACTCGACTTAGGAGGATGTTTGGAAATGTTTGAGTTTGGAAAAGTAGAAAGATTGAGTGAATAATAACTCAAGAGCGTGCCTCAAGAATTATTCACTCGAAGATCCAAGGAATGCTAGATTCCAAGAACCTCCTTCTTTCGGAGTTTTAATCGAGAAAATGTTTTGAAAAAAAAGTCGAAAGATTGAATGAATAATAACTCAAGAGCGTGCCTCGAGAATTATTCACTCGAAGATTCAAGGAATGCTAGATTCCAAGAACCTACTTCTTTCGGAGTTTGAATTGAGAAAAATATTGAGAAAGTGATTTGAATCGAATCGAGGAGTATGAAAAGAGCTGGTGGTATGATATGACAATAATAATATGTCAAGATAATATAACAATAATATTCACAGTAACATTTAACGAAATTTAAAGTTATTGGTTAGTTTAGTGAATCGAATCGGGACACGAAGGAATGGGATCTCGTCTTAATCGCAAACATAATGCTGATTAATCGAAGGTAGCCTATCACGATCCCAAAGTACGGAAAATGACCCAATGGTCATTCACCATAGATTTGAAATCGAGAAGGTTATCAATTTCGATATGCGGCGCTTATGAATAAAAGACTTCATCGATCGAAATAAATCGAAAGAAAATCGAAAGAGGAAAGTGGTCTCGGATCCTTTGTTTCACGCCAATAATTTGACGGTTAAACGTTGGTAATCTCGTCATCGACCAAAAAAAATGAAAGTAAAATAAAGTAAAAAAGTTTAACAAGATATTAAGTGTAGTATTAACAAAGATCATTAAAACCTTAATATTGAGACACTAAAAAAAACAATAATAGAACAAATCAAACTCTAAAAACAATGGAGAGGGGGTGTTGAGTTTACGAGAGGGATGAGAAAAAATAAAGGAGAATCCTTTGGGCTTATCAAAGCCCATCATCTCCCTTAAATATAGCTAGACACACGAACAAAGGAAGGGGGTATGTAAGGAAGACGGTTGTGCACAGAAATAGGCCATTGGTAATGTTGATTAAACAAACACAAACCATAAAGCACATAGTCTTTATTCACACAACACTTAAAAGGGTGAAATAAAAAAATAAAATAAAAAAACAATATGCTATCTTATTTAACATATAATAAACACAAAAATAAAATTAAAAAAAAAAAACTTGAATTAGAGTCAAACCCCTTAAAACGCCACAGAGGACATCACACAACGAAAAAACAAATCATCGGCTCGCGTTCGAACCTGCTCACAACTTTACCTCCGCTTTTCAAAATCCAGAATCACTTGCTTATCCTCTAGATCTATTTCAATCATATGTTTGATTTGCTCACTTCGTGTTCTCCTTCAAGCTTTCTCCATCTCATTTCTTTTTCGTTTACTCTGATTTTTCTGGTTTTGAACATGATTTAGGGTTATTGATTTGGTTATTGTTAGTGTTGCAGAAGGTGACCGGATTTGAAGCTTGAGGTTTGGAGAAGAAGAGTAAGGTTTAGGGGTAAGAAGAATGATAAGTTTTGGTGGTTGAAGGTTGGAGAGGAAGGTAGAAGAGAGTTTTACGGTATTCTGAGAGTGGTTGAAGCGGAGAAATATGGGGTTTTGTGTGGTTTTGAAGATGTTGTTAACAGGTGGGCGAATCTTGAGTTATTTTGGAGTTGTTTATAGATGGGATGATGAAGATTATTGATGGGTTTCAGAAGGAGCTCCTGGGCTCCGTTTTGTATTGTTCAATGCTGTTTTAGGTTTTAAAAGTTTCTATTTGCGGTTCTGGTTTTGAATTCTGTTTGATGGAAGTGTTATGGAAAGAGAAGTGGTGGTATTGTTTGAGGTGAAGTTCAGGGATAAGAAAATGAGTTCAAGTTTTTTTGAGGAAGATGGTTTGACATTGAAGGAGTTGAAGGGAAATAGAGTTGATGAATAGTGCGGCTAGGGTTTTTTTGGTGCAGCCTTCTCTCATGGTTTTATATGGAGAGAGTATAGGGAGGATTGAGGGTAGAAAAGGAAACCATCCGAATGGTGAGCTGGGACTCAAATTTGGTCGTACATATCCTGGGCCCCAAAAAAAATTGTTGTGTTTTATCTTATGTGCCATAAGGAAAGGGGTACGATGCCACGAGAAGGTTTGCCAACTTGTGAAAACGTGAACTCTGGCTCTTATGCATACAGGTACCTCATGGCCCACATCATGTATTTTTCTCTTTTATTTTCACGTATCTGTGTTGTGTCATTTATCATAATCTTCTGGTGCATGATGGTTGTTTTGCAGGCTGTCGCACGAATTGCGGTTAGGGATGAGATTCTTATGTGAATGGTTGACTGAGGGTGTTCTGTATTGTACCGCTAGCATGATACACGACATCACATTTTCTTCAAATTACATGGATGTTATGTAAAAAAAGTGTAGGCTTCATTTGTGGCATGGACAAGAAGGTTTTGCTGAATTACCGTTGACATGTTGTGGTCATGTGGAAGTAAACTGTTCCGGTTATGCTAGCGGTAATTTCACAGCTTGAACAAATAATAGACCTCACTTGAATTGTAGCAGCCTGTTTTTTCTTTGTTAGCAGCTGTATGGAATTCTTCCTATGCACTATTATGGATGCGACTGCGTGTATGAAAAGGGAGAGTTATTGCTGCGAATTTTTCTTTGTACCAATTCATACACTTTGCTGCTGCTAGCCTGCTACCAATTGCGTGACCTGCGGTCTGTGTTTGATGATGGTACGTACAGTTTATGCAAATATCCTTATCTTCATGTTATGGCCAATGGTTAGTACAACTCTGGGTAGTGATTCCTCCTTCTAAACTTTGTATGGTTTTCTTGACAGGTCGTTTGGCATGAAGGATTTCCATCCATATCACATTGGTCATACCTTATGCGAGTGGCTTGGAGGTTTCATTATGGAGATGTGGGTTGTGCGGAAAGTGACGGTTTGGTGCTGGCTGTAACGGTATTGTGCACCTGCTATGGGCCAAGTCTTATTAGTGTTGGTTTTGGAAGTTGGTCTTGTACGACATTATGAATCGTTGCGACTTTGTTGGTGTATGACTGGTTTGTTTTGGAGCTGTGGCAATGGGGTGAGTATCGTAACAATCTGTTGTTTCGTGAACCACTCTATTTTTTCATAAATCTTTTCATGTTTGATAGGTAGCTGACGCAAGGAGCTCGTGAACGGTGTTTTGCTATGTCGCAAATTCAAGTCGGGATTACGGTGCGTGTATTGTAACGGGTTGCAGCTTGGTGACTTGCATTGGTGTGCAACATTGCGGTTTGTGGGGGACTGTGTTATACGGTTTGCGACATTGCGGGAATCCAAACATTGGGGCCCAAGACTGCATGAAGGTATGCCTACTACGAATGACAGCTTGCTCGAGAATTTTATTCCATGTGTGGTGCTTCTCACGGCTTGGTACGAGATGCGTGAAATTGGTTATGAAAATCTGGTGGGTATGTTGCAGTACTTAGCTGGTGTGAGGTGCAGATGATGTAATTCATATTGAGCATTGGTTTTTGAGTATTATGTTATGCAGGATGGAGGATAACAACTTTTCTTGGCTTGGTGAAGATTGGGAAAAACATTGCAAGTCTCTCTGATACGTACTCAATACGGTTCTCATAGAAATTTTGCAGATGCTACGGTTGTTAGTGTTGTACCATTTGTATGTGCTGGATGGAAAGTTCATTGTGTATTATTGTGATAGTTTGGTGGAAGAATCTACTTTGTGAGGTTGGTCATGATGGGAAAAGCTGCAAGTTATGGTGATGGATAAGATTTGGCAAGATGAGGCACGACTGTTACGCAAGGAATGGTGAGGCAGGCTGGTGTAGCTTTGGTCATCTGTAATAACTTTATTGTGTGATGCCATTGATAATTTAATTTTGCAAATCTGTTCGTTTCAGGTTATGAATGTGGAGAGATTTTTTTTTGCAAGTTGCTTTTACGGCTGATATGGTCTGGATGCAAGTCACAGCTGCGTGACCATTATCCGATGCACTTTTGGTGCGTTGTGCTGTGAAGTCACAGCTTTTGTCGGCTTCTGTCGTGACGGTTTCAAAAAATGATTTTGGATGAAATATGACGGTACTAGCCTGGATGTAACGGCTTGCATTAGAACCCAACGATTCCTTGTTCTTACACTCTTAAATTGTCATGTATTTGGTTCAAATTGTATGGTTTCTATACCAAATAAATGGTATTGCATACTTTAAAGAAATGTAGTAATTGTTGACACATTTTTTTAATGGAGTTTTAAAAACAATGGGTACTAAAATGCATAATTGGAATTGTTGTTGCTATGGTGTATGTGTGAATCATATTATTTGAACCATTTGTATATGTAAAGGAACCAAATAATATATGATGGGATTGCTAACAGAAAGGACTTTGGATTTTCCGTTCATGTCCTCTTTCCTCTAAACCATTTTCCCTCAAATAAATCATGAGAATTTGAAATGAATTAAGCTAGTGATTCAACTGTTGAAGTCTCAGACTGAATGTGAATTATCCGCAAATAATTCATCCTTGCCCTAGTTATTTTTAATCATGTTGAATCTAAAACCTCTTGAGCAACAATCTTGTCTTGCAATCAACATCATGCACTATACAAAATCCTGATGTAATGAACCGATTCTTGATAATCCTTTACGATGGAACACTATAAACTTGATACATCTTGAGATAAAACTTCACCTGACAGACAATTCAAAACCATTGAACCTCAGTTCAAACCACTCGTATGCTTGTCTTAAATGCCTGCTTGAAATTTGATTTAGCCTAGTAACACCATAAACAAGAAAAACATATCCTTTTTTATTTATTTTTAATTTACGAATAAGTGATAGGGAGTGAATGTACAGATGAAGGTCATATACAAGGTAGGACAAATTTGGGGTATGACAGATGCCCCTATCTGATTGGCTTAGACCGAGTAAGATGAATGACTATGGCGCTCACTCTTTCAAGGTAGAAGACAATTAGATATAAAGAAGACCCTGAATTTGTCTGAAAAGAAAAGGAAAGTTTGGGAATTGAAAATGCTGGATGAGGTGTACCTCTGAGTAAACTGTAAATAACTGGAAAAAGGTCACCATCACCAGAGGATGATGGGACGAAACACACACGGCTACTATCAAAAAAAGGATGATAGAGTAAACACCATCGCACAATCTGACACCAATCCGAGTGACAGACCCCCCACCAAAAGGATGACGGAGCGAAACACACACATAAACAAAATATCACACAATCTATCACCAATCCAAGTGACAGACCCCCCACCAAAAGGATGACGGAGCGAAACACAAACAAACAATATCGCACAATCTATCACCAATCCAAGTGACAGACCCCCCACCAAAAGGATAACGTAGCGAAACACACACAAACAAATATCGCACAATCTATCACCAATCCAAGTGACAGACCCCCCACCAAAAGGATGACAGAGCGAAACACAAACATAAATAAATAAATATCGCACAATCTATCACCAATCCAAGTGACAGACCCCCCACCAAAAGGATGATGGAACGAAACACAAACATAAATGAATATCGCACAACCTATCACCAATCCAAGTGACAGACCCCCCACCAAAAGGATGACGGAGCGAAACACAAACAAACAATATCGCACAATCTGACACCAATCCAAGTGACAGACCCCCCACCAAAAGGATGACGGAGCGAAACACAAACATAAATAAATATCGCACAACCTATCACCAATCTAAGTGACAGACCCCCCACCAAAAGGATGACGGAGCGAAACACAAACAAACACTATCGCACAATCTGACACCAATCCAAGTGACAGACCCCCCACCAAAAGGATGACGGAGCGAAACACAAACATAAATAAATATCACACAACCTATCACCAATCCAAGTGACAGACCCCCCACCAAAAGGATGACGGAGCGAAACACAAACAAACACTATCGCACAATCTGACACCAATCCAAGTGACAGACCCCCACCAAAAGGATGACGGAGCGAAACACAAACAAACAATATCGCACAATCTGACACCAATCCAAGTGACAAACCCCCCACCAAAAGGATGACGGAGCGAAACACAAACAAACAATATCGCACAATCTATCACCAATCCAAGTGACAGACCCCCCACCAAAAGGATGACGGAGCGAAACACAAACAAACAATATCGTACAATCTATCACCAATCCAAGTGACAGACCCCCCACCAAAAGGATGACGGAGCGAAACACACACAAAATGATATCGCACAATTTGACATCAATCCAGATGACAGACCCCCCACCAAAAGGATGACGGAGCGAAACTTACACACACAGGTTTCTATCACCAAAAGGATGATAAAACGAAACAAATTGAAGGTTACCAACACCAAAAGTATGCAGGCTCGGTTGGGCTGACGAGGTTGGCTATCACCAAAAGGATGATAGTAAGGCAATTGACAACGGCCACGCTTGCTGAATACAACTCAGTGGGGAACACCCAAGAGGAAGATTGGATTGAAATGAGTCAACGGGGTACGCCCACCGTCTTGCTTGGAGATCACAATTTTGTTGAAATGATTTCATGGTTACGCCCATGAACTTCTATGAGGATGCCCCTGACTGGGCTGAGTTTGTCTTTTAATTTTTGTCTTGCCTTGGCTTGATCAACAAAAGGTTGAACAACTTCGTGAGGAACGCTCACGGCTTTGCTGAAGATGCCCCTAACTGGGCTGAATCTTGCACTGAATGTCTTGGGTTTGCCCAACAAAAGGTTGAACAACTTCGTGGGGAACGCCCACGGTCTTGAATGGTATGCCCCTGACTGGGCTGAATGTTGATTTGAAGATCTGATCAACCACAAGGTTGAAACACGTCATGGGAGACGCCCATGTCTTTGAAAAATGCCCTTGACTGGGCTGAATCTTGCTTTGAATAACTTCGAATTTTGTGAGAGAAACCCACAATTGCAGAAGATTGCCCCTGACTGGGCTGATGATTGCTTTGAAGCTCTTGAAATTCATGGGAGAAATCCACGACCTTGTGGAAGATGCCCCTGATCGGGCTGATGATGGTATTGGAAATCTTCAAGATTGATCCTGGACCTTGACTTGCATATATGAATGCTGGATGATAAATGATATTCCATACGAATGGAAGTGCAAATGCAAATGCTGACGCGCGGAGATGCAAGAGCTGGGGAAGTATGATATGATTGGAGTATGCATATAATGCAGGATGCTTATGAGGTCGAATGCGATGCATATGATGTATATGATTGCAGACAGGTAATTGGAAATGCAGGGAGACGCCAGCATGGTGGACTTTTGGTAGTTGCCAATGCGGATTGGACTTTGGGTGGTGGGAGGGGTTGACTTCCTCGACACGCTGTTTGCTGAAGATGTCATGATTGGAGCAGAAGATGTCCTTGATGCCCCAAGTCTGGGATATTTGGGTGACTGTGAATTTGCTTCAAAGAGAATTGCACTTCTGCTTGATGGTCAGGACGACCTGGTCTTGCCCCAGTCTGAACTTGTTAATGATATGCCCCTGCTCGAGCTGTTGAATAATTTTCCCCAGCCTGTGAGTTTTGAGGTAGCCTTGCTTTGTGCCAACCACTGAAAGTCAAGTTCCTCCTTGATTGCCTTTTATTGGAATGTCTTTGAATACCTAGCACTGATTTGCAATTAAAATTGTACATTCACAAATGGTAATATTAATGCAAAGTTTGGTGCAAGATTTCAAAAAAAGTGTCGTTTTATTGAAGTGTCATGATAGTGAGACGAATGGACTGTTAGTCCGAACATTGTGCTAATTTTGATTGGTGCGTGAGATATAGCAAGGACAATGACACCAATTCTGATGATTAGCAATCATGTGAGGAGTCAGGTTACGCAACCTTGCGATAGTATGCTTTCAAAATGAACCTCGCCTCAATTAGGTCTTTCGAGGGTTGTAACGTGGTCTGGTTCATGGTTTATGGAACAAAGGTATTAGGCTCAAAGTATGATTTATACCCACCCCTTCTTCTTAATAATCTCCAGTCCTACGTTCAGTTAATTCTACACATGCTTGTCTTGACAGTGTAAACTCGATGGCAGTCACCTTATTTTGATGGATGCCAGTGACCCTATTTGAATGACCACTGAATCTTATTTTGTTTTTGTTGAGGGTTTCGGGGTCCTCTTTTGTTTTTTTTTTGTTTTTGTTTTTGTTGATCCCTAACTTTTGCATGGATTGACTTCGCTTGTAAAATCCATCGGGTATTGCCCTGATTTTTCCTAAGTCCCCTCTAAGGTGTTTGACTTAGCAGGCTTTTGATTTTTTTGGATTTTGTTGGAAGGTTGTGACTGCCATGTCATGAGTCATTGATAAACAGTCGTCTTCTGGATTTTGCTTGTTGATTCGAGTGCGGGATTGGATTAACTGAACACTATCCTGCCCCAGGTTGAGTGTAAAGGTTTGAATATTCGAAGGAAACTCCTACTTCTAGGCTCAAAGTGGTTTACTAGGGATTAACTCCTTATATCTTTGGTGTATCGGGGGAACTGAAACAATGCCTGTACATCATTGACGAGATTTTGTCTGAAAGCATACAGTTTGCAATTATGGGTATCTCATTTTCATCATCCTCCCTCAAATCATGCTAAACAATAGTGGATAGAGTGAAGTGAACAAATGTGTCGGTGTTAAGTGAAAAATGAGTGAATACGACATAACTAATTCAAAACATGCATAAACGATACATTAATGAAACCAAATTCGAATGGCAATTGTTCAAAGCATACAATACTTAAACACACAAAGACAAAATATAAGAAATGCGAAAGATTAAATGGCAGCATGACGATCTTCTTCAGAGAATGGACTTGACTGGACTTGATCTGATGTTAGCACTAGTTGGCTGGCGGCATCGGGTCGTTGATGGCAGTGAGATACCTCCCATCAAAGGTGAGAGCTTCCTTGTCAACCAGGTCTTGAATTTTGTGCTTGAAAACCTGCAGTTCTCAATATTGTGACCTGGAGCGCCCTTATGAAACTCACAATGAGCATTCGCGTCGTAATCGGCAGGAAGGACAGTTGGGGGAGCTAGATCTCTCAGAATGATAGCCTTCTTCTCCATCAGTTGAGCAAAGATATCTGCACATGTCATTGGAAGACTATCAAATACTCTATCTGGCTTCCACGTTCTGTGTTGGTTTTGCTGACGCGGTCGTTGAGCGATTCGCTGTTCTGATTCCTTTCCAGTTATGGAGAGGGCTTCGAAGATCTGATCCATCTTTTTGTTGAGGGATTCCAGCTCCTTCCTAATAGCAACTTGTTCTTGTTGAATCTGCTCCATCATTCGTCTTGTATTGGCTCTAGTTGCATACTGGTGTCGAGGAATCAGCTTGATTTACTGGAAAGGAAGGAACGGAGACATGAGATTTTGTCGAGGGATTGAAAACGCAAAATGCACAACATATGAAATGCAATGCAAATGATATGCAAGATACAAGACTCAGGATCACAAGATCACAGTTCAAACAACTCTGAAGCTGATAATTGTAACAGGTAGGTAACCATAATTCCTGCTCAAAGAAAATTGACAGGTAAACCCTATACAGGAAGATCTAGACACTCTACCGATAAACCCACTCACGGGATGGTTTCTACGTTTGGTTCCCAGGATCACGGACACTAGTCGTATTAGCGTACGCAACAGGCTGGCTGTATTACGACGATAATGACAATAAGGTCTCTCCTGAGCGGAGTCCTCATGCTAGGCCCATAAGGAGCGAGTCCTTGGAGACTAACACTACACGACCACCATTATTGGAACTAGTGCTAAAAAGGTTCCCAGAATCATGGACCCTTCATGAATCAAGTTGAGCAACAGGCTAGCTGTATTACAACAAGATCTACGAATAGGTCTCCTCTGGAGGAGCTTTCATGCTAGGCCCACAAGGAGCAAGTCCTCGGAGACTAACACTACTCGACTACCAATTCTAAACTATGTGTTCTCTCTGCTTTTACCAAAGCACAGGTGTAGAGCTTTACTCATGATGTCATCCCAAGAACCAACAGGCAACCAAGATAACAAGCACAAATAAAAAACCACAAGAGAACAAATACATAAACGAAAAGAAAAAATAAAAAACAAACACTCCTCACAAACCGAAAGATAGGGTTGACTCTCTCTTTGCATGGAGCAAATGTCCCCAGCTGAGTCGCCAGCTGTCGCACCTCGAAAAATCACGGAGACATTTCGGAGAAACGACCCTCGCGCGAAAGGCACAGAAATGCTGTTCGACAGAGTCGCCACCGTACTTTATTTTTCCCGAATAAACGGGAGAGGAAAATATCGAGAAAAGCTCTTAAAAACGAAAGGATAGGAACAGGGTTGTCGCAACCATGTTCCGGGTTCAGGAGTCGGTTACGCGAGGGGAAGGTATTAGCACCCCTCACGTCCATTGTACTCAACGAGAACCTCTTAAGGTATTTTGTGGAGAGTGTTGTCTAGGTTTACTTGTTTTTCTTCTCGATGATAAAGGTAGAATTGGTAGGATAATAGGTAAAGACGCTAGGGGAATGAGGTGGTTAGAAGATAAGGTGCTCGCCAAGGATTGGGGCCCTTGTGCCTATGTATACTCATTCGGACGAGAAGGAGAAATCAGAGCGTCGTAGTTCGACTACGGGAAAAGGTTGGGAATGTGTGGATGGAATAATGGAGGAAAGTAAAAGTATGGAATAGGGGAGAAAATGGAAGTGTGCTCTCCAAGATCATCGTAATCTTGTGCCTACGCATCTTACATTCAGACGAGAATGAAGAATCAGAGCAGTCGTAGTTCGTGGTAACAACCACGAAAAGATGAGGTTGAATAGGTTGGAAGTTTGAGAAAGAGATGAAAGAGTGACTGACAAGCAACCCAAGGGCGTGCCTCAAGAGCTTGTCACTCAAAAGTTCAAGGAATGCGAGATTCCAAGAACTCAATTCTTTCAGAAGTTGGGTTGAAGAAAAAGCGTTGGATGTTTTGAAATCGAAAGAATGAACTAATAACAACTCAAGGGCATGCCTCGAGAGTTACTCATTCGGATATTCAAAGAATGCTAGATTCTAAGAATTATCCCTCTTTCGTAGGTTTAAGAAAAAACGTTTGTAGAAAGATTGAATCGAAAACAGAATGTGAGGCAAAAAGAGGTTGGTTTGAAGAAGGGTTCGAAGACGAGTCGAGGAATTAATTAGAAGATAGAATCGACTTGATGACGTGTCAAGGGTTAGATGGTGAGAAACGATATTAGTCCCTAAGGGAGCCCCTAATATCGAAACCACGAGGAATGGTGAAGTGTGTGCGAAATGTCGACAGTTGCGAATGCGGACGAGCACTCGACTTAGGAGGATGTTTGAAAATGTTTGAGTTTGGAAAAGTAGAAAGATTGAGTGAATAATAACTCAAAAGCGTGCCTCAAGAATTATTCACTCGAAGATCCAAGGAATGCTAGATTCCAAGAACCTCCTTCTTTCAGAGTTTTAATCGAGAAAATGTTTTGAAAAAAAAGTTGAAAGATTGAATGAATAATAACTCAAGAGCGTGCCTCGAGAATTATTCACTCGAAGATTCAAGGAATGCTAGATTCCAAGAACCTCCTTCTTTCGGAGTTTGAATTGAGAAAAATATTGAGAAAGTGATTTGAATCAAATCGAGGAGTATGAAAAGAGCTGGTGGTATGATATGACAATAATAATATGTCAAGATAATATAACAATAATATTCACAGTAATATTTAACGAAATTTAAAGTTATTGGTTAGTTTAGTGAATCGAATCGGGACACGAAGGAATGGGATCTCGTCTTAATCGCAAAATAATGTTGATTAATCGAAGGTAGCCTATCACGATCCCAAAGTACGGAAAATGACCCAATGGTCATTCACCATAGATTTGAAATCGAGAAGGTTATCAATTTCGATATGCGACGCTTATGAATAAAATACTTCATCGATCGAAATAAATCGAAAGAAAATCGAAAGAGGAAAGTGGTCTCGGATCCTTTGTTTCACGCCAATAATTTGACGGTTAAACGTTGGTAATCTCGTCATCGACCAAAAAAAATGAAAGTAAAATAAAGTAAAAAAGTTTAACAAGATATTAAGTGTAGTATTAACAAAGATCATTAAAACCTTAATATTGAGACACTAAAAAAAAAATAATAGAACAAATCAAATTCTAAAAACAATGGAGAGGGGGTGTTGAGTTTACGAGAGGGATGAGAAAAAATAAAGGAGAATCCTTTGGGCTTATCAAAGCCCATCATCTCCCTTAAATATAGCTAGACACACGAAAAAAGGAAGGGGGTATGTAAGGAAGACGGTTGTGCACAGAAATAGGCCATTGGTAATGTTGATTAAACAAACACAAACCATAAAGCACATAGTCTTTATTCACACAACACTTAAAAGGGTGAAATAAAAAAATAAAATAAAAAAACAATCTGCTATCTTATTTAACATATAATAAACACAAAAATAAAATTAAAAAAAACACTTGAATTAGAGTCAAACCCCTTAAAACGCCACAGAGGACATCACACAACGAAAAAACAAATCATCGGCTCGCGTTCGAACCTGCTCACAACTTCACCTCCGCTTTTCAAAATCCAGAATCACTTGCTTATCCTCTAGATCTATTTCAATCATATGTTTGATTTGCTCACTTCGTGTTCGCCTTCAAGCTTTCTCCATCTCATTTCTTTTTCGTTTACTCTGATTTTTCTGGTTTTGAACATGATTTAGGGTTATTGATTTGGTTATTGTTAGTGTTACAGAAGGTGACCGGATTTGAAGCTTGAGGTTTGGAGAAGAAGAGTAAGGTTTAGGGGTAAGAAGAATGATAAGTTTTGGTGGTTAAAGGTTGGAGAGGAAGGTAGAAAAGAGTTTTACGGTATTCTGAGAGTGGTTAAAGCGGAGAAATATGGGGTTTTGTGTGGTTTTGAAGATGTTGTTAACAGGTGGGCGAATCTTGAGTTATTTTGGAGTTGTTTATAGATGGGATGATGAAGATTATTGCTGGGTTTCAGAAGGAGCTCCTGGGATCCGTTTTGTGTTGTTCAATGCTGTTTTAGGTTTTGAAAGTTGCTATTTACGGTTTTGGTTTTGAATTCTGTTTGATGGAAGTGTTATGGAAAGAGAAGTGGTGGTATTGTTTGAGGTGAAGTTTAGAGAGAAGAAAATGAGTTCAGGTTTTTTTGAGGAAGATGGTTTGGCATTGAAGGAGTTGAAGGGAAATAGAGTTGATTTTTGGTGCAGCCTTCTCTCATGGTTTTATATGGAGAGAGTATAGGGAGGTTTGAGGGAAGAAAAGGAAACCATCCGAATGGTGAGCTGGGACTCAAATTTGGTCGTACATATTCTGGGCCTCAAAAAAAATTGTTGTGTTTTGTCTTATGTGCCATAGGGAAAGGGGTACGATGCCACAAGAAGGTTTGTCAACTTGTGAAAACGTGAACTCTGGCTCTTATGCATACAGGTACCTCATGGCCCACATCATGTATTTTTCTCTTTTATTTTCACGTATCTGTGTTGTGTCATTTATCATAATCTTCTGGTGCATGATGGTTGTTTTGCAGGCTGTCGTACGAATTGTGGTTAGGGATGAGATTCTTATGTGAATGGTTGACTGAGGGTGTTCTGTATTGTACCGCTAGCATGATACACGACATCACATTTTCTTCAAATTACATGGATGTTATGTAAAAAAAGTGTAGGCTTCATTTGTGGCATGGACAAGAAGGTTTTGCTAAATTACCGTTGACATGTTGTGGTCATGTGGAAGTAAACTGTTCCGGTTATGCTAGCGGTAATTTCACAGCTTGAACAAATAATAGACCTCACTTGAATTGTAGCAGCCTGTTTTTTCTTTGTTAGCAGCTGTATGGAATTCTCCCTATGCACTATTATGGATGCGACTGCGTGTACGAAAAGGGAGAGTTATTGCTGCGAATTTTTCTTTGTACCAATTCATACACTTTGCTGCTGCTAGCCTGCTACCAATTGCGTGACCTGCGGTCTGCGTTTGATGATGGTACGTACAGTTTATGCAAATATCCTCATCTTCATGTTATGGCCAATGGTTAGTACAACTCTGGGTAGTGATTCCTCCTTCTAAACTTTGTATGGTTTTCTTGACAGGTCGTTTGGCATGAAGGATTTCTATCCATATCACATTGGTCGTACCTTATGCGAGTGGATTGGAGGTTTCATTATGGAGATGTGGGCTGTGCGGAAAGTGACGGTTTAGTGCTGGCTGTAAAGGTATTGTGCACCTGCTATGGGCCAAGTCTTATTAGTGTTGGTTTTGGAAGTTGGTCTTGTACGACATTACGAATCGTTGCGGCTTTGTTGGTGTATGACTGGTTTGTTTTGGAGCTGTGGCAATGGGGTGAGTATCGTAACAATCTGTTGTTTCGTGAACCACTCTATTTTTTCATAAATCTTTTCATGTTTGATAGGTAGCTGATGCAAGGAGCTCGTGAACGGTGTTTTTCTATGTCGCAAATTCAAGTCGGGATTACGGTGCGTGTATTGTAACGGGTTGCAGCTTGGTGACTTGCATTGGTGCGCAACATTGCGGTTTGTGGGGGACTGTGTTATACGGTTTACGACATTGCGGGAATCCAAACATTGGGGCCCAAGACTGCATGAAGGTATGCCCACTACAAATGACAGCTTGCTCGAGAATTTTATTCCATGTGTGGTGCTTCTCACGGCTTGGTACGAGATGCATGAAATTGGTTATGAAAATATGGTGGGTATGTTGCAATACTTAGCTGGTGTGAGGTGCAGATGTTGTAAGTCGTATTGAGCATTGGTTTTTGAGTATTTGGTTATGCAGGATGGAGGATAACAACTTTTCTTGGCTTGGTGAAGATTGGAAAAAACATTGCAAGTCTCTCTGATACGTACTCAATACGGTTCTCATAGAAATTTTGCAGATGCTACGGCTGTTAGTGTTGTACCATTTGTTTGTGCTGGATGGAAAGTTCATTGTGTATTATTGTGATAGTTTGGCGGAAGAATCTACTTTGTGAGGTTGGTCATGATGGGAAAAGCTGCAAGTTATGGTGATGGCTAAGATTTGGCGAGATGAGGTACGACTATTACGCAAGGAATTGTGAGGCAGGCTGGTGTAGCTTTGGTCATCTGTAATAACTTTATTGTGTGATGCCATTGATAATTTAATTTTTCAAATCTGTTCGTTTCAGGTTATGAATGTGGAGAGAATTTTTTTTTGCAAGTTGCTTTTATGGCTGATATGGTCTGGATGCAAGTCACAGCTGCGTGACCATTATCCGATGCACTTTTGGTGCGTTGTGCTGCGAAGTCACAACTTTTGTCGGCTTCTGTCGTGACGGTTTCAAAAGAATGATTTTGGATGAAATATGACGGTACTAGCCTGGATGTAACGGCTTGCATCAGAACCCAACGATTCCTTGTTCTTACACTCTTAGACTGTCATGTATTTGGTTCAAATTGTATGATTTCTATTCCAAATAAATGGTATTGCATACTTTAAAGAAATGTAGTAATTGTTGACACATTTTTTTAATGGAGTTTTAAAAGCAATGGGTACTAAAATGCATAATTGGAATTGTTGCTGCTATGGTGTATGTGTGAATCATATTATTTGAACCATTTGTATATGTAAAGGAACCAAATAATATATGATGGGATTGCTAACAGAAAGGACTTTGGATTTTCCGTTCACGCCCTCTTTCTTCTAAACCATTTGCCCTCAAATAAATCATGAGAATTTGAAATGAATTAAGCTAGTGATTCAACTGTTGAAGTCTCAGACTGAATGTGAATTATCCGCAAATAATTCATTCTTGCCCTAGTTATTTTTAATCATGTTGAATCTAAAACCTCTTGAGCAACAATCTTGTCTTGCAATCAACATCATGCACTATACAAAATCCTGATGCAATGAACCGATTCTTGATAAACCTTTACGATGGAACACTATAAACTTGATACATCTTGAGATAAAACTTCACCTGACAGACAATTCAAAACCATTGAACCTCAATTCAAACCACTCGTACGCTTGTCTTAAATGCCTGTTTGAAATTTGATTTAGCCTAGTAACACCATAAACAAGAAAAACATATCCTTTTTTTATTTATTTTTAATTTACGAATAAGTGATAGGGAGTGAATGTACAAATGAAGGTCATATACAAGGTAGGACAAATTTGGGGTATGACATTGCCTCAACGAAGGATATAATAATCTCCATGATTCGGTATTGCTTGACTTTTTTTTAGATGGAAGCCTATTCGGATACTAAACCTGGAATCATACATTTTCTTAAAATGTGGCCACATTTTAAGAAATTGGTCATTATTTGAAAGTCATTTTCAAATATATATTTTTTAAAAACTAAAATCACACAATTAATTTTGTCCAAGTGAGAGAATGTTAGATTTATCAAATATTTTTGTGGGCTACAATTAATTGTTACTTGGGTTTGTCAAAAGCGGGTTAATCATGATTTTGATGAGGTGCATAAGTAGTCTTTTTATTGGTTAAGTGATATTTTTAATTAAAGTCTGAGTATCTGAAACCTGTTTGGTATGGGAAAAAGTGGGGTCTTAACCCTTGACCCATAATGGATAGAGACTATGGTTATATATTATGTGGCCAGGTCTCATCTGTAGTTAATGAATCAGAAAAATAACTGACGACTCCATAACTTTCTCCATTAAAAACTATAAATGGGGAGTGTGAGATACATAGAAAGATTCAATCACTCATCTTTTCAAGATTCTGAATCAAGGTGACAAGAACGACAACCATTATTCTCAAATAATATCTTCAACAAATAAATGTTGATGTTCTAATGTCATATAATTGATTCGTTAATTTTTTCATTTATATATATATATATATATATATATATATATATATATATATATATATATATATATATATATATATATATATATATATATATATATATATATATATATATATATATATATATATATATATATATATATATATATATATATATATATATATATATATATATATATATATATATATATTACTACTATTATCGACATTAACTTTTCTTTTTTAATCAATGCAATTTTGTTTTATTTTCTTTAAAGAGTTATTAATACAATAACAAAAGATTGTTTGCCATTAAAAAAACATAAGTACTAATAATACAATAACAATAGAGGTCATAAATAATAATATACTGTCAAACATACTTTATATGATTAATCTACTTCTCGTTTTTTATTTATAGTTTTAATTATTTGAAAAACTTTAATTTATAAAAATAGTAATTTTTTTAATCTTGAATGTTTTGATACTTTAATAGTTAAAAAAAAAAAACTTATCTTACCATGACAACCCTCACACGAGGAGAAAATATATACCAAACAACACTAAGATGAAATATGATTGATTGTTTGTGAAGTATTATTAAATGGACCTTTTTAATTCATAAATTCTTAATTTTAGATTTTAATTATAATTTTAAAAATAAATATCTCATCAATTTTTTATGGAAAAACATGAGAGGATAATTAAGCCTGTTTGAGTTTAAAATATAAAAATTAATTTCATAAATGGAAAAAGCAAAACTGTAATTTAACCTATTTTTTAAAATATAATTAATAATTTTTTTTCGAGTTTATAATTTATTTATAGTAATTAATGACATTTTTTAAGAGCTACTATTAATAATTTTGATATTTCTTTTTTTGTTCTTTTAATTTTACTTATGTTATCCTATATATATATATATATATATATATATATATATATATATATATATATATATATATATATATATATATATATATATATATATATATATATATATATATATATATATATATATATATATATATATATATATATATATATATATATATATATATATATATATATATATATATATATATATATATATATATATATATATATATATATATATATATATATATATATATATATATATATATATATATATATATATATATATATATATATATATATATATATATATATATATATATATTAAAATAAAGTATTAAGGTCCAATTTAATGAGTTTTAATTTTTACTTTTTAAAAACCATTTTGTAAATTAATTTTAAAAAATAATTTTAAAGAAGAAAATATGTTTGGTAATATAATATTTTAAAATTATTTTAAAGTTAAATAATTTTACAAATTTTTCATTAATAAAAAGTGTATCACTTTCATTATTTTATTTTTTTTTACTTTTTCTAATTTTCAAAACTAAAAACTAATATAAAAAACCTTTCAAATCTATTTTATTTTTTTTAATTTTTAAAACTCTTAAATAGTGATTAGTTTTAAAAAATAATTTTATAAAACCATACTATAAATATATTTTATAATTTTTAAATTAAAAAAAAAATTTACAAAATCAAATGAAGCACTTCTTAAGTCTCTTTAATTGTCTGGTTGTATCAAATTATGCATAAACTAGTTAGACTTGAGGTAGTATCTTAGGTTATGTAATTACGTTGTTGGTTTTAATTATGTTTTCTAATAGTGGAATTAATTGCCTAAAGTAGATTTGGAAACATGGATACGTAATATTAGAGTTTGGTCTAATACTACCTTATAAAACCAGTTGGTAAGGTGAAGGGTGTCACTCTATATAAACTATTTTAATGCTCTATCTCTAATCAATGTGGAGCTTTAGGATCTTTCTAATACATCCCCTCACGCCCAGCATTCTTTTTGAGTTTGGTGCGTGAATTTTAAACGGTGGACTGCCCAAAATCCGATCGATAAGCTCTGATATCATATTAGAGTTTACCTTACAAAACCGGTTGGTAAGGTGAATGATGTCACTCTATATGATCGATAGGCTCTGATACCATATTAGAGTTTACCTTACAAAATCGATTGGTAAGGTGAAGAATGTCACTTTATATAAACTATTTCAATGCTCTATCTCCAACTAATGTGAGACTTTAAAATTTTCCTATCATGTAAATAGATTTTTGCACATTACGGGTCAAGATTGTCACAGCAAGAGATAACAAACAAAGTTGCTAAATTAATATAGTAAGCATGTTTGTCATATATAACCATATTCGATGAATCGAATATTTAAGTTGTCAAACATTTTTTATTTTCAAATAACATGTACTATGGTAATAGAAAAACTAGTTCAACTCAATCCACTGTTCTTTGTCAAAAAGCTATTCAATAACTTGTTTCTTTACTCTCATAGATTAAAATAATTCATTGGTTTCGTGCGTACGGGAAACTGGAAAACGTTTATTTTAGACTATTTTTAGATATTGAAAAACTAACATAGTGGAGAAGAAAAAAAAGTAGAGTGAAATAATATAAAAGAAAGAAAAAAAATAGAATCAGTACACTTAAATAAGGTACAAGAGGTACGTGAAATCATAGCAAGATATTATTTCCACGAGAAAAACATAATCATATCAATTAGTTCCTTCGTAGGAGTATAAAACTAGAAAATTTAATTTAATTTAATATGTCTTGGGAATGTGTCCTACTAAAATTTCAACTTTATTCCAACCTTAAAGTTGTTGGATAGTATATTTTTAGTTATTGTCTGTTTTTAATTTTATATAAAATTGACACTTTTTTAATTTAAAAAAAAAAAGCCCATTTTAAAATTAAAAAAAGTAAGTATTAAAAAATCTACAAAAACTTTTCGGCATGTTTGATGATTAAAATATGATAGAGACATAGTTAAATACAAAGGAGATTAATTAAATAATTTAGAGTTAGATATATTTATTGTTCACCTATATTTTAAATTTTGTTTTTAGTTTTTTTAAATATTTTTTTTAAAGAATGATCCTTCTAAAGTTTTTAGTTCTTTTAAATTTTTTCAAAGAATGATCCTTTTAAATATTTTATACTAAAATTGTAGTTAAAAATATCTCTAATTCAGTCGTTAAGTAATAAACCGTTGCTAGAACGATCGTTAATCATGTCGCTAAATTGTTAAAGTTGCCGTTAAGTTGAAGGAGGAATCAAAACTGTGGATAAATTTTTTTAGAAGGACAATTTTTTGAGAAATTAAAAACAAAAATTGAGATATTTAGAATGACCAAAAACATTTAATTCAATAATTAAATATAAAAATGATAACTATATTTTATCATGTATTTGATACGAACAATATAATTTGGAACTACAAAATTGATGAATAATTGAAAAGTTATGGTGTAGAGAGGAAGAGAGGAATTGAGAAAAAAAATTGATTGATGATGAGAATATTTCAATTGATTGATGAGAAAAAAAATTTGATTTATATAAATATTACATAATGATTGAGATATATGTCATATAAGCAAATAATTGAAAAAAACTGAAAATTCGGATCTGTAACTGGTTACACTAAACTTGTAACCGGTTACAACTGATACAAAATTTATTCCTTTCACTGGTAACCGGTTACGTGATTACGTTAATTGGTTACGCCCACGATGCAACTCAAGTTTCTTCAACTCAGAAGTGACTTTTGCCTTGTTGTAATCAGTTACACCCCCGTGTTAACAAGTTACAGAACTTGAATTATCAAAAGTACTTTTAACACACCACTTTAATGCAAGTGCTCCAAGTCTTCCATGTCCATGTTCATTTTCAACTTCTTGAACACATTATTTGTGATTCCCTTAGTCAACAAATCAGCCACTTGATCTTCAATTTTACAATATTTCAATCTTAACCTTCCTTCACTAACAAGTTCCCTAAAATAGTGAAACCTCATATCAACGTACTTGCTCCTCCCATGTACAATTGGATTCTTAGCAAGATTAATCGTGGAAATGTTATCAACCAGGAGTGTAACAACCTCACCCTTATTGGTGTCCAGCTCTTTCAATAGATTCATTAGCCACACGACTTTACAGACACATAATAAAGCGACAACGTACTCGGCCTCTCAAGAAGATAGTGAAACTACCAATTCCTTCTTCGAACACCATAAGATTAGTGTTCCACCAAACATAAAGATGTATCCATCTGTAGACTTTTCATTTTTATCTCCGCACTAATTGGAATCGGTAAAATTGAGCAAATTGCATTTTTTTGCATTTATCCACTGAGGGAAAGAGAATTATGCAGCCAATTGATCCTTTAACGTATCTTAAGATCCTCTTGACTACTGTTGTGATACACCTTCAATCTCTCCATGAATCTACTCACAAAATCGAGATTAAACTTCAAATTCGGCCGTGTATTGCACAAATAGTGGAAGAATCCAATCAACCTCATATATTGAGTTGGATCAACATCTTGCTCATCCTTATTCTTCGACAACTGTAGCCTCTGTTCAGCCGGAGTAATAGTAGCATTACAATGTCCTATTTTAAACTTCTTCAATATCTCAAGCGCATACATTTTTTGGTGCATAAGCAGTCCTTTTTTGGACTTATGGAACTAAATGCCAAGGAGGTATATCATGAGGCCAAGGTTGGTTATCTCAAATTCTTTCATAAGTTCACTCTTGAACTTAGAAATACAATTTTTGTTGTTGCTCGTTATCAACAAGTCATCTATTGTAGACAAAGGATAATCACTCATTCACTTGTATCTGTTTTCACATACACGCCATGTTTAGATACACATTTCTTGAAGCCAACCTCCTTTAGAAAACCATCTATTCTCTTGTTCCAAGCTCTTGGACCTGGATTCAAACCGTACAACGCTTTCTTCAACTTGTAGAATTTAGCTCTTGGTTTCTCACAACAAAACCAGGGGGTTGTTCTACACACACCTCTTCTTCAAGCAGTCCGTTAAAAAACGCAGATTTGACATCCATTTGGTAGATGGGCCAATTGTTGTTATTCACAATGCCGACAACTAGCCTAATAGTTTCAATCCTAGCAACCAGTATGAATACTTCTTCAAAGTCTATTCCTTCTCTTTGCAAGAATCCCTTTGCAACTAATTGAGCTTTATACTTGATTATTTCACCTTTGGGATTTGCCTTCCCTTTGAACACCCATATCACACCAATTGACTTCTTCCCGTCCGATAGATCAACCAACTCCCAAGTATTATTCTTCTCAATAGATTTCAACTCCTCCTTCATATCACAAATCCATTTTGGATCACTTAAAGCTTCTTCCGTTTTAAGGGATTCAGATTCGGTCATAAGTTTAAAATGGAAGAAATCACCATCATCATCGACTTCGTTGTCTTAGAACAACTTACAATATTGGAGTCTTTAAGGTAGACCTATTTGCCTTGTTGATCTTATCACATTCTCTTCAATTTGGGCTTCGATAACAAGTGTTTCTGCACTTCCCGTATCTGTCGAATCTAAACTTTTAAAGTTGTAAACGGTTATAGCTTTTATGTAATCAGTTACAGGCTGCTCTAGTGGTTTCATCTCGTCGAAAAGGACGTCTTGACTGATCAAAATCCTTCTATTTGTTGCATCAAACAACTTGTAACCACCGTTAGAGTGATACCCTATGAGTACCATCATTTATCCCTTATCACCCAACTTCTTTCTAAGCTTCCCCGAAACATGTCAAAATATGCTACGAAACCAAAAATTCTCAAATGGTTTAGATTCAGTTTAAATCCTAACCATGCTTCCTCCGGTGTTACCTTCTCGAGCTTCTTTGTTGGACTGTTATTCAACATATTCGTTTCCACCATCTGTTTTGAGCACTTTGAGGTTGTAATTGCTTTACCTCTCAACCATGGACTTAAACTTCTTAAACACTTCAAATACCTCATCCTTGCATTTGATTAGATATGTCCATATCTTTCTACTATGATCGTCGATGAACGTGATAAAATATATATTGCCACCAATAGAATCTACTTGAATTGGTTTACATACATTTAAATACACCACCTCAAGGTGATTGTTGGTTCAACAACTTGCATCCTTGTTGAATTTACCCTTATGTTGCTTCGCTTGCACACATTCTTCATAAATTTCAGCTGGTATGTTGATCAATGGCAACCCTGTTACATTCTGTTCTTTTGCAAGTCCTTGAGATCTTGGAAATTGAGATGCCCAAGATAGTACTGACATATCCACTCTTCTCGATTTATTTTTTTAGCAAGACATCTATGCTCCATAACTTTCAATTCAACTTTGGAAGTTTTATTGGCTGTCATAAGAGCTTTATGGACTAAAACCCTGTTTGTATCCATAACGCGCAACCCCTTATTTTCCATGTGCATCTTGTAACCTTTCTCAAGCAATTGGATAATAATTATAAGGTTACATTTGATTCCTATAATGTACAATACATCTTTGATAAAGGAATTTCCACCATCTATTCTCATGATCAAAACATCACCGATCCCATCGGCCGTTAGAGTAGTGTCATCCGCAAACTTCACTTTGTTCTTTATGGCACGGTTAATTTTAATAAACTAATCCTTTCTCCCCGTCATATGAGTAGAACATCTCGAGTCTAAATATCATTCCTCATTGTATTGAAATCCTTCTCCCACAGTCACCATGACATTTTCTTCTTCATGTAACGGGTTACAATTTTCACGTAACCAATTACATCTTATTTTTGCAGCATTCCCAAAATTGTCATTGCTGCTGTCCTGCAGCCTGCTACTGCATTCGCCTTTTGTGATCATGACCAAGAGTCTATTATCCTCATCAAAATCTTATCTTGAAATCTTGGCTTCATCTCCTTGAGATTCCTTCTTGTTTGTATTGCACTCTCTTACAAAATGATCGAACCTTTAACATTTAAAGCATTGCTCTTTGCTTTTCTCAAGCCTATTCTTTTCACCTCTAAAGTTGCCTTGACCATTGTTTTTGTTGCAGTTGCTCTCATGTGTTTGACAAATCGAATTCTTGGAACTTTGAGACTCTCTTCCACCAAAATTCTAAAAATTCCCTTTACTCTTAATGGACCATTTTCCTTTTGATCTCTTGTCCTTCTCGTTGAAGCAAACCTGCAAAGTGATCTCCGCCTTTTACTTATCATTATTTCTTTCCTCCTTCCTTTTCTCATGAGCTTCAAGAGATCTTTGCATATCCTCTATTGTCACAAGATCCTCAAATTCCTCAATTGCTAAAACCACGTTGTCAAATATTAGCGTTAAAGAACGCAAGATTTTTGCAACAACATATTGCTCTGTGTCTATTTCTCCACATGCCTTCATTTAATTCATGATAACACTGAAACACATTGCATATTTGGCTCGGATTGCACATGTTTATTGTTATTTATTTGCTATTTTCTTGTATTATGTTTGTGTTTTATATTGATTTTAGGTATATTGCCTTAATGGAGCCTCCCGCGAAGAAACGACGCAAGAAGAGCAAGAATCGGTGATTTTAGGTGAAAATACACACATGGCGTTCCACTTGGCATCAGCCAAGGAGGACGCCATAAGGTTTAGGATTTCACCCACGTCTCAACAGTCACAAGACCAAGTCTACCCCCATTAACACACATGGTTGACGCCAAGCACAGGTAGGCGGGCGCCACCTGTGTATTCGTGGTCACAATCAAAGGCAGTTGGAGAAACCACCCCATGACCAAAGTAATTATCTCACACATTTTCTAAAGCTCCTACTTGCGGCCTAAGGAGAATTAATCTATAAATATCACCTTAGTTTCATAGTTTTGGGGATCCAATCTTAGTTCTCAGCATATGCATAGATCTAGTTGTTAAAAGCGGTAATCCGTCACATCGAGGGGTTATCATACCATTGTTGTAATTGAGGTTGGAGCATCATAGCATAGGAGTTTAATCTTGCTGTCAGTTTACTTTCCAGCACTGTACCAGATTCAAGTCTCCAATTTGGAGCAGGTTTTTTTAATTTATTTGCACTTTTATTATTATTCGCATTGCCTTCCGCCTTGCTTTAAATTGTTTAATTTTCCGCACAATTTACATATCGCTTTATTTCAAAAGATTCATTTTCTAAACTGAACTTAAGCGTGACACTTTCGTTCTTACTTTTGAAAACCAATCACACACGTATTTATTTCCCTAAATGATTTATTCTACAAAAAAATTCTTTACTATGTTTACCACCATCGTGTCTAGCTAATTGTGTTGTGCTGGGATGTAAGGACCGTTATTTCGACGGTACTCCATATGTTGTATTTGTAGAAATACTTTAGGAGTTATTTTGGATTTTAATGCAACTTTTCTGAACTTAAATTGATCGGTCATTACTTGAACGAGACTGTGTTTCTGGTTACGTAATAACCATGATTATGTCGGGTAAGATTGAAAGCCGTCCGACACTTTAGATAAAAGTTGGTCAGTTTTTAATTGGTAAAAACCGTGAAAGCACTTTATTAATTAATTAGGAAAGTTTGGTATTATTAGAAAGTGATTTTAAAACTATTTTCAGACGCGTTTATAGATTTAGGATCCGGTTGGCCGAGCATATGCTGGAAACCCTTTGATATTGAAAGTTTCCAATCAAAAACACTTTTAACTGAGTCTTAGAGGTAGTTATATAAAAAAGGATTTTTCACTTTAACGCAAGATGCGACCGGTGCAGCGTGAGCGGCTGGTATAGATTAATGGTCAGGTCCGGTTCCGATTAGGCTAACGCGACGGTTCCTTTTTAATTAACTCTTTTTCGAGGAAGAAAATATTTCCCCACAAGTATTAATACTTAGACAATATGAGTATTGTTTGATCGATGAGAATTACATTCCAGTATGCTTTATTCTGAATTTGAATTCATTTTTTAAATAACTTTTTCTCTGTGTGTATTACGCTCTGTTTTTATTAGCTTTAGATAAACACCGTAACAACAGTAATCGATAGATTAACATTGGTCTCTGTGAGATTGATAATATTTTATATTAATCTGACGTACTCCGTATACTTGCAGATAGCACGCATCAAGTTTTTAGCACCGTTGCCGGAGACCAATTACGTCAAATGGCGTACCCTATTGTTACACCATCTAGACTAAAGCATCACTTTAGCCGGTCAATGTGTAACGCCCCGATTTCGATTATTTCATTTTGTTGAGTGTTCTATTTGAATTGAGTAATAATTGTTTTAATTGTGAATTTGATGTGTTAATTTAGTATGTTTTAATATTTTACCGTTTCAGAGAGTTTCGGGTAAAATTTAGATTGGAGGGTATTTTAGTCTTTGATAAAAATAGAATTGAGGGGAAAAGTATAAGAGGATATAGAAAGAAAGAAAAGAGAGTTAGAGAGAAAGAAAAGAGAAAGAAAGAAGAAGAGAAGAGAAAGAGGAGGAAGAAGAGCAAAACCTAGAATCATCAAGAACCAACATCCAAGCTTTCGATTAATCGGGTAAGGGTATGAAAATTTATTATTCTATCCATATGTATGATCATGTATGTGTTGTGTGGATTTTTTGGTAGTTTTCTACACTTTCCATTTCTAGGTTGAATTTGATTTAATCGGTAGAATCGAGTTTTTAATGGTTAGGGGTTGGGAGATGTTGGGTAATGTTGCTAAGACGAGTTGGAATAAAATCGGTTAGATTCGGTGAGTTTCGGAATTTTTGGACAGTTAGGGGTTTCTGAGTTTGCAGGTTCACCAGGCGAGTGGCAACGAAGCTTTGCCAGACGAAGCCTAGCGAGTGGTCAGCGAACCAAGTTAGTATCCAAATTCAATCTTCGCTGGCAAGTTCGTCGGGCGAAGGCTAGTAGCGAGGGTTCGCCAGACGAATGAATCCAGCGAGTGGTAGTGAATACTTCCAGTAGCTTCTGACTTCCTTCGCTAGCGAGTTCGCCAGGCGAAGGAGGTAGCGAGTATTCTCCAGAGGCTTCGCCAGGCGAAGGTTAGCGAATGTGACAGCATTTTTCCAGTTCCTGTGTTTTTCTTTCCAATGATAATTATTTGTTTCGGTTACGTTAATCCTTATCTGAATGGACGATTTATGTTGCCGTGGTGATATGTTATGTTGTGGGTAGCCGTATAGCGTAAATCCTAGGTTATGGAACAATTGTGAGTGTGGTCGTTGGGCAAATTATATGCATTGTTTGAATTGAACAAAGATGCATGGTAATTGTGATGAATGTGAAGAATGCATGATAATATATTTGCGAATATGTATGCATTTTGTGTTAATTGACCCCGCGTAGGATCTGCAGAACCTCGTGGGAGCGATGGTTTATAATTGATTGAGTCATATTAGCATGTGAAGCATCATGATATGCATTTGTGTTAATTGATCCCGTGTAGGATCTGCAGAACCTCGTGTGAGCGATGGTTACATTTGATCCCATGTAGGATCTGTAAAACCTCGTATGATGCGATGGTTATATTTGATTCCGCGTAGAATCTGTAGAACGATTGTGTGCCCATGTGGGGTGTGAGCAATCAGATTGTGTGCCCATGTGGGGTGTGAGCAATCCTGAAACATCGTGTGCCCATGTGGGGTGTGAGCGATGGGTGAACATCGTAGGCCCGACGGGGAGTTACTTCGATAACGAGCGATGGTTCCATTTTGGTTCTTCAATTGAACCTGCTGAATTGAGTCGGTACCGCATTTGCATCTGCATAGAGTCGTGAGTCGGTCTCTATGAGTTGCATTATCATCTTTATATGATGCATTGGTGGAATAAACATGTATGTGGATGTTTATGTGAATTGGTGATGATATAAACATATTGTGTATGTTTATGTGAATTAATGCGAATTGTGATAATGGCATGAGTGAGTATGCTATATATATATATATATATATATATATATATATATATATATATATATATATATATATATATCTGTGTGTGTGTGTGTGTGTGTGTGTGTGTGTGTGTGTGTGTGTGTGTGTGTGTGTGTGTGTGTGTGTGTGTGTGTGTGTGTGTGTGTGAATATATGTATATATATGTAGGTTTATATGGATTGATATAAACATTGGTGATTGCATATTATATATGCTTGATGTTCTATTTATATATATATATATATATATATATATATATATATATATATATATATATATATATATATATATATATATATATATATATATATATATATATATATATATATATATATATATATATATATATATATATATATATATATATACTTATATGGATACATTGTGATGTATAGAATGATTGAGGTGAGTTGTGGTGTGAATGTGGAAGATGCGCAAACTAATGATATGTATATATGATTTATGCATTGAATATTATGATATTGTTTCTCACCCTTCTGCTGTTTTATGATGCTCTATGAGGCATTGCAGATTAGGTGCTGGTGATCCCTTTTTGTGAAGCGCGTCTTCATTAGTTTTGGTCAGATGGCTCTGATATGTAGCATAGGAAGCCTTGGGCTATTTTTGATGAATACATTTGTATATGTATTATTGGTGTTGCATGTTGTGTAAACATGAATGTTGTTGATGAATTACATTGAATGATGTGAATATGTATATATGTGAATACATGTCGGTTGTGATTCAAATGTTTAGATTGTCCGCTTTTATTCGAAATATTTGAGATGTGGGTATAAGGACTAAGATCCTCTTATGTGTTTGTTGCCCGTTGTTGCATATCTATTATGAGCAGGTGTTGTATGTGTTTTAATTCAATCATAATGTGACATGTTCCTTTTATACCGTATTTTAAATAATACTCTGATGAAATTTTGAATTCGTGCCTAAATGATTCGTTTGATTATTTGGGGGTATAGAAAGGGGGTGTTACACAATGCAAAGAACTCGAAGCATCGGAAACCTAGTTGATCTAATAGAAGAACCCGAATGATATGTCTGAGCTCGTATTTTACTCCGAAGACTTAAAAGAGCAATGGAAGAAGATCAGAACGAGAAACCACTTAAGGATTTCGCCCTACCATCTAACGAAGAACCCCACTCAAGTATAGTAAATCCAACTATACCAGGTCATAACTTTGAATTAAAACCCTCTCTGCTACAATTAATGCAATAGGACCAATTTGCATGTCTTCCTCCGGAGAACCGAAACTAACACCTGGAAGTTTTTATCCAATTGGCCGACACCTTGAAAGCTGAAATTCTGGTATCAGATATGAGATGTCGAAGGAGATGTCACGACACTAATATCTGAACAATCACCAATATATGAATAAAATAAAAATGTTGTTAACAATAGTAAATAAACATAAGCAATTCTTAACCCAGTTTGGTGCAAACACACCTACGTTTGGGGCTACCAAGCCAGGAAGGAAATTCACTAAATAGAATTAGTTTGAAGATACACAATAAACTCTCTCTAGTTTACAATATTCGCACCTAATCTCTACCCTTGCAATTTCTATCTAAAATACCTTAGATATGAGACACCTCTCACCCCCCCTCAATCACAGCAGTGATAACAACAGATGAAAAAAACTTAGAAGACACTCTTCAAAGACAATACTTGATCTTTCTTAAAAGCTTCAATGAAGAACAATACACTCTTGCTTACAAGCTTTGAGTGAATAACTTACAACATAAAAAATCAGTCCAATTCACACATCAAGGTGATGAGTGAATGGCTCACAAATACAAACATACGAAGCTAAAAGCTTATACCTTACGCAATGCACTAACTTAACCCTAGCTTCTCTAACCGGATTGTGAAGACTATATATAGTAACACTTAAAACGGGCTTGGGCTTTAGCAAAAAAACAGTATATGATTTGATAGAATCAATTCAGATAATTCTTCAAATCTTTTCATAATAAGCATCAGGGAAATATCACCAAAACAAATTTGATCAAATCAAATCAAATCACTCTTCAAATCTTCAAGATTTTCTTCAGAAAATAGCACAAAGGATTTAATAATTACTCCATGAATTATGCACTAGAAACTCTTTTTAATAAGGAATATTTCCACGCATATTATAACCATCAAAATTCTAATCACAACAATGCAAAGAGTTGCACAAATATGCAACAGTCAAATCAACACATTCTCACTGAATTTTCTGTTCACAAATGTCAGGATATCATACTTGACATCATGAACTAAACCCTACAACAACAAAAATAACCACCTGCAGAATGTTAGGAACATATGTCAAGACATCCTGTAGGACATCTTATGATATCACCAAGTTTTACCAAAATTCCTGTCAATCAAGAACTAACAAATTCCCCCTTTGGAGAATTTTGGCTAAAACATCCAATAGATCACAAGAGCTTCTATATCAGAGAGCACAACAGTAGAAACACAGATCATAGAAAAAAATGAGCCTCCCCTTCAAAACAAAGTGTAAACAAAAGACAAAGCTCCTCCTCAACAACATAAACAACAACTCCTCAATTCTCAGTAGCAACATCAGCCATACACATCAACAACCATCAACAACACACCTTCTCCCCCTTTTTAGCCAAAAATTAGAAAAAAATATACTAAGGGAACCACAATATCATAGAGCAGTTAAACATAACTAAATAGAGTTAAGGGTACAGTGAGAACCCAAAAAGTTCAACTCAAAAGCACATTAAGTGCCAAGAGCACAAATTCTGAAAAAAGAAAACAAAATAATCCACAAACCAAAGACCACTATAGCCAAACATTATCAATCTTCTTCCTCAGACCCATAACTCTCATCTTTACCAGCAGATGTAGACCCAAAAGCATTATCACCAGTCTTCTCACCTGAACCAGAAACTTCCTCATCTTCCTCTTCTTGATCATCAACATCCTTCATTGCATGTTCTTCATTTCGTTCCATACATTTTATCAAAGCTTCCAACTTAAGCTTCCTTGTTGTAGCCACACTAATAACTCCTCCTAGTTCCCCGCAGGTCTCCTTTAAATCTGATATAACCCCAGCCTTTGAAGTGGATGTCTTCTCAGAAGATGTTAAGACAATGTCTGGGACATGTTTTCCTGCAAATAACTTATAGTGAAGTGACAATACAGAGTCTCTTTTGCAGGCCACATCATTGCTTGTGAGAATCCTAGGGTACTGGCTCAAAATAATCCCACAGATTAGATAGGGGAAAGCGATGGGTAGCTTAACAACATTAGTGGTGGCATGTTTCACAACTTGATCAAAGATGTACCTTCTATAGTCAAACTTAACCTTGGTCCCAACAGCAAAAATGAATCTTCCCATACCAACAACAATGGTTAAGGTGTGATTTGTAGGTACCCAATTGGTAGCACCAATCCTATGCAGGATGGCATACTTCACACTTAGTTGGCCAGCATAAAGTTTACCTTTTGAGGGTCATGCATTGATTTGATTTGCAGTTATCACCTTGCAAACCTGATTGTCAGTAGCTTCTAGTTCACCAGTCTCTTCCTCACCCCTGCCTAAGAACCTGCTAATTATATCAGTAGAAAATTCTACACATCTTCCTCTCACAAACACCTTCATAAAATCCTTGCTCTTTTTATCATTAATGTCTTCAGGTATATTCACAATGAATTCTTTAACTAGCATATCATAGCATTTTGAGAATCCAACCACAGTTTTTATCAGCCCAGCATCAGAGATTAGCTTCATGATACACAAATTTCCACTTTGCCACATTGTTAATGGAGTGGAAAGACACATTGTCCAGATGGGCAGCAGGTACAATATCTGTTGTCTTCTTTGTAGCATATTTCTTAACAGGAGTGATGTCCTGGACATCATCCTCGACATCTTTATCAGAATCAGTTTCTGACCTAACCTTTCTTTTCTTGGAGACAGGAGTGACTTTGCTCTAAGCTTTAGGAGGACCAACATCAGTTTTCTTCATATTCCTCTTAGAAGGAGATTGATTAATCACAAATTTACCTTTTCTAGTCTTCAACCTTTTTGCAATTCCAGGTGCCACATTCTTTATTAACTCATCATCAGATGGAACACTCTCAAGGCCAACCACATCATCAAAAACATTTACCTTCTTCTTACCTTGAACATAACTATTTGTTTTTTTTCCATACCAGAGGTACCAGCAACCTCATTAACAGTATCTTCTACTCTTCCTTCTTTGAGCACAGAGCTAGCTAGCTTGTGAAAATTATTTGTGTTAGTGTTCTTCTTAGAAGGAGAGTCATCAACATATTTTTCTTCTTCACCTTGGCTAGCAGCAGTAATGAGAGTAGCTTCCATATGAGACAGAGGGGTAGAAATCCCAGGGACATTATGGCCACCATATCAAACTTTAGTAACTAACTTCCTAATGACTTTATCGACATAAGCACTACCCTCTTTGTTCTTAATTTTAGTTGTAGAATCAACAGAGGTATCAGACGATTTACCTTTAGAGGCCTGTTTTGAGTCGCTTGCATGTGTTGGTGCGGACTTGGACACTTTAGTATCGTGGCATAGAACCATGGCAAGAGGGGAAACATCAAGAACGTCCTCAAACGAGATGCTCATAGTTTGATCCTTTCTTTTAGAATCAGACCTAGAAGATTTGGATGAAGTTGAAACATGTTTAGGAGACATCTTGAGGTTTTTGCGAGTGGAAGAATAGGTTTCAATCAGAGGTTCAAGCAGATAGTGGGAATCAAGCAGAAATGTGAGGGTATGGGAGGTGAATGGGTAGTTGGAGAGAAAAGAGTGATTAGGGTAGCGTGTGGTAGTGTCTTTAAATGTGTTTTGAAATAATGAGTGATGTTGAGACATCTTTATTTTTGGAAAATACCACCCCTCTTGAATGATATTCCCACTAAGCAATAATTGCTACAAATCTTCATAAATGCAAATCCCTAATTTCCCTCTTAAAGTTTCAAACTGACTGGCATCCAATGCCTTAGTGAAGATATCAGCCATCTGTTTTTCTGTAGTAACATGCTCTAGGGTAATGATTTTATCTTCAACAAGCTCCCTTATAAAATGATGACAGATATCAATATGCTTGGTTCTATTGTGTTGAATAGGGTTTTTGGATATGTTTATAGCACTTAGGTTGTCACAATATAATATCATGACATCTTGTGTGACATTATACTTAGTCAGCATTTGCTTCATCCACACCAGTTAAGAACAGCTACTCCCAGCAGCTATATATTCAGCTTTTGCAGTAGATAGAGAGACACAATTTTGCTTCTTGCTGAACCAAGATATGAGATTGTTCCCCAAAAAGAAGCATCCTCCTGATGTGATTTTCCTATCATCAACACTTCCAGCTCAATCAACATCACAATATCCAGACAACACACAACCAGATCCATGAGTGTACAATATCCCATACTCACTTGTTCCATTAATATATTTCAAAATCCTCTTGACTTAATTGATGTGACTTACTTTGGGTTCAACTTGATATCTAGCACAAACACCCACAGCAAAGGCAATGTCAGACCTGCTTGCTGTAAGATATAACAAGCTTCCTATCATGCTTCTATAAAGACTTTGATCAATATTAACGCCCTTTTCATCTTTAGACAACTTAAGATGGGTAGGTGCAGGTGTTCTCTTGTGGCTGACATTTTCCATTCCAAACTTCTTAACTATATTCCTGGCATACTTACTCTGAGATAATAATATAGATTCTTCCATCTGTTTGACTTGCAACCCAAGAAAATAAGTTAATTCCATAACAACACTCATTTCAAATTCTGACTGCATTTCCTGGGCAAAATGTTGAACCATCTCATCAGACATCCCACCAAACACAATTTAATCAACATATATTTGAGCAATCATGAGTTTTCCTCCTTCTTCCTTGATAAACAGTATCATATCTATGCCACCTTTTCTGTATCCATTATCAACTAGAAACTCTGTTAGTCTTTCATAGCATGCTCTAGGAGCTTGCTTCAGTCTATAAAGAGCTTTCTTCAACTTAAAAACATGATTAGGAAAAGTTGGATCAATGAATCCCTTAGGTTGTTCTACATAGACTTCCTCATTTAGGTAACCATTTAAAAAGGCACTCTTAACATCCATCTGCAGCAACTTGATGTTTATAATGCAGGAAACTCCCAGAAGCAATCTGATAGATTCAAGGCGAACTACAGGAGCAAAATTTTCATCAAAGTCAACCCCTTCAACCTGAGTGTATCCCTGTGCAACCAGTCTGGCTTTGTTCCTGGTGACCACTCCCTTTTCATCAGACTTTTTCTTGTAAACCCATTTAGTTCCAATCACATTTGTTCCTTCAGGCCTTGGCACAAGATCCCATACTTCATTTCTCTTGAATTGCCCTAGCTCTTCTTGCATGACATTTATCCAGAATTCATCAGTTAATGCTTCCTTGATGTTTTTTGGCTCAATCTTAGACACAAAACAAGAACTTGAAATGACTTCTCTGGATCTAGTAGTAACTCCCTTATTTAGATCACCTATGATAAGATCCATAGGATGGTCTTTCTGAATTCTGATAGAGGGTCCTTTGTTAACTGGTTCAGGTTCAGTATTGGCAGGATTGTGATCAATGTCTTTGTTTGCAGACTCTACTGAGATATCAAGGGATGTTCCAACATCTTCTGGGACATCAGTCTCCTTATGCACATCATCTATAACAACATTGATGGACTCCATCATGGTTTTAGTTATGGAGTTAAAAACTCTATAGGCTCTGCTGTTAGTAGAATAGCCTAAGAATATTCCTTCATCACTCTTTGGATCCATCTTTCTTCTTTGGTCACGGTCTGCAAGTATGTAGCATTTGCTTCCACACACATGAAAGTATTTGATAGTAGGTTTTCTTCCCTTCCATATTTCATACAAGGTGGTCATGGTTCATGTTCTCAAAGTCACTCTGTTATGGATATAGCAGGCAATGTTCATAGCTTCAGCCCAGAAGTGGTAGGGAAACTTCTTTGCATGGATCATAGCTCTAGTAGATTCTTGGATAGTTCTATTCTTTCTTTCCACAACTCCATTTTGTTGTGGAGTAATGGGAGAAGAGAATTCATGGCTAATCCCCTCAGAAGAACAGAATTCAACAAATTTTTTATTTTCAAATTCCTTCCCATGATCACTCCTGATTCTAACAGCCTTGCTTTTCTTTTCTATTTGAATCTTTTGATAGAGATCTTGGAACACATCAAACACTTCATATTTTTCTCTTATAAAACTCACCCAAGTGTATCTTGAAAAATCATCCACACCATATAGGCATACTTCTTTCCACCAAGACTCTCCACCTGCATAGGTCCCATTAAGTCCATGTGGAGAAGTTCCAACACTTTTGAAGTAGTGAGATGTTTGATCTTCTGGTGTGACATCCTTGTTTGCTTTCCTATTTGGCATTCACCACAAACTTTTCCTTCTTCAATCTTTAGCCTAGGAATTCCTCTGACATCTTCCATAGAGATGATCTTCTTCATTCCTTTTAGATGTAAATGACCAAGTTTCTGGTGCCACAATTTCACTTCATCTTCTTTAGCTAGAGCACATTTAGAGTCCTGAGAAACCCATAGGTAGCAGTTGTCCTTAGATCTGACTCCCTTCATTTCTCCTCTCTCATTTTTAATCAAGCATTCAAATTTAGTGAAGTTGACAATGAGTCCTTGATCACACAGTTGACTGATGCTAATTAAGTTAGCAGTTAATCCTTTAACCAGCAACATATTGTCAAGGTCAGGAGCTCCTGAGCAGTTCAATTTTCCAACTCCCTTGATTTCACCCTTGGCTCCATCACCAAAAGTCACATAGCTAGTAGAGTAGGGTTTGATGTCTACTAAGAGATTTTTTATCCCTGTCATGTTTCTGGAGCACCCACTGTCAAAGTACCAATCTTCCTTAGTTGAGACTTTGAGGGACATATGAGCTATCAAGCTTGTAGCAGCAGCTTTAGGAACCCATTGCTTTATAGTAGTAGCTTTAGGAACCCATTGGTTCATAGTAGAATGAATGTTGTGATTGGGTCTAGTTTGAGAAATAGGTTTAGGATATCCATGCAGTCTGAAGCAGAAGGGCTTTATATGACCAAAACGTCCACAATGATGACACTTCCATCTTTGGAATATTCTTCTTGAGTGGTTGGGTTGTCCTCTATCATGATGTTGAGACATCTGACGTGACATCTTTCGCTTAGATCCAGAAGGATTGAGGTGTGAAGATGGATTACAGGCTGAAGATGGTTTCTTTTCTTCATCAAAACCTAACCCTGTCTTGTCTCCTGCCCTTTTTCCAGCTTGAAGGATTTTGTCCAGGGTGTTAGTACCAATGTTTAGCATTTTAACAGACTTTCCCATTTGATCAAGTTGGGAAGTCAACTGAGCAACTTCATCATTCAATTTAGTGATAGTTTTAAGATGTTCTTCCTTCTCAGCCTTCAGTTTGATTATGGGTTTCTTCTGCTTTTCTCCTTGATGACATATTTCTTCACTTCTAAGACACAACTCTTTGTATGAAGCTGCAAGTTCTTTAAATGTTAATTCATCATTACTAGATTCTTCATCAGAATAGTATCTTCCAGTCACAGCAGTCACATGTTTAGCAGACTCTTCTTCAAGATCATTGTCAGAGTCCTCATCAGTCCAAGAGACAACAAGGCTTTTCTTTTGTTTCTTGAGATAGGTAGGGCATTCAACTCTAATGTGACCAAATCCTTCACATCCATGACATTGAATCCCTTTGCTTTGGGTGGATTTCTCTTCAGACTTGGTTCTTCTACCTGTATCATTAGACCTACTGATGTCATAAGAGTTGTTCTTGACATTTGGCCTTGACTTCATATTCATCCTCTTCATTACTTTGTTAAACTGTCTTCGAAGAAGCACTATGGCATTGGACAAGCTTTCATTAGTAACCCCATCAGATTCATCCTCTCCAATTTTAGTATTTGACATAAAGGCTATGCTCTTTTTCTTATCAGATTTGTCACTTATCCCCACTTCAAAGGTTAAAAGAGATCTAATAAGTTCATTAACCCTCATCTTGAAAATGTCTTGAGCTTCTTCTATGGCAGTTACTTTCATGTCAAATCTCTTGGGAAGAGACCTGAGAATCTTTCTTACCAGCTTTTCTTCTGACATCTTTTCACCTAGGGCACTTGAAGCATTGGCTATTTCAAGAATATTCATATGAAAATCATGTATGCTTTCATCATCTTTCATCCTTAGGTTTTCAAATTTGGTAGTTAGCAATTGAAGTCTTGACATCTTTACCTTAGAAGTACCTTCATGAGTAGTTTTGAGTATCTCCCAGGCATCTTTAGCAACTTCACAATTGCTTACCAATCTGAATATATTTCTATCAATCCCATTGAACAAGGCATTCAAGGCTTTGGAGTTACCAAGGGCCAATTCATCCTCTTCCTTAGTCCATTCTTCCTAAGGCTTCAAGACAGATGTAGCTTTTCCATCTTTCCCAACAGTCACAGGGTGTTCCCATCCTTTTATAACAGCTTTCCAGGCCTTACTATCCAATGATTTTAAGAAGGCAACCATGCGAGGTTTCCAATAATCATAATTACTCCCATCCAGAGTACTGTACACAAATCCTCCTTCTTTGTCCATAGTACCAGAAAGTATCGTCCATAGATCTAACCCAGAACCAGAGCAGGATGGATGTTCCGATAACAATTGAAATTCTGGTATCAGATATGAGATGTCGAAGGAGATGTCACGACACCAATATCTGAACAAACACAAATATATGAACAAAATAAAAGGCTATTAACAATAGTAAATAAACACAAGCAATTGTTAACCCAGTTCGGTGCAAACACACCTACGTCTAGGGGATACCAAGCCAGGAAGGAAATTCACAAAATAGAATTAGTTTGAAGATACATAGTAAACTCTCTCTAGTTTACAATCTTCGCACCTAATCTCTACCCTTGAAATTTCTATCTAAAACACCTTAGATATGAGACACGTCTCACTCCCCCTCAATCACAGCAGTGATGACAACAAATGAAAAAAACTTAGAAGACACTCTTCAAATACAATACTTGATCTTGCTTAAAAGCTTCAATGAAGAACAATACACTCTTGCTTACAAGCTTTGAGTGAATAACTTACAACATAAAAAATCAGTCCAATTCACACATCAAGGTGATGAGTGAATGGCTCACAAATACAAACATACGAAGCTAAAAGCTTATACCTTACGCAATGCACTAACTTAACCCTAGCTTCTCTAACCAACAAAATAGGATTTTGAAGACTATATTTAGTAACACTTAAAACAGGCTTGGGCTTTAGCAAAAAAACAGTATCTGATTTGATAGAATCAATTTAGATAATTCTTCAAATCTTTTTATAATAAGCATCAGGAAATATCACCAAAACAGATTTGATTAAATCAAATCAAATCACTCTTCAAATTTTCAAGATTTTCTTCAAAAAATAGCACAAAGGATTTCATAATTACTCCAAGAATTCTGCACCACAAACTCTTTTAAATAAGGAATATTTCCATGCATATTATAACCATCAAAATTCTAATCACAACAGCGCAAAGAGTTGCACAAAAATGCAACAATCAAATCAACATATTCTCACTGAATGTTCTGTTCATAAATGTCAGGACATCATGAACTAAACCCTGCAACAACAAAAATAACCACCTGCAGAATGGTAGGAACATATGTCAAGACATTCTGTAGGACATCTTGTGATATCACCAAGTTTTACCAAAATTCCTGCCAATAAAGAACTAACAAAAGCCAACAGTGTTCCTCCTTAGGTGATACGTCTAAGACTATTTCCTTTTTCCCTCAGAGATAGAGGCCGATCATGGTTAGGTTCCCTTCCAGCAAACTTCATAACCACTTGAAATGATCTAAAGAAAGTATTCCTAGCTAGATACTTTCCACCGAGTAAAATCGCTGTTCTACGAAACCAAATAACCCGATTCACTCAAAACGAGGGAGGATCACTTTTTGACGCTTGGGAAAGATAGAAAGAACTATTAAGAGCTTGTCCACACCATGCGTTAGAACAATGGTTCATAATTCACACCTTTTATAAAGGACTCATGTATAACACCAAGATGACCATCGACGCTGCCGCCGGTGGCGCCTTGATGAACAAACCATACCCTGAAGTCTGCACTCTCATTGAAGATATGGTACAAAACCATTACCAATCGGGAACATAATGAGCCCTAGTAGACAAGAAAGAAACCAAAGGAGGTGTTTATGAAGTCAGTTGCCTCGACCATATGAATGCCAAAATGGACACCATAGCCCAAAAAGTAGAAAGCCTGACTATCAACCCTACAACTACCATAACTGCAGTTCAACCCGGATGTGAGATCTGTGGAACCCAAGGACATACTCTAGCTGAATGTAATCTTTTAGGTGAAACAACCACAGACCAGGTCAATTACGCCCAAGGCAACCCCTATTCTAACACGTATAACCCTAGATGGAGCAATCACCCAAATGTTTCCTATAATAATAATAATCCTACTCAGAATTCTACACCCCAAAGACCACCCAGTTTCCAAGCTCAAAAACCAAACCCACCTATGAAATCTACTCCTCAAAAGCCAATTTTGAGAAAATGGTGGAAGGTTTCATCGCAGCTCAACTTTAGCAAAACAAGGATGTCATGAACCAAAACATTCATATAAATGAACTAATTACAAAATTGGGCACCAAACTTGATTCTGTAGTTACTCACAACAAAATTCTTGAAACCCATATCTCTCAAGTGGCACAACAACAATCTACTCAAGTTTCACCAGGAGGACAATTTTCTGGACAACCTCAACCTAACCCCAAAGGGCATGCCAACGCTATTGCCCTACAGAGTGGAACTACTTATAATGGGCTTGTAGAACCTAGGTTGAATAAGCCAGAATCCCCTAAGAAAAATGTAGTGACCACACCCGAGAAAAAAATTAGAGAAACCAGTAGAACTGAGCAACCAAAAGATGAAGGAATTAAAGATAAGAAATGAGTGAAAGACGATAAAGTTTATGTACCACCCCTCCTTATAAACCTCCAATTCTATACTCACAAAGACTTAAACAAACCAAATTAGATAACCAATATAAAAAGTTTATAAAAGTGATCGAGAAGCTCCACGTAGAGATTCCATTTATCAGAGCCATTACCTAGATACCGTCTTACGCCAAATTCCTTAAAGACATATTAACCAACAAGCGAAGGCTTGATGATCCAAAACCCTAAGAATACAATTCAATTGCCGAAAATAAGCTTGCTAAAAAGAAGAAAGACCAAGGAAGTTTTTCTATACCTTGAATTTTAGGAAATCACGTTATCGATAAAGCACTTCTGAACTTAGGAGCCAGTGTAAGCTTAATGCCTTTAGCCATTTGTAAGAGGTTAGACCTAGGAGAATTGCTTAGGATGTCCCTTCAATTAGCCGATAGATCTGTTAAATATCCTATAGGAATTTTAGAAGAAATCTCGATTAGTATTGGCCAACTCTATATTCTAACAGATTTTGTTGTTATGGATATTAAAGAAGACGACAAAATCCCAATCCTTTTAGATAGACCCTTTTTATCAACAGTTGGAGCTATAATATATGTCAAGAGAGGAAAAATGACGTTTGAAGTAGGTGATGAAAAATTAGAATTCATATTATCCAAATTCCTGATGACACCAGCCATATATGACTCATGTTACGCTATCGATATCATTGATGAATGCATAAGAGAATTAGATCAACTAGATCCAATCAAAACAATTAAATTACCTTCAACTCCTATAATGGAGGACGACAAATTTGAAACTGAGCCTTATATAGATAACAACCTTTATGAATACTTGTCACTCACCCCAGATCATATGTCATGTCCTAAGAATCCATCAATTGAACTTAAGGAACTACCTAAGAATCTGAGATACGAATTCTTGGATGAAGAACTAAATCGTCCAATCATAGTCAATGCCACCTTAGATGGTGAAGAAACCAATCATCTCTTAGATGTTTTGAGAAAATACCCCTTAGCTCTAGGTTATAACATTTCTGATCTTAAAGAGATAAGTCCTTCCGTGTGCATGCACCAGATTATGCTGGAGGAAGACTCTAAACCTTCCAGAGAACATCGATGAAGGATTAACCCTATAATGAGTGATGTTGTGAAAAGGAAAGTGTTAAAGTTATTAGAGGCTGGAATAATATACCAAATTTCTGATAGTAAGTGGGTGAGCCCTGTACATGTGGTGCCTAAAAAGGGAGGTGTCACAACCGTACAAAATGAAAGAGGTGAACAAATAGCTAAGCGATAGAAATTGGTTGGTGTATGTGTATCGATTATAGAGAATTAAACAAAGTAACTAGGAAAGATTATTTCCCGCTTCCGTTCATAGACCAAATGCTTGAACATCTAGCAAGACATTCTTACTTTTGCTATCTAGATGGATATTCAGGATTTTTCCAAATTCCTACTCACCCCGATGATCAAGAGAAAACAACCTTTACTTGTCCATATGGAACATTTTCCTACCGACGAATTCCATTCTAACTATGCAATGCCCCAACTACTTTCCAATGTTGTATGATGTCAAAATTTGTAGATTTCCTCGACGAGATCGTGGAAGTTTTCATGGAAGATTTCTCGATATGTGGATCCAATTTTAGAAACTGCCTAACCAACCTTGAGAGAATCCTAGAAAGATACGTAGAAGTCAATCTTGTTCTGAACTAGGAGAAATGCCATTTTATGGTTACTGAAGGAATAGTATTATGACACATAGTTTCCGAAAGAGGCATTGAGGTTGACAAAGCCAAACTAGAAGTTATAGAGAACCTCCAACTACCGAAAACAATTAGAGAGATCCGATGTTTCCTTGGATACGCCGGTTTCTACCGACGCTTCATTAAGGACTTATTCAAAATAACCAAACCTTTAACCAATCTTTTTATGAAAGACGTTGAATTCAATTTCGGTGATAAATTATTGAAGCTTTCAAACACCTTAAACAAGCACTAATTTTCGCACCTATTATACAACCTCCCGATTGGAATCAACCTTTCAAAATTATGTGCGATGCAAGCGACTATGCAGTTGGTGCTGTTTTAGGGCAAAGGAAAGATAAGAAACTTCATGTAATTTATTACGCTAGTAGAACACTAGACAACACCCAACTTAATTATTCCACAATCGAAAAGAAACTCCTCGCCGTAGTTTTCGCTATTGACAAGTTCCGATCTTATCTAGTCAAAGCAAAGATTATTGTTTACACAGATCACGCTGCTATCAGATATCTATTAAGCAAAAAAGACGCTAAGCCTAGATTACTTCGTTGGATCCTTTTGCTATAAGAATTCGACTTAGAGAACCGTGATAAGAAAGGCACCGAGAACGTGGTTGCAGACCACCTTTCGAGGCTATAATACTTAAAACTAGACCACATCCCGATAAATGATGACTTTATTTATGATAAACTCATAGCAGCAGTTAGAACCAATCATAATGATGACCCCGACCTCTACTTGGAATCAAACATTGAAAATGCCTTACCAGTTACAAATGTACCTTGGTACGCCGATTTTGTAAACTACCTAGCTGCCGATATCATTCCCCATGATCTTAACTACCAACAAAAGAATAAGTTCTTTCACGATATGAAACACTTTTATTGGGACGAACCGCTCTTGTTTATGAGAGGCGCAAACAACATATTTCATTGTTTTATCTCAGAAGAGGAAGTAGAAAACATAATCAAATACTGTCGCTCTGCACCTTATGGGGGACATGCAGGCACATCTAAGATTTGCGCCAAAATTCTTCAAGCAGGCCTTTTCTGGCCAAAGTTATGGCGTGACGTCCATGCTTACATTGTCAAATGTGACCGGTGTCAACGCACTGGAAATGTCTCAAGACGTGATGAAATGCCCTTGAAAAATATCCAAGAAGTAGAACTCTTCAATGTCTGGGGAATAGATTTTATGGGACCCTTTCCATTGTCGATGGGAAACAAGTATATTTTAGTAGTTGTTGATTACGTGTCTAAATGGATCGAAGTTTTGGCTTCACCTATCAACGATACTCGTGTAGTCATAAAATTATTTGAAAACTACATATTTCCTAGATTTAGAGTACCTCGCCTCGTTATAAGCGATGGAGGATCACACTTCATATTAAGAATATTTGGTAACCTTTTAAATAAATATGGAGTTAAACACAGAGTAGCAACACCCTACCATCCACAAACCAGTGGACAAGTATAAGTGTCAAATAAGGAGATTAAGCAAATCTTAGAAAAGACAGTTTCAATAACTAGAAAAGTTTGGTCCTTGAGACTATAAGAAGCATTGTGGGCTTACAAGACCGCTTTCAAAACTCCTATAGGAACAACCCCATACCAGTTAGTTTACGAAAAATCTTGCCACTTACCC
Source organism: Lathyrus sativus (assembly GCA_963859935.3). Classification (NCBI taxonomy): domain Eukaryota; kingdom Viridiplantae; phylum Streptophyta; class Magnoliopsida; order Fabales; family Fabaceae; genus Lathyrus; species Lathyrus sativus. Next base: position 34,177,066 of record OZ012738.1, read on the forward strand.
TTTAAGCTGGAACATAAAGCCTATTGGGCCATCAAGGCCCTTAATATGGACTACTTAGCAGCTGATGACAAACGCATTCTCGACATCCATAAATTAGAAGAGCTATGTCACAATGCTTATGAAAATGCCATTATCTATAAAGAAAGAACTAAAGCATGGCATGACAAAAGGATTGTTAAGAAAGAATTCAATGTAGGCAACCCTGTACTTATCTTTAATTCTATATTGTGTTTGTTTCCTGGTAAGTTATGCTCAAGATGGACTGGTCCTTATGAGGTCACCCAAGTCTTAAAGTCTGGGGCAGTAGAAATCCGAGATCATTCATGTAGTCCTTTTATAGTAAACGGACAAAGATTGAAACACTATTATGAAGGAGACATTCCTACCTCTTACTCTGGTCATACTCTGATCGAACCACCCATTGCCATATCTACTAAGTAAGTTCCATAATCATCGAGCTACCGAAATTATCCAATTCAATCACAAATGAAAACAAAATTGAAACTTAAACAAGTCTCAAAGAGAGAGGAGATGAAGAGGAAAGTAGAAGAAGGAGGAAGATACAATCAAGAAGAACAATCATGGAAATTCAATGACAAAGAAGTATCGAACACACACATCTCAATATCATACAAAACATCATGTCAAAATAGCAAAGGAGCAATCACATGTTAAACCATGTCACAAGATCAAAACACAATGTCAAAACAAAGTGCCCAAACACAATCAAATGACTCAAACACCTCACAAGAAGCATTATTAAACATAAAGTAAAGTAAAATGAGGTCAAATAAGATGAGAAACAAGATGGGGTAGTAGCAACATCACACTATAATCCAATCCATGTTAATGATCAAGGAAGAAACATAAAGAGTTAAGTCATGCATTCCATTCACAAACAAAACAAATGCTACACACAACAAGCATACAAAACATAACCATAAAGTAAAGGACATGAGATTAGGGCATGAGGTTGAGTGTGGGCAGCAACAAAAATATGGTTATCAAGTCAAAGATTCATTCATGGACACACAAAGGAAACATCAAAGCTTGAACTCAAAACATGCCTAAAAAACCAAGTTCATACACAAAAGTCAATCAAAGATAAGAGGCACTCGAACAAAAGCATACATAGTCAAGCATCAATCCATGATGATTAGGAACAAACTCAAATGACATGCATCATGTTCACATTCAAATCAATAATCCAAGTCAAGAAGGAACTAACACAAAATGAAACACCAAAGTCAACCAAACACAACTAAAATTTTTCATAAGAGAAATACATGATCATGTAAGGCAAATGAAATACAATGGACATATAATGGACCTCTAATCATGAAAAACAGAACGTAAGACATGTTGAAGGAAGCAAAGAAGGATCATCAAACATTCATTGAATCACTCAAGAATCAAGCTCAAAAGATTAGGGCAAGACATACACAAACTCCTAGTTAAAACAAACACACTTTGATGCTTCATCCAAAAATAGAAACAAGAGTAAATAAGATTCAAATAAATGTTCAAACTTAAGTCATATGTGTTAAGAATCAAAGTGCAAAGCATCACAACAAGAATTTCAAGAAAACATCATCAAATGAATCAAACAAAATCAAGCATTCAATTAATCGAGCATACTTCGAGGGCCAAAAAAAATCAAATAGAAATAAAAAAGGATTACTAAAGCACCAAACTAGCATCCAAACATAGCCCAAACATGTGTCAAAATGAGGTGAAAATCATGGCTCAAGAAAGCCTTCATAAGTGTATCAAACATAAACCATAGTTCAAGGGTAAAGGAGTAAAAGCACTTCACAATAATAATTCAAATAAAATAGAAAAATAAATGGAAAAAATAAAAATAAAATATGATAAAATTCTTAAGACATTAAAGTGTATGAAAAGTATTTTAAACAATTTTTATCATGGAGGGATCAATTAAAATAAAAAGCAAATTGAAAATGATATAAAAAAACAAAAATAAAAGAGAATGAACCAAGCAGGGGGTGTATTAGAAATCTAGGTTTGAACTGAAAACACTTACAAGCGCGTTGGGCCTAAAAAAAACCAGGGGTGTGGAAAGTAAAAAGAACACAAGCCCACCCACTAACCAAACAAAAACTCAGAATAATCAAAACAAATGAAATGCCCTGTTTCATTTAAGAGACATCAGCACCACTAGGATCCATGTACCTAGTCAAACATTCCACCTGCCACATCAGCCAAGAATGACCAAACGTCGGAGCTAGGGCTCTGATCGTCTTCTTCAGCGATGGCCACCGGAGCTGTCTGAAAACCTCATTAAAAACACCCAAACAAAACCCTATCCCACACGATTTTCCATACTGATCTCAAATATGACCTTAGTTTTTCCTTTTGAAACCTCTAACACCCCCAAAAACGGCCACACAAATTTTTTTCATATAATGTAACTCTTACAAATAAGAACAATAATCATTCAAACACACCCTATGCTACTTTAGAACAACAACCATGCAACAAATAAGCACTTTAAACACGTAATATGAGAGAACTGAGTTGAAAGAGATTACCAAAAAATGTAGCTTCACAGCTACTTGATATTGCTTAAAATGCTTCAAGATCTCTTTTTTACAATTCCAGAGAACTTCAAAGATGCAAATAGAAGCAAGAGAAAAGTGAAATATGCCTTGTAGAATGAGATTTTAATGAGAGAAATATTTGAGAATGAGAGAGTATTCTTGGGTGCTTTGGCTGCAGAAACGGGAATGATCCTTCTTCTAGGGTTTCAACCACTTAAGTAGTAGAATTTTGGTGTGGTTAAATGACAAGTTACCATGGTTACAACCTTGGTATGGTTTTGGACAAAACTTGAAATGTGGAATGTGAATGGTAGTGGCACGGGTAAGCATGAATTGTGGGTGATTTTCTTGTTACATTTAAGTGGAAATGAAGGGGGTTAGAAAGTGGCATGAAGCAACATTTGGTGAGCATACTTTGTACCAATTTGTCCTCTTGTTACTTTTGGAAACTTTATTTAAAAATGGTGTGTAGCACATGGTTTGGTTTGGCACATTTGAGGCAATGTTTATTGATTCAAAAAGGTGGCATGATGCGTGTGAATTAGAGACAAAAGGTTGATGCATAAACATGTTAAGAGTTGCCAAGAATACTCATGAATTATGCATCTTGAATCAACTCCATATTGCCTACTTTGAACCACCATAACTTGATGAATTTTGTCCCATTTCATGAGTTCTTGTGCTTGAGAGAAAGTTAAGAGTACGATAAATAATTTTGATGTTGATGGAAAGATGAAACAAACCTTGGATAAATGGGGAAAATTGAGTGGAAGTTGTGTCCTCAAAACTGTCCAAAGTAACTTAGAAAAATTCTAAGTTATTGAACTTTTGACATCTTTGATACCCTATCTTTAAAGCCACATATCTTGAGGAGTTTTGATCCAAAGGAGATGATCTAGTAATGGATACAAATATTGAAGAATGATATTCAACTTTCATGTTCAAGGAAAATTGATTTGAAGTCAAGAACTTGGTGAAAAGTGTCTTGGAAAGTTTCCCCAAAAATCTGCCTAAAACTTGTCCAATCTTGACAACTTTGAAACCCTAATTTAGAGAGATCATAACTTGAGCTCTGCACATCCAATGGAAAAGTTATAGTACTTAAAAGAAATCTTGGAGGACGCTCTACAACTTCCATGTTCAAGAAAAAGTCATTTGAAGCTTGCATCATCATGTAAAACAGGCTTGAAAACATGTACTTCAAGCTGAATTTCCATACTTAGAAAAATTTCTAAGTATTGGAATGTCAAAATCTCCATTTTCTTAACTTTAGCTCTTCATATCTCTCAAAGTATGAATCTTTTGGACTTTCTTTCTTCTACAAACTTATATTTCATGATGTCCTCTAATTTTATAACAAGCTTGCTTCCATTGGATCAAGGATGAGAAAGTTATGGATGTTGCAAAATGGCTAGAATTAGAGTTTTCTACACTTAGAAAAAATCTCAATCAAACCCTAATCCAACCAAACTCCTGATTTTATGTTTCTCCTTGACTTTGCTTGTTCCAAACATATTAAAATACTTAAGAGCACATAGCATACCCTTGGTTGACCGTGAAATCCAAGACGTTGACCCCATTAAACCACAATTGACTTTTGTTGACCAAATGAAACCCTATCATCTTTTCCATTGATTGAAGCTTTTTTCATGACTTGTAATGATATATAATTCATGTAGAGAACCCTCAAGATGTGTGTGAGCCTTAGAATCATGTCTTGCCCAAAGAACTAGCCACGTATGCCTTTTGAACCAAAATCCTAATCCAGTTGTACATAAGATAGGAGGAGGTGATCAATGCTTGTAACTTTGATTCATGTGATTGTGAGACCTTTATTGATGATGAGAGAACCTTATGACTTGAGAATGCCACAAGGTTGAGAACGAACCCTTGTCTGAGTTTTGAAGATGAAGCTCTTCTCTTGAGTGTTGAACAATATACTTTGATCCCTTGCCTAGAGCAAATGTTATGCACTAATATTGATGCAAAAATGATATGAAACACAAGTCAAGGTATAAGAAAAAGGATGGACAAATTTTGGGGTGCTACATCAACAAGAATCACATATGCCCCCAAGTTAGTATAATAATGACCCACAAATTGAAGACACTCATGAAGTATGACCCACAAATTTATTTATTTATGTATTAATGATAACCGTTATTAATTCATATAAATAAACAGTTTCTTTAAAAAATATATATATGAGCCATGATTGAGATGTTTAATAGTCAGTTGGATTTAATTTTTTGATTTTATGCTGTGTTTGAAATATTCTTAATTTCAATTAGAAATTTAATATGGCAGGCCATGAACTTGTGGTACATAAAAAAGTGTTTGACATCATAATGTACTTGGAAACATATGAATTTTGTTTATTTAAATATTACAGTATAAACGAAAAGATCAAGTCAATTATAAATGCTTATAATATTGAGTGTACTAAGTCTACTTGGGAGGGATAGATCAAGTCAATAAAATGTTTAAAATAATGAGTGTTCTAAGTCTATTGAGCAAAATATATTATAAACCCTAGTGTAAATATCATATTATGTTATTCAATCAAGACTGGATCTATGTGTATTCAATTGAGGGTAGCTACTTATAAAATTAGATTTAGCACAACTTAACTCTAAAAAATAATTAACATTTTAATTTGAGCATTCAATCCTCTTAATTATAAGTATTTTAGCCCACATGTCATATAATATGATTCAATAATCTACAAGATATTTGATAGATTTTATTACTATCTTAAACTTTGATCAAATTGAACACTAATTACGACATTCTGTCATGTATTAGTTTTTTCAATAGTTTAGCATTATTTTGTGTGGACTTACATGGTTTGAAGTTTATCTTTAGTCATAGTTGAGACTGAAAGCAAGTTGGCAAAAAGAGCATCATATAGGCTTAATTAGCAAGAAAAGAACATAGGAAACCGTGGTATGATGATTCAGATCACTCCATGAGGTATAAATAGGCATGTTATTGCTCAAAGCACAACGCGATTGAGAAAATTTACCTTCACCAGAAATCGAGCCATGGTCACCACAGTTACTTAAAAAGATAGTGTACCACTAGATTAATTAATGTTTGATCAATTATTTCACGAATAAAATATATATTAATAAATTATATGGTTTCCAACAATTCAACAAGATGCATTAACTCAGATCTATAACAGATGCGTTAACCCAGATCTTCAGGAAGACCGCCCTCTTCGTCTCCCTTAATCATCTCGTCGCCAATTTTGAGTAATTATAAAAGTAAAATATGGAAAATGTCAAAAGGAAGATTTATATTCTGTTTATAATTATGTGAAAAAAAAGAACAAAGAATTAAGGGAAATAAAATGTCTTGTTACCTGTTAAGATCCCAAACATCAGCCTTCTGTCAGAACTAGAAGATGCCAAAATTTCATCGTGGTTAGGATCCCACTCTACCTGGAACATTTCATATCTACACATTAAAAGTAAACCAAATCAGTAAGTAGAAGAAGGTGATGAAATTTCCACAACTGGAGAAATTGGATCTAAAAAGGCTAACAAATATAATTATTTGATCCATTAACTACAAGAAAAAACGCAAAAGCCATGAACAATCTGTTCCAAATTTTCAATTATAGAACAAATCTGGAAATATAACTTATACCCTCAGATTGATCTTCATAAATAAGCAGCTACGAAAATGGCATAAATTCAAACTGCAGTTTCAAATTAGGGTTTCACGTTACCCTTTCACAACATACATGAGATTTTGTCTCTCAATAATGGCAAAAATCGGAACTGCAGCTAAAAAAAATTCAAACGGTTCCTTGTCCGTCACAAAGTTTGAAGAAATTAGGTATGAAAAATGCCCCAGGAATGAGGTTTGAAGAAACTCAGGAAAGAGATAGAATTAATATATATCTAATTTGTAAATTTTATCAAAAAGTGAAGAATGCTCAAATGGTAAAATGTTTTGTTTATAACCAATATGTCATTGGTTTGAAACTAAGTTAAAGCAACTGTTTGAATAATTAAAGGATCAATTTGGAACTTTTTAAAATTGAAGGAACAAAATGGATCCCGAAGTAAAGTTAAAGGACCAAAAATGATATTTTGCCAACAAATATTCTATAAAGAGATTTAATGTTATTTATTTTAATTACGATTTGCATTTAATGTGAAGATTCTCAAATCAAAATTTAGAAGTATGGTTCAGTTTCAGCAAGAGATTTATTCTGAATCATTTATTTGAGAAGTTGGAATTATGAGTTATATAAAGTAAATATTTTATTTGATTTGTTCAAAGATTTAGAATTCTGTCAAAATGACAGGTATCAAACTGGATGTCCCAGCATGTGTGCAACATCGATATTTGACAATAGGCTATGGTTGTTGTTATTTAGAGCGTATATTTTGGATGTTTGAAACGTGATATATTGCAGATTTGTTAGCAATGCATTTATGTTGATTAGATTGGACGCAATCAATTCAATTTAAATTGAAATTTTAAATTTGAATTTGAATTAATAACTAATCATATCTTTTGTTGGATACTTTTGTGAAGAAAATCAAATCCAACTGCATCAGCTATAATTTTGGACGAAATCAAATCAAATATCCAAAGGAGAAAAGGCATAGAATTGTATTGCTATATAATGAGACTCAAATCTAGAGTTTGAAGGTGTGCAAGTATTGAAGACTTTTTGTGTTAAGGTTTATCTTTCGAGTCTATGTTTGTGTTATTTTGTGTGCACCACTCTTGCGCCTCCATTCATATCTTAAGGTATACAATTTTGTTTGTTAGTTGAATTGTAATTCTTTGTTCCTAGATACTAATTATATAAGCTTAAGAACAAAGTAATTGTGTGGTGTAATTGTTTCAATCATATTGTAATTGTCTAAACACTTGAGAGAGAATTTGGTCGAGTGAAAGTGAGAGGGTTCTCATATTTAAGGGAAGTGTAAAATGAAGCTTCACATGTAGTATTAGGAAAATGGCCTTGAACTGGAAAAGTTCATAGTAAGCCCATTTGTCCTTATGACTATTGGGAGTGAAATAATTCTATAGGGAGTCCTAAATAGGAAGTCACTAGAATTAGGAAGAGGTATTGAACAACATGGAGTTGTTATTTCTATAAGACTAAATGTAACAATTTAAGATAATGATTTTTCTTTCTTGGTAGAGTGTCCCTTAGACGTATGTGTGTTTTCACTGATCTTGGTTAACAATTCCTTGTGTTCTTTTTTGTTTTAATCATTATTTGCTATCTATCTTACAAGATGGTTTTTTTATAGTAAACAATGTCCTAGACATCGTGTCTGACATTTGTCCCCATAATGTGTCATATGTCATAAATTAATTGTACACATTGTACCAGGCATCTGGTCCAACATTTGTCCCTCCCATAAAACAAAATTTTAATTGACATAATAGCAGACACCCTATTCTGTTTGGGTGTGTTATAGGATTCGTATTATGTTCAAGATGGAGAATTTCAAAGGAGGAGTAGTTCATCATCCAAAGATTCTTTATGGTATTACGAATCCTCTAAATATTGTGGCCAATGACAATTTTGAAGATTGTGAAGACCGAGTAGAGTATGATTCAGAAGAAAATCATAGACTTTTTATGATCTTTAGTAAAGTCATGAGAAAACTAGACAAGAGATCTGAGAATATTATCCCTTCCAATGCCAAGAACATTCAGCATAAAGAAAAACATGGTGAAAGACAAAATCTCAACTATTCTCATAGGTGTAAAGGGACCTAATGTCTTATATTCAAAGATTTTGGACATATTCAAGCTTAATGCTCAAGTTTTTCAAGGAAATAAAGAAAAATATACTACGTGTTTAGTGTGAAATTTTCAAAACAAAACAAGTTTGATTTCACTTAAGGGATTAAACTCTAAAAGATTCTAGGACATATTGTGTGAAAAATATAAGTTTGAAATATACATGACATCAAAGTCAGAATTGAAAGTAAAGACTTTAAAGTTTACAAATACGAATACTTTGAGTTTACAAAATTTGTGTACAATTACAGACCCTTAGACACATAAGTGAATTCTACTTATATACTAGCCCTAACTTGACCATTTACAACGATCGACTAAGCAAAACATGCCACGTCATCGCCTCTTATGACTCTTTTTACACAAATACACGAATACTTTGAGTTTATAAAATTTGTGTACAATTGCAGACCCTTAGACACATAAGTGAATCCTACTTATATACTAGTCCTAACTTAACCGTTTACAACGGTCGACTAAGCAAAGTATGTCACGTCTTCATCTCCATGCAAGCTTCATCTTTGATAGGCTTCCATGTGTCCTTAAATAAATGTCTGACCTTATCCAATTACACCTCATTCGACTATGTGAATAATAAATACTTTGGATACTCTGAATTTCACAAAGTCCCAAAATCCATAAAATCCTTGGTCTCTGACTAATTGAAAATTCGACCAAAGTTGGTACCACTTCTCGACAAGACAAATTCATCGAGATGTCCTTGGTTGTAATTTACCACTTCAATTTTTCCAATAAGCCTACCATCACATCAAAAAATTATCACAACCTTATGATTAATGCTTGTGTTGAAAATCTGAGGTAACAAATTTCCTCTTAAAATGCCATATTTAGACACTCTTTTTAATCAAGAAAGAAAAAGGTGACATTTTTGAAATTATTTTCGACACTGCTCAAAATCTTTTGCTGACGCTAGCGTCATCATTACCACTTAAATGTAAATTGTCATTTTCTAAAAGATCTTAGAAATTCATCATTACTCCTATTTTCTTAGAAATCATGGGTTTGCACGATTTCACTAACTCCTTAACTACTATCAATTTCCCCACTCCTTGAGAAATAAAACGTTTCACTTCAAACACAGGTCTGCTATGTGTCTGTCATTGGAAAGATAAACATCTCTATAAATACTTCCTTCACATTCTCTTTCAATCTTCTTCATTTCTTGCTTCAACATTTCACACACAGAAAGAAACCTCACTCGCATCAAGATTTTCAAACTTAAAAATGGCAACATCCACTTCATCTTCCATAATAAACACAGGTAAAAACCCTTTGGGGTTCATGATTCTGGCATCAGAAGATGATAAAGAAAAATATTTTGTACCAAAACCACCAATGGCCAAAGACAAAATCTTCATCTGGGCTAAACAGGTACTTATCCCTTTCTCCCATTCTAATAAACTATTGGCATTCTTAGGACCGTTTGCAACGGCTAGGTCGCAACCTGGGAAGGTGAAGAACTTCTTCACGTGTTATGACGTCACCATGCCTTATCCATTCGAAGAATGCTCTCTCGACCTTGCCTTCATGGAAACACCTACGCGTGTTTTTCAATCAACACCCCACCCCAAAACAAATACTACATTTCCTGGATCGACAAGGTCCAACTTAAAAGAAATATTGTCTTTGACCAAGAATATATCGCCTTCTTGAACCTTTGGTTCTCTTACTATTTATTCTTTTAAAGCTAATTATAGACAACCAACTAATATGTCCCTCTAACAATCCAACTCTATGAGGGTCGAAAGGTTTCTCTGGGAAAAATACTTTTAGCCAATCTATATCAATCAATCGGAAACGCCTTTTATAAATCAAAACACCTTTCCGAAACTAACAAAACATAGCTTCTCTCTGGCCCTTTGTGGATTTTGCAACTTTGGTTAAATGCCACATTCGAACCAAAACTACAGGTCACCATGTCACAAGCCCTAATAGAAGAAAGCGACAGTAGAAGCATCAAAGGCACTAAACTTGCCTTAATTACCCCACTTGATACTCCTTTAGAATTAACTTTCATGAAATACATCAACTTGTTCCTCGAATCCAAAACTTTTGTTTCGACCATGGCCCCTTTGTGTATAGATGTATTGGCCCGTCCTGGTTTCGAAACAGGTTTTTTGGTGTAACTCCTTCTGTTGTTGCAATGTCAAACTTTTGGGAAGCCTTTTTAACCCCTATGCTTATATCCACTCAAATCGAGACAGGGACAACTGAATATGGATTGATTGGCTATCAACCCAATTTAGTGGCTAGGCAATTTGGTTTCAGCCAAATGTTGCCAACCTCGCTCTATACTTGGGATAATGACATCTGTTGGTCGGAAAGGAAGTTTTCTGCTCTAGAGTATATGGATTGCATGTTGTTCACTCATCAACAAGTCCTTGAGCTACCTACCTTCCACTTATAAACTTCTTTCTATTCGAAAGTAGTGTTTGGTAACTGTTGCACCCCAAAATTTGCCTAACCTTTTCTTACTTGGTTTATGTTTCATTTGCATTAGCATATCATTGCATTAGCATTTGCATATCATAGAATTTTTCATTTAACAGGGGATCAAGTGAGAAGCCTAGCCATAGGATTATTCAAGTTTGAGAAGTCACCATAATCATCAGGAAGAGGGTTGGTTTCTTAAGAAGTTCAGTTGTTTGTATGGGGTTAGTCTCCTAACCTGAGGACTATTTGAAGAACATCAGAGGGTTGTGAAGCCTTGATCATGGATACAGTATGGGTAGAGCTCATTGAAGTGCCTTGAGGGTCATGGTGGAGCTCAATCAAGTCATTGTGCCAAGTGTGAAGAACCACAGTTGAGGGTGTTGCAAGTAGGGTTTTCATCTGAGTAATCCTAAGTCAACTGACCAATTGAAGAGGATCAAAGCCCAATTATAGGTCTTTGCAATCATGGATAGTTGTGTTGAGACACATGAGATGATATTTCAAGATTTATGCAAGGAAAGTTCAAGGTGTGAGGAGTTGCTAAATTAGGGTTCTTAGGGTAAAATCCCCTATTTAGTGCCTAACTTCAAGACCACTTATCTCAAGATGCAAGTTTCATCTCCACTTTTGGCCAACATGAAACTTGTAGAGCATGCTCTTAGATTTAATTTGAGTACTAGAAGTCCTCCATTGGATTTATAGAACTCAAGTTATGGTCCAGACAAGTTACAGGTCATCTGAGGAATGTGAAATTTGTCTTTGAAAGTTCACCAACTTCCAAGGAACTTTTGACCTAGGAGGGTGTTTCTACTAAACTTTTGGCCAACATGAAAGTTTTAGTTTTTGATCTTAGCTTTCCAAATTGTATTAGAAGTCTTCCATCTGTTTTGTAGAACTCAAGTTATGAGGTTTACAAGTTAGGGGTATTTTGGGAAAGTAAGATTATAGGTCATTTTCAATTATAGGTCAAAACCTCCAACTTGCACATCTCAAATGGAGTTTTGTTCAACATGGAACTTGCTCAAAATATGGTTTTTAGGTCAACCAGGAGCTCATGGTGAATTGATTTGGTCCATAGTAAGAGTTGACTTGAAGTGGTTTGAAAAAAAGAGAAATTAAAGGCATTATTTGGTGGGAAATTCAAATAAATTGTTATGTGCACAAAATATGCCAAATGACCACTCAATTTGATCATAAATTGCATTCTAGAAACATTGGCATTATTAGATTTTTCAATTGACCTATAATTCATGGTGTTTTGACATGTTTCTTCACAAATAAACAACATCACAAGAAATCATTCACAAAGCCAATTTGGAAGCTCCTTGTGGTCTGAATTCATTCCAAATGTGTTATGCAAGCTAACCAAAGCTTCCCAAGCAAGCTTTTGAGCAAAATTTCACGTATGGCATGTTGAACTTTTTGAAGAAATTTTGAAATTGGATCTTCTGATTTGGGCCTGGGCTGGACCTCTAGAAGGTCCCAAATAATTCTATATATGTTCAGAAATTCATTTGGGCAAGGGTTGGTGATTCATTGGTGCTGAATTCAGAGATTGCAACTCACATTCTCAAGCTTCAACTCAAATTCGAATTCTCAGTTCAAGCCATTTTCAGATCAAATTGAAGGTTCTACAAGCTTTTGCCATCATCACTGAGTAGATCTGGAAAGTTCGGAAGCAAGGTTCAAGCCACATACACCTCTATTTGAAGCTTCAAGTCAGGTTGGTAAATCTCCAATTTCCTCTTAAGTTAGCATGATGTAGCTAGAAACGAGCATGTGGCTAGGATCTAGGTGAAATGTAGCACGTTTTAGGATCAAATTGGTAGCAATTGGTGGTGATTGATCATATGGTGCAACTTCTGTTTTGATTCGAAACTCTCTGGTCTGGATGAATTAATACAATTGGAATAGCTTAGGTTGATCAGTGTTAGATGAGGATCGTTTCTATACCATTAATTGGACATTTGGTGATGATGAACGACATGACATAATTTGGATCTTGATTCGGTTTTGAAAATATAGAAGGATTCATGAAATTTGGAGTTCATTTTCGTGATAAGCATGAAATTCTGAGTAAGATTGACTTAAAGTTTGTTGAAATTGGACCTCTGCAAACAACCTCTCACCGGAGAAGACGGTGGCGCCACCGTCTAGATTTGAAGCTTCGCATGAGCTCAAGGAAGAAGACGAGTGTATAGCCGTTGGATTTGTCTGATGAGAAGACTTGGTAACCCCATCGTATGGCTGAGATTTAAACCTGGGATTCGCTCCAAGATGAAACGCTGCGTTTCATTTTTTGACATGGCATTTGACTGGGATTCTACGTGGTTGCACGCGTGTGTGATCTCCAGCCTTAGGATTAGCTTACCTGGTCCATCAATCCAACGCTCCTGATTAATTTCCAGCAGTTTTATTTCTTTTATTCATTTTTCTATTTTCTTTTATTCCATTTTATTTCTAAATTCATTTTAAAATTCAATAATTGTCAGAAAAATAAAATAAAAATATCCCCATGATCCTCTCTTGATTTGTGATTTTTCTTTGATATTAGATTTAATTTTGGATGATTTTTCAATTTAATTCATATTTTTCTTATTTTGGATATTTCTTTAATTTTGCATAATTGAGCTGTCTGTTTGTTGATTTTTGTTCTTGCAATTGGTTTGGAATTTTGTTGTGAGATTTTGCTGGCTGATAGGTTAGAGATGTATGCTCCCATATGAGTTTTCTCACATTTTTTAGAAAATCATAGGTTCTGTTTTAGAGGTAGGTTTAGAGCCTTTCCCCATTAATGGTTTCCCTTGATACCTTTCAACTTAGGATTTTATTAGAGGACTTAGAAATTGAATTAGGTTCTGATATTTGAACTATAAATCATTAACAAATGCATGTTCCCATAGAACAATAATTAGATTTTTAGGATGTAATTTGCTATTTTAGATAGAATATTCAAGTTGTTTGTTCATTTGGTGCTTCAACCTTGGTGATTGTATTGGAATGGACTCAAAGTGGGCTTTTCTTGCATGTTGGGCTTCTGATTCCTCTTGGATGATGTCATGGGCATGATGAAGCTTTTGTAGAGTGGCTGGTGGAGCTTGGATTGGAGCTTTTCTTTCCTTTTTGTTAGCTTTTTGTAGCTTATAAGATTAGGATTTTTAGGAGAGAGCTTTAGAAGTAGTTTTTCCCCTCAAATAAGCATGGTTAGTTTCACTTGCCTTCCATTCTCATCCTATGATTCAAAGTCCTCATGTGAAAGTCTCATCTCTCCTTTGGAGGGATGTTTGACATTTTTATAATGAGTAGAACTTTTGAGGATGCCTTTCTCTGATGACTGGTTGAGTGTCAGGTGGGATTCCTTTGGTTTCCTTCCTGCTTCCCATCATCAAACATTCATCTTGTTGATTCTCTTCATTCTTGATGGAGTGGTTTGGTAAAGCATGAAGATGGAACATCCCTTTCCTTCTCTTGAAGATGGTGTGAACTTGAAGAGCAGTTACAAACTTTGGATTGGATTGCTGTCAGAAGATTGCTCTGCTGTGGAGATTGCTGGCTTGTTTTCCCTGTTTGTCTGTTTTCTTTCTGTTCTACTGTATTGATGTGATTTGCTTGGAGTGTTGCATTAGATTTAGGCTTCATGTAGATGATTATAGGCCTAAGAGCATCTTAAGGGTTGAGCTTCTCCCCTTGCTTGTATTGCATTAGAGGTTGAGTTTCTCCCTCTGCTTGTATTTTTACTGTGTGGCTTTGCTTGCTGGTATTTGGTAGAGCTCAACTCCCTTGCCTGTGTGGTGTGTGGCCTTTGTGCCTTGTTTGCTTAGAAGTTGAGCTTGGCTCCTTCTGCTTGTGTGATGCATTGCATGCATTTTATTTACAACCTTTTGTTTACAGTAATTTCTTTTCAGGTAATTTGTTTACTGTTTGTTTTCTTTTGCCATGTTCCCCTAGGAACTCTGACTTCTCTGGTTCCAGCGAAGTTATGACAGACATTAGGGTTCTAACCATGCATGATAACATTAGGTAGATTCTCTCCTAACCTCAACTGTAGGTCTATTTTGCATGATAACTTTAGGATTGGATCAGTTCCCCTTTAGTGCGTCTTTTCTCTTCTCATTTGCAAACAAAATCAAAATACCGTAATAAGGTTAATTGGCGTCGTACGTTACGAGCCTTAAGCTACCTGAAAAAGGATTGTTGGAGAGTTTCTTTTCAACAATCTGGATGTTTAGTATGGTACCCTTTGGGTGACATACGACACATTCACTCTCAGGTCATAGTCTCTAGTGCGATATCAGTTGCAAACATCCATAAAAGACACTTCTCTAAAAAACAGAAAACAAAGATCAAACTCTTTTTGTCCTCTTGGACCTTTAATCCCTTGGAAAACCTTTTTCAGAAGGAGAGTTCTGTTAACTCCTGGTTCTAGCGCAAACGGTAAACGCCTAAGTCTCAAATGGTCGAGCTGCATACACCAACTGCTGGAACCGTCTGTTAACCTTACTCGGATAAAAAAGACAAACCTGTGTCTCTCGTGTCCCGAACTACGTTTGCTCTGATCTTTCATGCCGTATGAAAGTACGTAGGCACAAGATGCGATATCTTGGCGAGCAACCTTCCCCCGTAGTTAGGCAAACTACGTTGACTCTGATTTCTCGTTCTCAGATGGGAATACATAGGCATAAAGTGCAACGCTTTGCCGAGTCATTTTCTTTTCTTTTCAGACCAGATCTTAGTGTAGATAGATTTAACAAACCCGTCAAATAAACACAACAAGCGTGGATCCCATCGAGTACGATGGACGTGAGGGGTGCTAATACCTTCCCCTTGCGTAACCGACTCTCGAATCCAGACAATGGTTGCGACGACCTTGTCTTATACCTTTTCGTCAGGTTTTTTCCGATCGTTTCCTTTCCCGTTCTGAGGGATAAATAACGAAAGGTGGCGACTCTTCTGTCATTGTCGGCCTCGTTTTTCGCAGTAGCGACAATAACTGCTGGTCGAATTACTTCCAAGGCAACTTCTCTAAAGAGAACTTCCGCCAGAGACTATCGACTGATTTCTCCAACTTGCAATAAAATCCAAATAAAAAGCAGGTATATATTAACCAATTTTCTAATTTCTTTTCATTTATACCTTCGACTTCTTATATATTTTGATGCATGTGAAACTAAAACAATGGGTGAAACCAATGTTGAAGGCCCCTCTAACACTGGTGAAAACAAAGAAGAAGAACCCAATAATAAAAAGGCAAGTCTTTTCCCATTTGTACATTAGCTAATATCGAGATGACTCTAACAATACATTTTCCTTCGAAATTAAAAATGTGATCCAGACTCCCTGACAACCACTAAACTCAAGAAAAATAAGAAATCTAAGAAAACTATCTCCACACAGGTACATATATGATTTCCTTACTTCAAATATTTGATAATTTGGTGACTAACCAATCAACCTTTCAGGCTGCGCCAAAACCAACAAAAACCTTGGCCAAGGTTGAGAGTTAAGATAAAATGAAAAGACTCTGATCTTTTCGAGACCTAAGCCTAAAGCTTCTCCCAAACCAGGCCTCAGCAGGAAAAGAAGTGTTATTCAAAAATTGAATCTTCCAAAGGAAACAACAACCTCGACTTATGGCCCTGAAAAAGAAGAAGAAATTTTGTTTAATCCTAATGACAAAGGGCAAGACAAACCTAAGGATCTTCTAGTTGAAGAACAAGAAACTAATGATCCCAGTGTATTACTCTACACAATGACCAAGAAAAATTGATCTTTCGATTCTAACTCCAACCAATCATTCCTTTACCTTTTAGGGACTGCCACAATTGGACGAGGATGAGGTGGACCAATCCACAGGTATCCTCGTTCGATTCTCAGTGAAACTTTTTCTCACATCCATTGGTCAGACTTTTTTGACTCTGGACTTTTGTCTGTTCATCTAGAGAATAAACTAGTTGATGAAGATGCAGGAGCTTTGAGAAAACCAATTCCTAAAGCAGAAGCTGATGTCCACCAACTTTCTCCCTAACGAAATGAAGAATTGGATGACACTATGGCTTTTGTTCATGACAACGTAACCCAAGATGACCAAAAACTATGAGCTCTGAGAAAATGGACGAAAAAGCTATTCCTGATGTCGAGACTGCTCCAACAGAAAAAGATGGTCGACCTGCCGCTGTCGGCGATAATCAAGCTCATCCCATCATTCAAGATTCGACATCCAACACTTCATTGAACCAAGTAGAAATTTTGGCCATTAAAAAAAAGAATCCTACAAAGACTTTGAGAAGGCTTCAAAAACTACGTAGACTCTCGACTGGCACAAGGTCTTCTAACTCTTTTGACGTGTCATTAACTTATGCAAGTAAAGGCTCGATGAACCTCTTAATCCAATAGTTGAATGCTAATATTTTAAAAATAATCTCATTAACGTTGTCGAAGGGAATGCTCAACTTGGCATTGATATTCAAAATTTTCTTTTTGAACTCAATAAACAAAGGTTAGAATACCCTGATACTCTTTTCATTAATTCACTTTGCTAAAAAAATCTAAAATAATGAGTTTTTGATTGAGATGTTTATTAATCGTCCAAATCTTTATTAATATAACCAGCCTACATAGTCACTTGGACTTAATTTTTGATATTAAGCTGTGTTTGAATTATTCTTAATTTCAATTAGAAATTTAACATGGCCGGCCATGAACTTGTGGTACATAAAAAAGTGTTTGACATCATAAAACATACCAATTTTGCATCTTTAAATATTACAGTATAAAGCCTTCAAAACAAGTTACAGTATAAAGGAACAGATCAAATCAATTATAAATGCTTATAAAATACTTAAAATAATAAGTGTATTAAGTCTATTAAGTACAAAACAATCACCAACTAAAGTATTATTTCTTTAAAATAAAATAGAAAGAGATATTATCACGAGCAAAATATATAAAATATATTATAAACCCTAGTGTAAATATCATATTATGTTATTCAATCAAATCTGGATCTATGTGTATTCAATTAAGAGTAGCTACTTATAAAATTAGTTTTAGCACAACTTAACTCTACAAAATAATTAACATTTTAATTCTAGGGATTCACTCCTCTTAATTATAAGTATTTTAACCCACATGACATTTTATATGTGAGAAACTCAACGTAAATATTACACTTAAAATTCAAAATCTAAAGCCTATAGATATTTGATAGATTTTATTATTATCTTAAACTTTGATCAAATACACTAATGATGACACTCTGTCATGTATTAGTTTTCTCAATAGTTTAGCATTATTTTGTGTGGACTTTTGACACACTTGAACCTAATATAAAAGAAAAATTATGAAAATTGGAGATTAGAGATTGAAGCTTTTGCATTATTGAAAACCATATTTTATTACTGATTCATGTATAATTTCTTAAACCTTTTGACTATGATTACTTGTATTATAAGTAACTGAATTCTCTTTGATTTTTCTTTTAGATGAATTTGTTTTTAGCTATTTGAATCATGTAATTATGAATAATATTGTATGATATTGTAATTCTAATATTATTTAATACATTTGTTTTTTAAACTTTTTTTACGTTGACAAATGTATAAATTAATTTCAAGGAGAAGTTTATTATTAACCACAACTTTTGAAATTTTATCTAATTTAATTGTTAGATCAAATAATTATGTAAGACTATTGAATTATTTGATTGTGCTCATAGGAATTAATGTTCATGAAAATCTCTTTTGATTTCAAACTCACCTAATACATTAGGGAGTAATAATCAAAAGAGAGGGTTATGAGCTATGAAATTTGCGATCACTAATTTGTTTATTCATTATTGTACTAGATAAGTAACTTTAGAGAATAGACACAATTATCAATATTGAGAAATAAATAATTTAAAAAGGTCTAATCATTTTTAATCTCTACCAAATTTACTCTATTTTATTTCATATTTTAAAAGTCAAACTCTTAAGAAAAATCTTTTATATTAATATTGTAGTACAATAGTATTGTTTAGTCAAAATTGAACACTTGACGACGATTTAGCAGACTTGCTAAATTAGCCATCAAGTTTTTGGCATTATTGTCAGAATTATTTATTAATTTCAACAAAGCAATTAGCCTGTATTTGAAAAATTTTAGTATTTTATTTTCTGTTAACTTTAATTTTTGTTAATTTAAATAAAAAGTATTATTTCTTATTGAGTAATTTTGGAATTGTTGAGTGCTATTGAGGTATTTTTCTTTCTGACTGTCTAAGTGAGGTGAAAGCTCTAACAGATTGCTATTTGATTAGGAGATTTAAAACACGAAAAAAGAAAATTGAAAAGAAGCCCGATTATCATGGTTATCAGAAGAGGCACGGAAAGAAGAGTTAACACCAATACCTTTAAACAACGAGCCTGATAACGAACCAGTTGTAATGGCTAACGATTCACCTAGGTAGAGTATGGGAGACTATTGTAGAAGGACTGATGATGGGAAAATTTATCTAGGGTTCCAACCAAAAAGTTCGATGGCTTTTGATATTAGGAATACAATTCTTGCAAGTTTGAAGGAAAATCAATTTGATGTGAATTCTATTAGAGACCCGCGGGTACATGTCTTTCGTTTCTATGAAGACTTGTTATATGTGCAAACCAAATGGAGTAACTAAAAGCCAAATAAAACTTAAATTATCCAGTTTCAATTTAATTGGGATAGAAAACGATTTGCTGCAATGTCTACCCTGTGAAATGATCAAGAACTAGAAAGTGTTAGAAGACAAGTTCTTGAAACGTTTTTACAATCATTCCCAATTTGTGGAAAGAAGGGATAAAATTTCTAGTTTTGAGCAAGGTGACTTGTAGTCTCTTTATGGTGCTTAGGAAAGGTTTAACTTATTGCTCAAGAAGTGTCATAATCATAACATTAAAAACATGAAACAAATGCACCATTTTATACGAGGTTTGAGAGTTCAAACTCGAATGCTTCTTAATGTCTCAGTTGGAGGTACTATGAAGAACAAGAATGAAGATGAAGTGAAGGAGTTGATTGAGAATATATATCAAAATGAATATCACACGCACAAAAAGTGATAGAGCTCCGAAAAAGGAATGTACGATAACACTTGATACTCTAACCGCTATGTTAGAACAACTTGAAGCTTTAACAAAACAATTTGTTGTAACTACTCTTGCTCAAGAAAATGCTAATCAAGTCGAGGTGTTAACATGTGATTTCTATTATGACGGTCATGCATATGATAACTGTCTACTGGAAGGAGAGCCTGAAGAGGTTAGTTATGTTAGAAATTTTCAAAAACCAAATTCTTACCCAACACATATAATCTTGGATAGAAGGATTATCCAAACTTAAAATAGAGTAAAATTAAGGTAAAATTTCTAATAAGGGAGTTCCTCATAATCCACCAACAAGGAAGCCATCTCCTTTAGAGAAAATTATGAATTAATTTATAAAGACGACTCAAAGAAACTTTGAGGAAATGCAATCAAGTCTAGAGACATCTAAAAGGAACATGAAACATCTACAAAGAATCTTGAAACTCAAATTCGCTAGTTAACTAAACAATTGGAAGCTCAATCAAGTGGAGGTTTTGTTGGGAATACATTGGATAATCCTAGGAATGAGTGTTGCAAAGTTATTTAGTTGAGAAACATAGTAGTACGCCTGATAGTAAATCCTAGAAGTGGAAAAAAAGTGACTAAAGATGAATTGGAAGTCATGGATGGGGGAGAAGTTGAAAAATAACAAGAAGAAGCAAATTTAAAAAATGAGGGAGAAAAATGTGAGAAGTTGATTGATAATGATTCATTTTTTTAGGAGAACCAAGAAGTAAATTCTCATGAATGGTGACAAGAAGCAAGAGATTCCATCTTATGTCAAACTACCTAATCCACAAGTGAAGAAGAAGAAGATGGAAAAGGAAGAGGGAAATTTTAAGATATTTATGGATATGTTTATTAAGCTTCAAGCCAACATTCCCTTTGATGAAGTTTTAGAGGAAATGCTAGTTTATGTAAAATTCATAAAAGACTTGTTAACTAGAAAAATAAAGTCGAGTGATGATGAAAATATATAATTTTAGAAGAATGTGGTGCAATTATCCAAAGGAAACGTTTGAAGGTGAGAAATACACAAGAAGGGGGAGGGTTGAATTGTGTTGTCTGTTTCTTCCTTTTTAACTTCTTAAGTCAGATTCTAAATACAAGGTTGTAGAATTTGAATTAGTTAGAGATAGGAAGCAAATATAGTATGCAAGAAAGAAGAAAAACACAAAGAGTTATCATGGTTCCTCTTATAACTCGAGAGTAATCTAGTCCCCTTTTACTACTAGAGATTTTCACTATAATCACACAAGATTAAAATTCGCTCAAGCACATAAGCAAGAGAGTTCCTTTGCTCAAACACACAAGTACGAGACTTCCTTGCTCTAGCACACAAGCTAAATACTTCCTTTGTTCAAACACACAAGTAAGAAACTTCCTTGCTCTAACATAAAATCTAGAGAATTCCTTGCTGAAACACACAAGTAAGAGACTTCATTGCTCTAGCACGCAAGCTAGAGACTTCCTTGCTTAAACACTTAGTAAGAGACTTCTAACAATCTACCAAACAGATAAATGATTGTTGGATGAATACACTTAATATACAATTATAGGTTTAAAAATAATACAACACAATAAGACTCTTTTAAGACTTAAAGATTTCAGAGATATACAAAGATGAGAAATCCTAAGTTTAGCTTGTGCTAAAACTTTGAGAGTAACTTTTCTTTTGTTTTCAAATAATATGTATTAATATTTCTGCGTGTGTATTGATCTTCAAGTCTTTTAGCTCCTTAAATAGAGAAGAAAAAGGGTGTTGATGATGCAACAATAGAGTCCTTTGAGAAGCTTCAAAAGAGATGTCGAGATGTTTCACCAAACTGTCAGGTTAGGTAAAAACTTGTTTGAAAATCCTTTGCTATAAAAGGAATTAGCAGTTGTATCCCAGAAAACTTTATGAAGAAGATAGAGTTTAGGTCTTCACGTGACAAAGTATGTTCATAGATTAATAGTGACCTATCAATGTCACCTCGGTCCTTGCGCTTTGACTGACTCAGGTTCTGATCTGAAGCAGACTTCTCCAAAGTATGGTCTTCAGAGGCCGACTCTTTCAGACTCTGATCTTTGGATATTGACTTCTTTAGAAGATGGCTTCTTCAGAGTATGGTCTTCAGCTTCTGAACTACCAGAATTTGATCTTCACGATGCTCTTTGAATGTTTAGATTCATAACCAATACTTGGATTTTATATGAAATTTTAGTCAATGGTCCATCATACTTGAACAAACATTAGTATACAAAGTTGTTCTTTTAATACTTTGTTATCATCATAACCTAAGGGATATGGGACAAACCAATTTTATTCCCAACAATCTCCCTTTTTTTTATGATGACAAACATAAGTATTTAAAAACAATGGTTGAGAATTTAATTAACTAGCTGACTGCAAGGCCTGAGGTTTGTAAGCTCCCTCTAAGTCTAATAACCTATAAGGTTAGGTTTGTAAGCCCCCTAAGTCTTATCCATATTAATTAAATTTATAAAATTAAAGCACATATATAATTCTTCAGAATTTTAAGCAAGATAATAACTGACAAGTTTCAGGTGCTTAAATACTTCTATGTCTACTCCCACTTTTGTCATCAACAAAAATAGAAAGGAAATAGAAAAGATACTTGAAGAAAAATATTTTCATATAGCCAAAAGGAATAATGTCATAAAACAAAAAGAAATTTTAGGATGAAATCATAGCTAGATAAAAATAGTTTTAAAAAAAATTAATTTTCCCTTTTAGTAAAAAAATATAGAATTAATTGGAAGAGATGGTAAACAACTTTTGCACTTCTCAAGATGGTCAAAATATGTTCTTTCGACTAGGCTTTGAGAGGAATGGTGCAGTCAAGTCTGGGGAGACGTGTTTGAAGAAAATGAATTTATTTCTCTCTAATGACCATTGGTGCACAATATCCAAAATTGATTTCTCTTTATCCAAAACTCTCTATAAAAGCAAAGTTTTGATACTAACAAGATTATTTTCCATATTAACTCAAAAAGGTTCTTCTCTAATCATAAATCATGAGCAATTATTCCAAAAACTCTATCAAGAGTACTTCACAGGAAATAGGCAAGGTTCTCAAAGAAGATGAAGGAAGAAAGCTTAAGAAGAAGTCCAAGAAGACTAGGTGTTAAGAACAATAACAGGTTCAACAACAGTGGCAACAAAAATGAAGAGAACATTCGTGACAAAGAAGAAGAGACTTCAAAAAAATCCTGGATTCATGCTCTGATTGTAGTTCAAATGTTGATGAGTTTGATTTTGCTTAGTCAAACTTCCTCGATCGTCGTTCTTGTTTCCCATAAGAATTTGGGGAAGAGTAGGAAATGTATTTCATTTTGATATATAGGAGGAAATAAGTCTTATACCTCTCCCCCTTTTTAATAATAATATGCCTATTCCTTTTCTTTTTGCATCTAATAGTTTTACTCATTCTTCCATATCATTTGAGCCACCAAGAAAAATGAATCTAAAGAAGTTTTCCAACCATTTCAACAAATATTAAGTTGTGAGATAAAAAAAATTAGAGATTTTAAAGAAAATATTAATCGGATAACAAAATAAATTAATAAAGGGGAAACAAAATAGAATTTAATTTTGTCTAGAAATAGTGATTCCCAAGGGTAACACAATCATTTTTATTAAGAGAAGAAACCAATATGACAAAAGCCATATTTATTTGCTAAAACCAAACAGGACTTGTTAGATCTATTAATATAACTCAAAGATTAGAAGACAGAAAAATTATCAGAAGAATTCTAACTTAGAACCTTCTAAATCAGAAGATCATTTTACATAGTGAGCTAACTAGTTCAGAGTTAGATTAGAGAGAATCAAATATAAAGCTGAAGGAAAAGATACACTAGATAAAAGCACAAGTTAATGACAATTGGTAGAAATACGCTGTATTCAAAAACACATACATAATTAACCATACGTTATTATCCAACAACTGTTAAAACAAGTGTCAAAAATCCTTTCAGATTCATGACAGATAAGTGGACATATGTCAAACAAAATACCCCGCTTATATGCTATCATAGACAACTAATCAAATTCTGAGTATTACAGACTGAGTTTCTCAGATGCTTCTATTCATCAAAAACTTGTTGAGAGCTTCTAACCACAGTAGCTTCTGATCATCATCAAACTCTAATATATTTCAGTCAAACAAACTTTCAAAAACTAAGATCAAAACCAGGGAAAGTTGAAGAGCACGATGAACACCTCATGGTGTTCATCATCTTCAAACCTAGTTTCAGTCCAAACCGTGTCAAACCTAAATACAATCAACATGAAACCTTTCCCAAACAACAATCTAAACATGAATTTGCTTCCAATTTAATCATACAAACAACAAATCTGCAGATCTAAACCAATTTCTAAATGAAACCCTAGGTTATAAACTCAAAATTAATAGTCCAGATCACATTATCAATGTAATTAAACACTCAAGGAAGGTAGAACAACGATAGACATGAATAAAGAGCAAAAAAAAAGTGGAAGAAGAAGACCTCGCCATAGTTTTGAAACTTCAGCGAGGTTTCATCCAACCTAAGGTAAATTTTTTATTTCAACTTTCATAGTACGATTTCCATACATACTTCCCAACACACCCATGGGTTTACATTCTACCTCCTCCTCCTCTTCCTCATCAGATTGCACTTCCTCCATAGATACGATTTCACCTTCATCGTTAAGAGTTTCTCCTTCACCCAAAATCAACACTCATAAGGATCTCTCTGGACATTTATGAAGAGTAGGGTGATACTTGCCTCCACACTTGAAGCACAAACCCTTCGCCCTTCTCTCAGCCATCTCGTCGTTGTGAATGTTGCGAATCCCTTTCCATTTTTCAGATCGCGAATCATTTTCACCTTTTTTCCCAGTTGAAGCTAACGACGTCATAGAGAGCATGTTAGATCCACTGGATCCTGTTTTCTGAGTCGGGTTGGCCCAACTGAAACAATTTGTCTCTTTCGGGTTTGACCCGCTCCTGCTCCGAAAAAATGACCCCACCCAATCATTACGGCCCAATCGATCCTGCCCTCCTTTTTTGCTATCGTATCTTCCTACGTCATCATGATCTTCTCTCAACTCTTCCTCTACGTCATTTGTGATTCACATCATCTGCATCCGATTCAGGGGATTGAGAGTCCGAACCCTACGACGAAATTGTGGCTTCAAACCACTCATAAAATAACTCAGATATTGTTCCTCTGGAAGTCGTCCCACTTGTGACGACAAAAGCTCAAAAGCTTCCACAAATTCTTCTACACTACCACTCTGTTTCAACGTGGATAATTCCTCAAAAGGATTCTCCACACGTGTTCCTCCATTGCGCGTAATCAGTCCCTTTTTCCAACTTTTCCTAGGACAGATCGTCCTCTGTTTCCATCAAAAGGTTAAACCAGTGTATGGTAGAACCTTCCATACTCAGACGTGCCAACTTCACTCGCATCTCATCTGTCGTATTCTGCACATCAAAATAGATCTCAACTTGTGTGATCCATGCAACTTGATCGTCTCCTTTAAATAGTGGCAGTTCCACCTTCTTCCCTGACAAACGTGATTCCTCATGCGAAGACTCACCCATGGAACCCCCACTCTCCTGATTCGTATTCTTCTGACCGATCCAATTGCATAAATCAGAGAGAACCAAGCTTTTTTGTTGCATCTGTTGAGCCAAAATTTGTAGTGTATCTTTGACGTTAACCATTTGTGTTTCCAATGCATCCATACGATCTCCCATCTTAGGCTTTCGTGGCGTCTACAATTTTGGTACGATGATTTTTTTTGATCTGGCAGGCTGGACCAATTGATGGGTTGATGTGTGAAAAATATGAACAAACAGTGGAGAAAAGAATAAAGAGATGGAAGAAAACTGCAGTGAAATTAATGGAAAATCAATTACAAGAGTAAGAGAATGAATAATGACAAAATAAAAAACTGATAGTGACAATCACTATCAGCCCCAGTAGCACGCAGTGCTCCCAAATCACTGTGAAAGTGACCCCACACAATAACAAAATTCTCAGCTAATTATTCTCTCTGACTCCACCCACTAATATAGGAAACCTCACATGCAAATCATGCAGCCACGTCGTTATCCCTTATTCCTTTCCCTTTCTTTTTCCTATAAACCCTCCAAACCTTTGGCTTGGGCCCACTGTCAAGGCCCATCACTTGATTCACCTTTCTATCAAATGTAAAGTGTGGAATTTAGAGTGTATAAAGTAAAGAACATAAAGGATTATATTAGTTTCCCTTATAAACTCAATGGTCATCTAGTCCCTCTATTTTCTTAGAGGATTTTTCATTATATTTAAATTTTCCATTATATTTAAATTCTTGTACAAACCTTCACCAAGAGAACACTTTACAACCTTCTAATACATACACTTGAAGAAAGAAACTTGCTTTCACTTTTACAATCACTTATCACCATAGCCTTGATAGTTAAGTAACATACACAATTTATAAATAAAATTGAAGAAGTTTTGTATTTGGATTGAACTCCAAATTAAATATTTGATCTTATTTTTCTTTATATCACAATTCAAAATTATATAACTTGATTGCTCATAATGTTTTAATGTAACTTTATGAAATTTGTGAAATTATGAAAAGTTCCAAAAACTTGAAATTGTATGAACAATTTGAAAGAATGTTTGAATTTGTATGAAAACGATTATAATGAAATAGATCATTTGTTTTTTTTTTTGTGTGTATGTGTATGAGTCTTATATACACCCTTAGGAACGAACCACTATGAATGAATTCATAAGTTTGAAATGGTTACACATATATTGTTTTATGAAAAGTTGAAATTTTCCATGTCATAATCAATTACCATAGATGTTGTAATCGATTACCAATTGTCAATGTTCAGAAATTTTGAATTTCGCACACTCGTAATCAATTATGGCATACCTACAATCAATTACCAGTTGTTAAAATTCATAAAATTCAAATTTTGCAGACTCGTAATCGATTACCTCTGAAGCTTTTGTTAAAAATACAACATTTTGTTTTTAGGCTTCACTTGTTTGAATCCATTATATTTAAGAAGATTATAGATGAAGTTTGAGGGGGAACATTTTCGTATCCAAAGTGATATAGTACGAATTGCAATGTATACATTGACTTGATGATCATCTCAATTCTTTTCTTTTATTTCAAATGCTTATTCTTCATGACAACTTCAACTTTAATTTATACTAGACTTAAAAAAAAAAAAAAAAATTCTTTGATATGCATTTGTCTTCATCAAAATCAAACTCGGCTGAGACCTTCTTCACAATATATTTGTATTAGTCGCCATTATGTGAGATCTTATAAACCATTAGTGATCATAAACATTAATTCTTCACTTGAACTAACTTTAGTTTGACTCGATTTTTTCAAAATACAAACTATAAAGAGAATCGAGTCACACAGTTCTATTAACAAATGGCTCAAACAAATTCAAATTAAATGTAATTTTTTACAATTTTTAATTTAATTTAATTCAATTAATAATTTTTTATTGTGCCGATTCAGTTACCGCTATTTCTAAACCCAAATCGACTGTGTATGAATATGAAACAAACTATAACTCTCTAATAATATGGTCTTTGATTGAAATGTTTATTAATATATTGTCCAATTCTTTATTGATTTAACTAAGCCTACATAGTCATAGTCAAATATCCTTAATTTGAATTGGAAATTAAATAAGGCAGGCCATGAACTAGTGGTACACAAAAAAGAGTTTGACATGATAATGTATTTGGAAACATTCGAATTTTGTTTTCTTTAAATATTACAGTATAAAGCCTTTCAGAAAAAGTTACAGTATAAAGGAACATATCAAACCAAAATTATAAATACTACAAATAATGAGTTTTATAACTATCTTAGAGTTTGAGTTTAATCAAATTTAACACTATAAAATCGGCTACTAATGTTAATCTAATTCAAAGTGGTTAGAGCTCTTCAAAGTGGTCATACAGATGGTGTCAAATGTGCCAAACAAAATTTCTCAAAAGTTTGTTTGGACTCAATCAAGGTTGTTGTGAGATTGAAAGATTCAATCACATTAAAAAAAACAATGACAATTAAAATAAATAATTTTTAGAAAAAATAATTTTATGCAACAAGACAATAATTTAACTTAACATAAAAGATAAAGGAAAGACAATAAATATAATAATTTAGTTACCTAAATTGATCAAATTTTGGCGGCCTTTGGAAAAAGTTATTGGGCTAGAAGTTGCCTTTTGAAAATTTTTCTTTGAAGCATCTCCCTAAATTATAGAGTGGTTTCCGCTTAGATTTTAGGATTTTTCATTGATTCTTGGTAATTCTCTTAGTTCTCCTGACACTTTAATCTATCTATAGAGTGGTTTAGATTTTTCCTGATTTTAAAAGATGGATACAGGACGGGTAATGGGAACAATAGTACTCATCCTGAACCCGTACAATTCATAATTTGAAATATTTTATTTTGATAATTTATGATATTAACTGTTTGTTTAGTACATTGATATTTTGATTTGTACTTTATTATTTGAAATGTATGTTAGAAAATTTCCACTGTTGTTTTAATTTATTATTTCTAATGTTTATTAGAGTTTGGGATAAATTATTGGTTTGGAGAAAATTGACTATTTCAGTTTAAAATTATTAGTGGGACGAGGAGGGGATACTCGAACCCGTTTGGGACGAGTTTTGGGTTTAATTATTTATCTGTATTCGGGTTTAGGGCAAGGAACATGTATTTAACTGAGATTCAGGTTTGGCTACGGGGAAGGAAAAACCCGTCCTCACCTCACCCCATTGTCATTCCTAATATCAAGTGAAGATCCTCATCTGCGTCTTTTATCATTACTTGGAAGTAATTTAACTAGTCTACCTCAATGACTTGGGATTGTTTCTAGTTCATTTCTCTTTGATGTATTAGTTCTCGTGCCAGTTAGGGATGCTTCTTGGTCTTTGATCATTAGGATTTGGTCCTTGTTGCTTCAGCTTCTCCTTGCGAAGTTTGGGTGTTAGACTTTTGCTCATATTATATTCTAGATCAGATCACATCTGTTTTATCTATTCCTCCTCAACAATCAGGTATTGTTGAACCTTGTACCTCAATTGGTTTTTGCTTGCAAGATAGTGTTAACACGCCTTTACCAGATAGTGGCTTGAGTTCACAAGGTTTTTCTTTATCGATTTTCCTTGAAGATGCTTATGCTATGTTACCTCCTATTTTTGTTACTATAGTTCCATCTAAAGTCGTGGTTTTTGATATGCTAGAGAGAAGAGTAAATACTAGAATTCATAGGTTAACGAAACAATTATGGTGGACTTTTTTGTGGGATGACTTAGAAATAAGGAAGTTAGGCGACCTAGAGAAAAAGGTTACGACTCATATGAGATTCCATTTATTAAGGGGTTCATGTCGACTTTAATTTGTTCTTTTAGTTTTAGAGGTTTCGGGAGTAGGATCAAGAAGAATAAATTCAGGGATATCATTAACTTTAATTCTTTAAATTTTATAGCAATCCAAGAAACTAAGCTTATTGAGGTCTCTTCTTCTCATGTCCAGTACTTGTGGGCTAATCTGATCTATGGTTGAAATTTTTGTTCGTCTCTTGGGAGTAGTGGAAGTATTCTTTCGATCTAGGGTAGTTTGAAAGATATAGCTTTGTTTTCCTTCTCTATTCTAAGGTTCATAGGTAGTTGTTTGGAGTGGGGTCCTTCTAATTCAGTGTGTTTTGTCATTAATGTGTATTCCAAGTGTTCATTGGCTAAGAGGAAAACCATGTGGGATGACTTGAATTCTAGAAAATCTAGTTTTTGAGGTGCAGTTTGGTGACTTGTGAGTAGTTTCATTTCCATTTGTTCGTTTTTATGAGAATATTGTTATGGAAGTTTCTTCTAGTGCTACACTGAGTCTGGATTGCTTAGATTTTTCTAGCTTTGTCTTTTACATGGAACTTCTTGATTTACCTCTTGTTGGGAGAAAATTCACTTGGTTTCAGCCTAATGGTAGGGCTGCTAGTAAGATTGATTGTATTCTTATCTATAATGGGTTGTGGAACCATTGAGGAGAGGTATCTTAATGGGCTCTTCTGAGGGATGTCTCTAAGTTAGAGGGATGTTTCCTAATTTGATCTAAGCAGGAAGTCTTGGGCTAAGGGTCTAAGAAGGAAGTCTTGACAATAAGTTGTGAAACCCCAAGCCTTCTTAGACCCTCAGCCCAAGACTTCCTGCTTAGATTCCATGAATCCAAGACTTCTTGCTTAAACCCATCAGGTTAAACACTTCTGCTCAGACCCACGGTCCAAGACTTCCTTGCTCAAATCCCACGAATTTAATACTTCTGCTTAAACCCCTCAGGTTTAAGATATTTTCTCAGACCCATGGTCCAAGACTTCCTTACTTAAATGCTCTAGCATATAGAAGGATACTTACTTTGCTCAAGCTCACAACAAGAGAATTTGATGCTCAAGAACACAACAAGAGACTTTATCTATACTACTAAATAACCTGTTTAGCTTAATAGAGAACAAGGTGTACTTGATACATAATCAGAGGTACAGGGTAAATAACCATAACAAAGATCGCAACACTTAATATTTCTAAGATATCCAATGTTTAAGAAATCTTAAGACTTTGTACAATTTACAACATATAACAGAAAACCTGAACACTCGATTGTGTTGCCATTGTTGATCTTGTTATTCTTCCATTCTAATAGAAGCGTGAGACTCTTCTTTCTTCTTGGCTCTCCTTCTTTATTTTCCTTGTTCCTTGTTGATTCCAGATTGAATCTTCTGCTACTTATATAGTAGTTACAGAATGATATCCGTTGGAAGAGATAACTTGTACAAGTGTCTTTATTACTCTATAGTATAAGAGACGTTGAAGATAAATACACCAAAATATCTTAATTCATTATGTAAATCTTTTAACCATAACGTCTTCCTTGTGATCTTGTACTATTGATTCGTTGAGAGTAGATATTCTTAAAGCATGTCAACTCTTCTTGAGCCATGTGAACACAGACTCTAGTTGAAAAACTGATTTGACATTGTAGCTTGCTTTCTATAGTACGGATAACTTAGCTTTAGTCCTTGGTTCTGAATGATCACCAGAAGCTAATACATTCACTAAGTGTAGAGATAATACATTTCTCTTCTGATGTTGATACATTCATCCTTAGAGTCTATGCAAACATATATCATCAGACTTCACTTAATAATGTGCATTAGTTCCAAACCACCAGAAGCCAGTAACTCAGTTTCTCTAAAGTGCGTCCTTATATTAGATTCTGAATGATTTCTTCTTTAAGCTTTAAAACCTACAAACTTAGAATACACATTATATAACACCATTTTTCTTTCAACGCTTTGTTATCATCAAAACCTAAAGGATATATGTCTTGAACAAATTTTGTTCTAACAATATCTAGGTTTAAGTTGCTTAAGGAATGTGACACTAATTTTGGTTATTTTCACACTTCCGTTAAAGTAGAAGTAGAAGGAACATTATATTAGCTCTTAAGGTTGTAGAGGATTGGATTGCAATGTCCCTTTGAGATGGTAATAAAAGCTCTTACCAAGGTAGTTTTAATTTCTCCTTCTGAAAAAGATTCATAAACTAGATCAAAGTTTACCTGAAATTATGTTTGATTAATTCCATTTGTTTTGCATCACAACCTCATAGTTTTGTATATTACTTGTGACTTTTATAGACGAGGTTAACTCCCCTATAATTTGAAACAGTTTAGGCCTATCTATTTACTGGGATCCTTGTATAAAATGTTAGAACATGATTTGTTCATAACATATATTCCTTGGGTTTTGATAATAACAAAGTATTTAAAGAACAATGGTTATATTTTATGTGTATTTCTTGCATGCAGGTTCTAATACTTGTAAATTTTTATATACAAGATTTGATATATAAAAGCACACTTGAGAGAAGCTGAATTGCTAACTTTTGGTGGTGCAGAATATGAAGAACACTTGCTAAGTGATGTCTGGCGTAGACTCTGAAGTTGAAGGCCTCAGCATCAGAAGAAGCAACATAGTTGTCTTTGCACTTGGTAAATTTAAATTAGCTTCTGGTATCATTCAGAGTTGGTGATAAAGCTGAAGTTGTCTGTACTGCATAAAGCAAGCTACATTGTCAAATCAGTATGTCAGCTAGAGTCTGAGTTCAAAAGGCTCAAGAAAGGTTGTCATGTTTTACGAATATCTACTCTCAACGGCTCTATAGTACATGATCTTTTTTAAGACTCAATGGTTAAACATGTTACACAATAGATCAAGATGTTTTGGTGTACCTATCTTCAACAACTCTTGTACTATGGAGTAAAGAAAAGACACTTGATTAAGTTATCTATTCCAACTGCTAGTATGATGCAACTGCTATATAAGTGGCTGAAGGTTCAAATTGAATCTTTAACAAGGATTAACCAGATGAAGGAGTAACAAGATCAACAATTATAAACTCTATTGTGTATGCCGATTTTCTATTGTAGGTTGTAATTGTAGAAGTCTTAAGATTTCTTATACATTGAATATCTTAGAAATATTAAGGGCTTTAGGTCTTTGTTATGGTGATTTACCGTACCTTTGATATTAGTATCATGTACACCTTATTCTATATTATGCTGAACTTGTTTAGCAGTTTAGATTAAGTCTCTCGCCAAGATGCTTGAGCCATGTAAGTCTCTTGTTATGTGCTTGTGCAATGACAGTATTAAACAAGTGGGTTGATTGAGCAACAGTCTTGTATTATTGGAATACAAGCAAATAAGTATCTCGCCAAGATGCTTGAGCCATGTAAGTCTCATGCTATGTGCTTGAGAAATGAAAGCCTTAATCAAGTAGATTAATTGAGCAGGGTAGCTCGGTTCGTGAAACTTGGAGCAGGAAGGCTCATTTCATGGAACTTAGATCAGAAGTCTTGGGCCAGTTTGACTTGAGCAGGATGGCTCTGTTTGTGGAACTTGGAGCAGAAGTCTTGAACCTGAGGGGTTTGAGCAGGAAAACTCGTTTCATGGAACCTGGAGCAGAAGTCTTGAGTCTGTAGGACTTGACCAAGAAGTCTTGGACCTAGGGTCTGAGCAATGTAAAAGACTTATGCAGAATGCATAAGCGATTGTAATCATGATTTGGTTATAGTGAAAATATCTTGTGAAGAAAGGGGACTGGACTACTCTCAGTTGGAAGGAACCAGCATAAATCTTTATGTCTTATGTTATTAATTATTTACTCCTGTTAACATCCGCTGCTAAGTATAATTAGAATCTGAACACCAGGTTAGATTCTGAACTCTAATTAGATGCAAATTAAGAAAATGGAAAACACAATTCACCCCCCCCCCCCATTTTTGTGTACTTTTCTCACCTTCAATTGGTATCAGAGTATGATTTATGCTTAACACTTAATAATGACACATATAATGATCCAATAAGAAAATTATGTCTGTTAAAAATTTTCCTTCAAGAAGGAATCAAGTGCCACATGAAAAATATCATACTGTTTTTCCTACCATAATCAAAGGGTGATTCCACTG
This sequence comes from Lathyrus sativus, assembly GCA_963859935.3. Taxonomy (NCBI): domain Eukaryota; kingdom Viridiplantae; phylum Streptophyta; class Magnoliopsida; order Fabales; family Fabaceae; genus Lathyrus; species Lathyrus sativus. The sequence continues at coordinate 34,210,530 of OZ012738.1, forward strand.
AATTTAAATAATGGAAAAGAAAATATAATTTTAACTCATTGGTCTTGATAAAGGGTTTTGATAAAGGTCTATAGAATATCATTGAGAAAGGTGTTACTATAGAAGTTGATGGTGTAGTGATGATCAAGGTTTGAAAGTATCTATCACCAGCTCAAAAGAAGCTTATTTAATATTTTCAGAGGTAGTTGCATTATGGTAGGTGCTTTATCTCACTTTTGAGAATGTCAACATCATTGATATGTCTGATGCTCGGACTGTCCTTGAATCCTTATGCTCAAATTTGTGGGAATCAGTTTTGAATCTTGTCCAGTTACACTTCATCTAATATTTCCAAGAAAAATCTGAGAATATTGTTCTGGATTCAAACCTGAGGTCACAGTTATTCAAGAAGTTATACAACTTGAATTTACTGTGCTTTTGTCGGTTTGTATTACAATATTCAAAGAAAAGAAATGGAATTAGATGATGAAAAGTTATCTAACAGATTATCTTTCACAAATCCTATTGAAGGATACTTCCTTTGGAATGTCTAATGATAGGGAATTAACCTTCCTAATCAGAAGACTTCTTTACTTGGTTGAATGAAATGTAACATCTGATGATAGAAGAGTAACTTCAAAAGCTTCTGAAATTTTAGTATTTCAACTAATTTCCTAACTCTAAAAGCAAGGAGAAACACTACTAGAACCTAATGTCAGAAGTTCTCCACTGCTTATTCATTTGAAGCTGACATTAGTGCAGGATTCAGATGAAAAAGTAATTTGGCTCTGCCAGTCATTACTGCTTCTGAAGAAGCATCTAAGTCTTTAAAAAAGTTAAGTATTGAAGAGAAAGAGATTATGAAAAATCTATATTGCTTCAATATTTGGTAATAAGGAGTTTGTTCTTTAAGGCGATATCTTAAAATACTCCATTGCTCCTTGATTGAGAGTCATCATGGAATTTTAATTAAAGGATAAGTCTATGAGAAACCTTCAATTCTTCTTCATGTTTTGCAAGCAATTACATGATAATGCTTTAATTTGTTTTGTGTCATTTTCTGATAGCTAACATCATCTGGTTCTTTACTTATCAAAGATTTCAAAGTCTTAATCCAAGACAATGAAATCAATGATTCTCCTAAGAACAAGATCTTGTTCATATCATGACTTATCCTAGACTGATATTCTGGAATGAATCATGGTACTACTATTAGAATGTGGAATAAGGCAAAGGAATGCATGTCTGGACTTACATGTATGGTCTTATAGGAATATGAGTATCATCATTCAAATGTAATCACTGCATATATTAAAGAAAGGAGCAGAGGCATCTTCCTTGGTACTTATTAAAGGTTGTTTACAATATTTGATGGAAGAAGAGCCTACATCCCATACTCAAGTGCTAGAGGTACCGAGTTTGGTAAAAGAAGTGGATTCAATGGTTTAACATCCATTGAATCATAATCCACTCAAAGTGGTGTTCAGACTCTATGGCCAAGTCTTATACTGATACGAGTCTAACTGAGAAAATAACAAAAAATGGGTTATATTCTTTTCTAGCTTATTTCTTTATTCAGTGAGATATTTATGTATATATAAATACAAAGTCTATGTTAGATTTCTAGATAAGTTCTTTCGATGAAAGAATCTTCAGAAATCTTTAAGAAGAAACTATGTTGTACTAATCTATACTAAACATTTCATTAGCTAGATGATGATCATATTTATGGAAACAGTTTTCTCATTTTTTGTGATGTTATTGCTGCTTGTTAGTTGTCAAAGGAAACAATTAAATATTCTTTAATCACTCATGACTCTTGCTTCAAGAGGAAATGTTGGTTTTGAATAAAATCTTGGAGACCGATGACTGACAGAAGATATCTCTCTCTAAGTCTATATCTACTAGACCCTGATGGATGATAGCGTCTAAAAATTATCAGACTCTGAGATTCAGAAGAATATTCTTTACTTCTGATAAAGCAGTTTAAGTAAAAGGTTTTCCAAAAACTTTTATATTACTTAAATTTCATAAGGTTGAAAATCGTCTAGTGGATTCAAGAGATCTGCTGGATAAGAACCTTTGGGTAATGATACTTTCTTTTTATATATTCGTTGTCTTTATCCCTTGTCTTGTGAAATTTCATTTTGTGTCCTTTTTCTGACAAGATTCTTATTCATTTAGAATCTTGTTCAGTACTTTTTTTGTGTGTGTTGATCAAGCCAAACTTTAGATGAGCTCTCTAGTCAATTCTTCTTTGAATCAGTCGGTTGTCATCAATGAAAAAAATATGGATTTTGATGAGTTTCTTAAGTTAGGTTTAAACTTCTAGAAGAATCTGTCTGAACATAGTTGGAATGGATACTTTGAGACGCTCTATGGTTTCACTTATCCAAATCTTTTCAAAGAGTTTTGGATTAATGCTTCCATAATTAACTTGAATTTTGAGTGTTATATTCTTTCTAAAGTGACTGGTATTTCTATAACAATAAACTCTAAAGTGATTAGTAATGTGATCAATTATGTGGAGATTGGAGAAATCCCAAGAAATATTATTTGGGAACACCATCTTCCTACTTGGCGTATATTTGTATATCCATCTAATACATCACTGGTTTCAAATCTGCATCCTGATGCAATTGTTTGACATCAGACTCTGAACACAAACTTACTACCTAAGGATAAGGATTTAGACCTCGTAAACCCTATTGAAAAGGATATGCTACTACTTCTCAATTTAGACTTGCAGATTGATCTTCCTCAAGTTATGTTTGACTATTTGAAGAGAACTTTTTTTCCTTTCACAAGGGAAAGATTTTCTTCATTCCTTATGGACAAGTTCTTTCAGAACTACTTCTCCTACAGGGAGTTATCATAAGTTCAAAGGTTGATTCGTCTAAAATCTGGAGAGACAAGTTTGAAGCTATCTATGAAAGATTCTGATGTTAGATTTCTACATGGTTATGCCTTATAATTGTTAAAACCTTTGTATTAAGCAATCTTATTATTAATTTAAGTTTGTTCATGTTGTTGTGTAGTTTAACTGTTATATATATATATATATATATATATATATATATATATATATATATATATATATATATATATATATATATATATATATATATATATATATATATATATATATATATATATATATATATATATATATATATATATATATATATATATATATATTCTTCATTCCTTATGGGCAAGTTCTTTCAGAACTACTTCTCCTGCAGGGAGTTATCATAAGTTCAACGGTTGATTCGTCTAAAATCTAGAGAGACAAGTTTGAAGCTATCTATGAAAGATTCTGATTTTAGATTTCTACATGGTTATGCCTTGTAATTGTTAGAACCTTTATATATATATATATATATATATATATATATATATATATATATATATATATATATATATATATATATATATATATATATATATATATATATATATATATATATATATATATATATATATATATATATATATATATATATATATATATATATATATATATATATATATATATATATATATATATTGTTGTTCAAAAGGATAAAAGAAATGAGATTAAGAACTCAAAACGTGCAATAATTCTCATTAATAAACTGGAAGATATTACAAATTATTTAGACTTACTAGTCTGTTGAATTTTCCCTAAGGTATTCCGTAGGATCATCTGACATTTCTAGATTATCTAAATAATGTTTCCATATTTCCATGGAAAACTTCACAACCTCCTTTCTCAGTTGATTTCTGCGTTTAGACTCATAAGTTCTTCTTCTTTTGTGAGTCTTCACAAAGGATGTTGAAGAGGTGTGTGATTTTGAAGTCATATGCTTTCTAGTAGATCCTTCAATTATTGTGTTGCTTTTGTTTGCTTGAGTTTCTGCATTAGTATGGCTACCTTTCTGAAATCTCTCTTTGGAACCTATATTTGTTTTTGTTTATACATCTTGGTGCTATGAAGGTTAAGTGATTATGAAAGTGAGTCTGCTATGAGCTCTTATAGACTTGTTACATTCATTCTCCCGAGTATCCTTTATTTTAATATTGATTAAGTCCAATCAATATTTTAATAATGACTCTTGAAAATATTATCTAGCATTCTGACCTATTAAGATTCTTTTAACAATAATAAGTACTATAGTTAACATGTTAATTTTTACTTTTAGTTTCAATATTACTTCATTAATGTGATTATCAGAAAATCTAATAGGTAAATAAAGTATTTGCACGAATGCATAATATTTACTGGTCAAAATAATTTTTTCATTAATCAAGCTTAAAGGATTACAAATGCACACTTGAGAGAAGCTATCTTGTACATAGAGCTGAAGTCTCGTTTCATGGAACCTGGAGCTGAATTCATAGATTGCAAGAAGGCTCGTTTCATGGAACTTGGAGCTGAAGTCTTGAGTCTGTAAGACTTGAGAAAGAAGTCTTGGACCTAGGGCGTAAGCAGTGTAAAAGACTTATGCAGAATGCATAAGTGATTGTAATCATGACTTGGTTATAGTGAAAATCTCTTGTGAAGCAAGGGGATTGGACTACTCTCAATTGGGAGGAACCAGTATAAATATTTGTGTGTTCTGCTATTATTTATTTGCTTCTGTTAACATCTGCTGCTAAGTATAATCTGAATTTGAACACAAGTTTAGATTCTGAACTTTTATCAGACGTAAATTAAGAAAACAGAAAACAAAATTCAACCCTCATTCTTGTGTACTTTTCTCACCTTTATAAAATAGTGGTTAAAATGTTAGCCGTTAGACTTGGATCAAAGATGCATAAGCTTATATCCTCTAATCAATTAAATTTTGTTAAGGAGTGAATGTTGGATGATATTGTGGTGGTCGTCAATGAGGTGGTCTAATTGCAGAAGAAATCTCAAAGAGCTTCCCTCATTATTAAGGTTGATTTTGAGAAATAATATGAATCTATTAGTTGAACTTCCTGGTTTATATGCTTATCACATTCAGGTCTAATGAGAAGTGGATATCTTGAATGAAACTTTGTGTTTATGATTGTAACCTTGTGATGCTGGTAAATGGATGTCCTAATCAAGAGATCAACATCCATAAAAGTTTGAAACAAAGGGAACCTTTAGCTTCCTTTCTTTTTCTTCTAGTGGTTAGGGGTATTAGTGGTCTGGTTTCTAAAGTTGGGGAGATTGGTCTTTATTCAGGGTTCAAGGTGGGCACATCTTGGTTAGTGGTATCTCATCTTTAATATGTTAATGATACTTTCTTGGTGGCTAATCCTACTCTGTAGATTTGGCCAATTGTTAAGGCTATCCTTAGAGGATTTGAGCAAGCATAGAGACTTTGTGTGTCTTTTTCAAGAGCATCTTTATAGGGATCAGTATGGAAACTATATTTCTTTCCTCTATTGAAGACTTGATCCACTGCGAAATTGATTCTCTTCTATTTAAGTATATTAGGTTACCAATGGGGGTCAATCCTTGGCTTGAAATTGGAGGTGAGAAAAACATAAGAAATGGGATTGAATTGTGTTAGGATTTTCTTTATTTTCTAAAAAATATCTTATCAGATTCTGAACACAAGGTCTAGAATCTAATACAAATTCAACTGTTTGCAGTGAATAAAAGAAAGTTCAGAGTTAGAGAGGAAAGAAAGAGAGACACGAGTAAATTTATCCTGGTTCCTCCCATAAAACGAGGGTAGTCCAGTCCCCTTGTACTTCTATGGGATTTCACTATAATCACTACTGATTAAAATTTCTCAATCACACAAGAAATAGACTTTCAATGGTCAAACACACAAGTAAGATACTTCTAATGCCCAAGCACACAACAATAGACTTCGGATGCTCAAGCACACAAGCAAGAGACTTCTTACAATCTAAAAACTTACAAGATTGATTGAATATTACACTTGATATACAATCAGAGGTGTAAACAAAATACAACTCAATAAGACTCTTAATATTTAAAAATTTATAAGATATACAAATGATAAGAAATTCTAAGTTAAACTTGTGCTTTTTTTTATAGAGTAACAACTCTTTTTATTGTTAAGAATTAGTTGTTTTTCTTCAAGTCTTCAACTCCTTATATAGAGAGATAGAAAAGAGTCATTAAAGAGAAGAGTTAGCACAAATGGGTCTTGGAAAAGCTTGATCATATACCTTGGAATGTTACTTGATATGGTTAATACCTTTGAAAATATATTTGAAATCCATTTGCTTCAAGAGGAATTATTTGTTACATCTCAGTTGTCTGTCTATATTTTTGTTTAAATCTTCACGTGATCAAAAGAAGACAATTTGCTTTATGAGTCTGATAGTGACCTATCATAGTCTTCTCGATCTTTGCGTTAACTGACCTTAAAGTTTGGTAGTGACCTATCAGATTCTTCTTGATCCTTGCATTGATCGACCTTAGAGTCTGAAGTGACATATTATAGTCTTCTTGATCCTTGTGTTAACTGACCTCAGAGTCTGATAGTGACCTACCTAAGTCTTCTTGATCCTTGTATTGACTAACTTCACAGTCTGAGAACTTCACAGGAAGTTGACTTCCTCCAAATTTTGAGTCATAAAAGTCTGGATCTCATGTTCTGATCCTTCAGAGTCTGAGTCTTTTGAGATTGTCTTTCTTCAGAGTCTAGTATTTAGAATTTAGTTCTCAGGTTCTGATCCTTCAGATTCTAGATCTTTTAGCTTATCTTTAAATGTTCATACTCAGTACCATTGCTAAGTTTATATCACAAAATTTTAATTTATGGTCCTGCACACTTGAACATATATTAGTATACACAATTGTTCTTTAAGTACTTTGTTATCATCAAAACCTTAGAGATATGGTACAAACTAATTTTGTTCCAACATACACCACCTGGGGTTTTTATTTAACTTGTCAAAAAATAGGCTCAATTTATGGAAGCACAAATATGCCATTTTGTGTTGTAGAGTGATTCTCCTTAACTCAGTGTTTAATGATATTGTCATATTCTTCTTATCTTTCTTGAAGGTGACACTTTAGATTTGAAGTAAGTTGGTCAAGTCACAAAGAATATTCCTTTGGAGGACAAAACGTGCTTTAAAGATATCTTGGATTAAATGGGAGGATGTTTATAAACCTAGGAATAGATGGGGGTTAGGAGTGAAGAACCTCCAATTGGTTAATTTTATTCTTTTGGAAAAATGGAGATGGAAACTACTTATATGGGATCAATGTCTTTGGAGAGATATTATGGTAGCTTATGGAACTTCGGTTGTCTCCTCTTTTTATGGAGGGAGGACTAGGGGTTTAAACTTTATTTCATCCTGGTTGAGAGGAATATCTCTTCTTGGGTTTAAGGAGGATGATAGCTTTGTTATTTTTTTAAAGGCGTCATTAGGAAATTTTAGTCTGGTACCCAAACTTCATTTGGAAGGATCCTTGGTTAGGGTCCACCCCCTAAACACTTAGTTCCCTAGTTTGTTCTTGAACTTTATTCATAATGATGGGCTGGTACTAGAGTTTGGTATAATAGTTAATGGGGTTTTGACGTGTGATATTAGGTGGCATAGATCCTTCTTTGTTAGGGAGTTTCCCGTTTTCAAGGAGATACAATCACTGCATCAAGATATCACCCTTTCTCTGAGCAGAGATAAGTAGATTTGGAAACATGCTAGAAAAGGGTATTTTTCCATTGGCATATGCTTACTTTGTTCAGATGGTTAAGTTGATCTCTTCTTTGACCCCTATTCCAGCAGAGAGTTAGATCCACCCTCTAATCTGGATAACTTAACCTCCTTCTAAGATCTTTGGCATCTTATAACAACTTTTGAAAAATAAACTCCTGTCTAAAGATAATGTGTCTAAGAAAGGAGTGATTTCTGATCCTAGTGGGATCTTGTGTCTCTTGTGTGAGTATTTTGTTAAATTGGCCTCCTATCTCTTTAGTTCTTGTGAGCTTGTCTTGTATGTGTGGTAGAATCATTAAGTGGTTGGTAGTTATCCCTAATAATCCTAGGGTGATTTTTTTTTCTTTATGGGATATGAGTAAGTATAAGGGTGACTATCTTCTGATTTGGCATATTGTAGTCCGGTTTATTTGGAAAACCCATAATGATGTCATCTTTAAGGGAATCACAAAAATAGCGAAAGAGGTGGAGGAGAAGGGTGTCTTTTGTGTGCATATAAATAATTTTTAGGTAGATCAGGGGTGAACTCTTACACTTTCACTAAATAGATTCACAACCCAATTTTGTACTTGCATCAATAGCAGATAGAGTGTTTGCCTTGGTTCAGAGATATGATTTGGGTATTGGTTTCTTTTATTCTCTTTTCATGGGATTTAATTTGTTGACAGTGGATCTGACGACTTTATATCTAACTTGTTAAAAAATAGGAGGATTCTTCTTGTAGCTTTGGATTTTATCTGAAGGGAACTCTAGGTAAGTAGTGTTGGTTGGTTTATTCCTTTTGTTTTTATTTTTTCTTTTGTTATTCCTTTTCTCTTGTGTTGCCTTCAAGCATTTCTTGTGCTTTGCGGATTCCTTTGTCATACTCTGGTAATTTTCACCTTTTTTTTATAAATTATTATTTTCCATTTAAAAATGAGTTAAAAGAAAATAGTCGCTCAAGTTTCCAAGAACAAACCCTATATTATACCCCCAAGTGTTTCTGAATCTCTCCAACTCTCTCTATATATGAATCATTCAATCCTTATATGTTTAGAAGTGTTTCTCAATTCCCTTTAGATATCCTTAAGAGATTCTCAAATTCTAAGAACACATTCTTAAGAATTCACCATTGCATCTCTAAGATTACGACTAGGATTCTCAAACCGTTATCTTTATCTTCAACTCTAAAGTTATGAAGGTTGTATAGATAAAAATGATGCAAATCCATATTTAGGCAAAATATATTTTGTGTCCCTTGTCTTTATCTTGGGGTCCAGTTTGGTCTCTTAACTTTTAAAAAGACCATTTTGATTCTTTAACTCTGCAAACTGGATCACGTTAGTCCTTTCCATAAATTCTGTTAGTCAAAGCCAATCCATAACACCATTTGGCGCTGACGTGGAATTCCATATAGCTTTCAATGTAGCTACTTTGATCAATGGGTTAATGGAGTTTTTGACTCTAAAAAAGATGTTTTTGATAACGATGTTGTTAATGAGAGAAACGTCTTAAGCATAATGATACTTTTGTTGGGGTTAAACGCAAAAGACGAGAATTGATAAATGTTGGAATTAAGGAATTTGTTGGATGGTAGTTGTATTATTTAACAGTTATAATTGGAATGGTGAGAATTGTGAAAGGTGTTATGTGGACTTTCATGATTTCTTTGTGTAGAAGAATGGTAGCATAGATTTCGGAGGTGGAATTGAAAATGAGTCAGAATGATGAAAACGTTTAAATTTGATTGGGTTTTACTCGTGATTGTTCTTCATCAATTTGAGTTGTTTTGGTGAGTGAGATTCTTCAATTAAAATGGGTTATTTTTTTACTTTTGATTTTTCTATCCACTATGAAAATTATAGTTGAGAAAAGAAAGACAATAATATTTTAAAACCCAGAAAATTATTTTTAGTGATCGTTTTTCTGTCGTTAAAACGATCACTAAATGCCTATGTTACACGTCATTTGCCACCTAAGCAAAAATTAACATCATTATTATCATTTGGACGGAAAGGATTAACTTGATACACAAAAATTTAATGGATCAAAATGGCCATTTTGAAAGTTAAAGGAACAAACTGGACATCGAGTATAAAGTAAGAGGAAAAAAATAGTGTTTAGTAACATTTATAATTGTTGAAATTCAATGGATCTATAACAAACCCAAAATATAAATCATTAAAAAATGGATCCACAAGCCAAAACAATGATCCCTAAAAATTCATGTCTCAAATGATAAGAGTTATGCTATGATGACACCGTTTTACTACAACGTGTACAATTTACACCGTATGTATACAATTGTTTTAGTGTTGTATAATAATGAGATAAACAACTATTAAAAAAATACGAGTATATGTTCATTGGATAAGGTATGGTGTAAGTTTATAACTCTGTGTCACAAAACTTGAAACTTTCCCACGTGTCTCTAGAGAGAGAGTCTCCAACTTCTCTCTAGAACTTATCGTGACCTATCTTTTCTTATCCACTTTCTAGGGTTTGAAACTTCCCTCCAGATCTCCTTCTGGTTAACCTACCTCTATTTTGGCCTTTCCCCATACACTTTTAGTCCTTTTCCGCTTCTCTGTTTGTTGTCCCAGGATGGACAAATGGAAAAACGTTCAGTTATCAAAAAAGGAAGAAGAAGGGATCATGATAGAGGTCGAAGAAGTTTACGAAGAAGAAATTTTCCAACGCACCCTTGCTGGAAAATTATGGACAGACAAAAGTTTCAACTCAAGAGATTTTATCGTACAATGACCGAAACGTGGAAACTCAGAAACCTAGTTGAAGTCCATGAGCTGAACAAAAACCTTTTCCTCTTCTGGTTCGCTACAAAGAGATATCTAGAAGGTGTTCTAAAGAATGGACCATGGAATTTTGACAGGAATATACTCATTTTGAGTCGTATATCAGATGAGAAGCAACCTTCAGATTTGAATATGCACTACGAGACTTTTTGGGTGCGATTTTACGAGCTTCCACTGATGTTTTGCTCAAAAGCCATGGTAAAAATATTGGGAGGAATCCTAAGCGAATTTAAGGAGATTGACTCGAAAGAAGCTCACAGAAATGGGAGATTCTTAAGATTCAAGGTGAGAATCGATCTAAAAAAACCACTCAAGAGGGGGACTATGGTATGCTTCAAGGAGAAAAATCTGCGAGTTCACTTCAAATATGAACGACTCCATACCTTTTGTTTTGTTTGTGGAAGAATAGCTCACCAGCTCAAACACTGTGAGGCGGTTGGAGATCTTAGTGAATAGGGTTTTGAAGATTTAGATGAGCAGGATCTGTCATTTGGGACATGGTTAAGAGCTTAACCTCTACCAAGAACTCAAGAGGATATCAAGATGAAAGATTCAAATTCTAGTTTATGCAACAAAAGCTTGTTCAACACTTCCTTAGGGAAAAGAAGATATGAGGTAAAAGGCAAAGGAAAAGAAGGAGCAGATGGAGAAGTAGGAAAAGGGGATAACGCATCCATCAGAGCATCGAAGCTTTACTAACGAAACAACAACCACTATCAGTAGCCCAATCAAAAGGGAAAGTTGTTGTAGAAACATAAGCTATGACAGAATATTTGAGAGAAGTCGACATCTCCAATGTTGGAAACGGTTAGAAAGCTAAGGAAGATAAAGGAAATGGTAAGAGAAGAAAGTGGACGAGAAGGAAAACTACAAGGAAATCGAAACCCTTCAGGCCTAAGCAAGCTGAGGTTGAATGTGGGAGGTTCAATCTTGTGGATGTTACAATTTTAGATAAAACTATGGAATCATGTGGAATGGGAGAGAAAAAATTGAAAGGGCAAGAGGTAAATTTGAACGACAATGAAAAAGAACTAGAGGTGGTGTTGGAATTCCAACACCTCCTGGAGAAATAAAAATCTTAACCTGGAACTACAGGGGGTTGGGGAGTCCCCATGCAGTTCGAGCCTTGGTTAGGCTCATTTGAATTGAAAATTCAAAAATGATGTTTGTGATGGAATCGCAGCTCAAACAAGAGGAAGCCCAGAAAATAAAATATAAAATAAGTTTTGATTGTTGTCTGAGTTTGGACTGTGTGAGACAAGGTCGTGAAAGGGTAGGAGGCCTTATACTTTTATGGAAAGACACTCTTCAGGTTGGCATTACATCTTTCTCGATAAATCCTATTAGTGGCTCAATGGCTGATGTACAAGATGATGAACCTTGGTCTTTTAATGGCATATATGGTCATCTGGAGGAGCACAATAAAAAGAAAACTTGTCTACTACTGTAGGATTTAGTGAGGAAATGAGGAGATAGAGTCATTTGCTTCGGGGATCTCAATGATGTCACTTCTGAAGGTGAAAACAAAGGAGGAATCCTTAGGTCTCTTAGTCAATTATCCTATGGAAGGTTGTCTCTGGAGGTTAGTGGCCTTCTAGATTTGGGCTTTGAAGGCTATCCTTATACCTGGTCAAATAGTAGAATTGGGGAAGATAACATTCAATGTCGTCTTGACAGGGCTCTTGCCACAAACAACTTTCTCAATAGAATTTCACCACTTAATGTGTGCCACTTACCAAGGTATGGTTCGGATCATGCTGTCATCAGGATTACTCTTAAAGCAGACATGGAAGGTAGTAAGAAGAAGAGGGAGTATCTCTTTAGGTTTAAAGAAGTTTGGAGTAAAGATCCCAAATGCGAAGGTTATGTATCTCAGTTATGGAATAACAGTTCTAGGCAAACTGCTAGCAAGTTTAAAGATCTGCAGGGCCTGAGTGATTTTTTCAAAGAATATAAGCTCAGCTCGATAAATCAGGAATTGAAAAGATTGGAAGGTTTGCTAAAATATGAGATAAGATGGAAGTCAGATAAAGCATCTATCAAAACACATAAGGCTCTGGAAACATAAAGAAATAGACTGTTGCAGTTTGAGGAAGTTATGTTGAGACAAAAGAGTAGGGCTGTTTGGTTGCAACATGGTGACAAAAATGACAAATTCTTTCACAGGAAGGCAGAGCAGAGGAGGAAAAATAATACAATAAAGAAGTTGAAGGATGTGAGTGGTCTTTGGTGGAGGGGAGAGGGTAACTGTGAAAGATTGCTTACCAATTATTTTAAGGAGCTCTTTACTTCTTCAAACCCATCAAACATTCAGGAGGTTTGTAGTGTTGTTCAAGGAAAGTTAAATCCTAGTCATATCATCTGGTGCAATGAACCTTTCACACTCTAAGAAGTTAAGGATGCACTTGCTCAAATGAACCCTCTCAAAGCTCCGGGCCCATATGGTTTACCTTCCCTATTCTTTCAGAAATACTGGCATATCATGGGCAATGAGGTTGGAAAGCTTGTTTTAGATATTCTGAACCATGGGAAGGACCCGAGTTAGATAAATTCTACACACATTTCCCTTATTCCTAAATGTAAACACCCTTCAACACCAAAGGACATCAGGCTTATCAGCCTTTGCAATGGCGTGATGAGTTTGGTTATAAAGTCAATTGCTAATAGAATCAAGAATATTCTCCCCGATATCATTAATGAAGATCATAGTGGCTTTGTACAAGGGTGTATGATTACTGACAATGCATTAATGGCCATGGAATGCTTCCGTTGGCTAAAAAAGAAGAAGAAAGGGAAACGTGGCTACATGACTCTCAAGTTAGACATGTCAAAGGCGTATGATTGGCTGGAGTGGAAATTTGTTATAAAAGTGCTTTCTCTAGTGGGCTTCCCAAGCCACTTTGTGGATCTTATAAAGAGATGTATCTCCATTGTCTCCTATAATATCCTCCTTAATGGTCAACAATGTCGAAGTTTTGTTCCTGGTAGGGGTCTCCAACAAGGAGATCCATACTCACCTTATCTTTTTATTCTCTATGCAGATATTCTTTTAGGTCTTATCAAGAAGGAGGTGAAAAATGGCAAGATTCATGGCTTAAGGATGGAAAGGAAATCTTCGATGATATCCTTTTTGTGTGTTTGCAGATGACAACTTTCTTTTTTCTTGTACAAATGCTAATGAGGTATCCATAGTGCTTGAGGTCCTCCACAGATATCAACAATATTCAAGTCAGGTGGTTAACCTAGACAAGTCTGAGGCATCTCCTAGTCAAAATGTGGAAGAAGAAGATAAAGATATGATTCAGTCAAGTATGGGAGTAAAGACTTTGATATGCCATGATAGATATCTAGGATTACCTATGGTCCTTGGAAGATCCAAGAAGGAGGTGTTTTCTATGGTCGTGGAGAGAGTTTGGAAGAAAATCAAGGGATGGAAAGAGAAGTTTTTATCACGACCAAGAAAGGAAGTTCTCATCAAAGCTGTAGCCCAAGCAATTCCTAGTTACATTATAAACTGCTATAAGATTCCTGAAGGAGTTTGCAATGAAATTGAGGGAGTGATTACAAAATTTTGGTGGGGCTCGAGGAATGGAGAGAGGAAGGTCCATTGGCTAAGGTGGGATAAAATGGCAAGGTCTAAGAAGGAAGGAGGCATGGGATTTCGAGGGAATAATGAGTTTAATACCAGCTTATTAGGGAAGCAGTACTGGAGATTGCTTAGGAAAGAAGAATCCCTTGTTGGTAGAGTTTTGAAAGGAAGATATTTTCCTAAATGTGTCATTAATGAATTCCCACAAGTTTTAATCCAAGCCATGCTTGGAGGAGCATCTTGAGTTCTAGGTAGCTTGTTCATCTTGGATCAAGATGGAAGATAGGGAATGGCTCGAAAGTATCAGTGTTCAAGGATATGTGGATCCCCGACAACCCTGGATTCAAGTTTCTGCCGCATGGCAATGTTTTGGACTCTGATATGAAAGTTTTTGAATTAATTGATGAGGTTTCTAGTCGATGGAAGAAGGATATAATATTTTCTTCCTTTGGACATGCTGATGCATTTCAGATTGTTGGTATCCCCTTATCTCAAAGAAATATTGATGATGAGCTCATCTGGCATTATGAAACAAATGGTCATTATTCAGTGAAATCAACTTATAATTTGTGCATGAAGAATTGTCTTGGCTCAAGCCATGGCTCTTCCAATGACCCTCACCAGAATTTGCGGAAACTTATTTGGAAGATTCCTCTCTAGAACAAAGTCATGAACTTCTTATGGAGATTGGCAAGGAACTTTCTCCCTTCAAGAGATAATCTCAGGAAGAAAGGTATCATTCTCGACTCATCCTGCCTCTTCTACCATTCTAATCCTGAGACTGTTGATCACATTTTTCTGGACTGTGTTTTTGCCAATGCCAAGCAGACCTTCTTTTCCTCTATCCTTAGCCTCAGAGTCCCATCTAAAGAAGGTATTTGTTTTTGGCTCGAGAAAGTTCTTTCTGGGAAAGATTCCATGGTTTTCCAGTTAATTGGTGCTACTCTTTATAAAATTTGGCTAGCACGAAACGCTCTTCTTTTCCAAGCTAGAGTCTCAACTCCTTTTCAGGTTGCTGCAGAAGCTTTGGATATGGTGCATGAATTTAACGCGTGGAATCAGAGAAAGGAGCAAAACAACTTTCCTAACAAAGAGGATACATGAATTAGGGGTAATCAATATATCCTTTAGGTGGATGCGGGGGTCTTTGAAGAGCGTGCTACAACTTTTGGTTGCATTATGAGGAATCATGAAAATGAGATTATCCTCCCAGCTTGTAAGTCTGAAAAAAGGTTGTTTGATCCTACTGTTGTTGAGTGCTTAGCTATCATGTGGGATATACAACTTGCTATGAACATAAATGTTAACAACCTCGTGCTTTAGACTGATTCTTATAATGATGTGAATTGTATTAATTTGTGTAAGAATTTTTCTGTCATAGATATTATTGATGAGGATTGTAGGATCCTCCTTATGAGTTTTTCTTTTAGTTTTATTATGTACATCAATAGAAACAAAAATTTTCTTGCTCACAATTTTGTAAAAGTTGAAAAAATTTTGAGTTCCAAAACATAATTAGGGGAATACCCCTTCCTTGACCCTTAGGGTTCTTATATTCAATTTTCTACTTCTTCTTAAAGAAAAACTCTCTCTTATAAAAATAAAATAAAAAGTTTATAACTCCGTGTCATAGGAGCATTTCTCCTTAAATAATATCTAGTCATAGTCAAAGATCCTTAATTTCATTTGGAAATTTAATATGGCAGGCCATGAACTGGTGGTACATATAAAAAAGTGTTTGACATCATAATGTACTTTGAAGTATAAGAATTTTGTTTTCTTTAAAGGAACTTATCAAACCAATTATAAATGTTTCAATTAATGTGTGTACTAAGTCTATTTGGTATAAAAAAGAAGCATCATAATAACAAGAGTATGTTCATGAGCAAAATATAAAATTTATTTTACATTAAACTTTTAAGTTTGTTGGACAGAGTTTTACTCAAATCAGCTTAATTAAATTTACCAGATCTAAAGCACAATTAATATATTAATTATAAAGCAGCACACAAATATCAAGAAACCGTGGAATTTTCTAAATTGAAAATAAATCTATAGACAGAGAAAGGATCATAATATTCTATAATTTATTGCAGCCTATAGTTTTTGGATATTCAGAAAATGTAGATTTAGAGACTAAAAGAGTAAGAACACTATCAAGTCAAATCCATGACTTCATTAATTAAGTAAAGTTTAAAATAGCCACCTAATTTGATTTTCAAAGAAAAGAGTGGAAAGGAATTTGAAATTATAAAATAGTGTGGTCAAGTCAAATACTCGAGTGAAAAAAAGTCTTTGATATTTTATATTATAAACGTGGTTCTGATTTACTCAAACATTTGTTTATTTACTTGTATAATAAATCATAGTCAGTTTTAATTTAATATAATATATATATATATATATATATATATATATATATATATATATATATATATATATATATATATATATATATATATATATATATATATATATATATATATATATATATATATATATATATATATATATATATATATATATATATATATATATATATATATATATATATATATATATATATATATATATATATATATATATATATATATATATATATATATATATATATATATATATAGGAACTATATCAAATAAGAGATATTTTAAATGAGAGGTAAGAAAAACAAACAGCAACCATTAGATGAAATTAATAAGAGAGAGAAATTAATAGTCACATTAATGAATAAGTTTAATGTGACTATTAATTTCTCTCTCTTATTAATTTGATCTATCATGAGCAATACGGAAATAGATCGGGTAATCTCTTTCTTTATCCAAGAAAAAGCATTTCTAGTTTGCATGGTCCAATCCTTGATCCTGAAAATTTCTACAATAAGATTAGGTAGGGAACTGACACAGTTCCCTATCCATGATTCTGCTATTTACTCCAATTATTTGCCTATAATATAGGAAGAATACGAGTAAAACGAAAATGAATAAGTGAAATTTGGAATGTTTAGCTTTATCATTTAAAATCTCTATCACTTGATATGCCCCATATATATATATATATATATATATATATATATATATATATATATATATATATATATATATATATATATATATATATATAT
Organism: Lathyrus sativus; assembly: GCA_963859935.3. Taxonomy (NCBI): domain Eukaryota; kingdom Viridiplantae; phylum Streptophyta; class Magnoliopsida; order Fabales; family Fabaceae; genus Lathyrus; species Lathyrus sativus. The sequence continues at coordinate 34,227,674 of OZ012738.1, forward strand.
ATATATATATATATATATATATATATATATATATATATATATATATATATATATATATATATATATTCGATTTTTCTTTAATATTTTAAATAATACTGTGTTTTGACTTATTTTAACACTTATATATAAGTTTTTTAAGATAAAAAAAATAGACAAATTCTTAGGTATCATTTAGTTTTAATTGAGTATCAGTACTTTTAGTATTAAAAGATTTAAAATTTTTATTATAATTTAAAAATGATGCGGTATTAAATAATCTCATTTGGTTAGATGAACGTATCGGTATTCAACTAACTTCAAATGTATCAAAGTGTAATTTTTTTTGTTATAATATTAAAATATATTTTTTTAAAATATAAATGATAAATTTTAAGAGTGTGTTTGGATAAGGTAATTGAGAATTTTTAAAGAATTTAAAATTCTAAGTAATTTAAGTTATTTCAATTGAAATTTATTTATTTTTAAATTCTTTTGTTTGGATGGAGTATTAAAATGATTCATTGTTAAATTTTTAGGATTATTTTCATAAATTTTAAAACTTTTGAGTCAAAATTAAAATATGAAAAATAGGGATCAATTTGTAATTATTGAAAATTTGAAAGGACTAATTTGTAAAATTTGAAATTTTTTTGGGACCTATTTGCAATTTAAAAAAAATTTGAAATTAATTTGAAATTTTCATAAAATAATAGGACCATCTTGCAAAATTTAAAAAATTAATAATAATTAATTTAACAATTAGATGATACATAGTGAATGAGTAATTTCAAATTCCTTATTTTTTGGTATCATTTAAAATTACTTAAATTTAATTTAAATAAAATACTTCATAAATTTATATTAATTTAATAATTTTTTTATATTTTTGATCAAAATAATAGATTTTGTCCAAATCGTTTTAAATTATTTCAAAAATAATTTTTTTATTAAAATATTTCATTCAAACACATTCTAAAAGTTAAGAACTATGAGCTATTCTTTTACATAGTTTTGCGGTGGTGGTTGAATGTAAGATAGATATTCTTAGTAATTTTAAAATTTTGTTTGAATGTAAGATAGATATTCTTAGTAATTTTAAAATTTTGTTTTAATCTTTTTTTAGGAGGTAAGATTATAATGTGGTAGTCTGATGTATTTGAAAAAGTCTATAATGATCATTTTTAATGAAGTCATAAAATGAGTGGAAGAGATTGAGGAGTTTTTTTTTCTTTTTTTTAGTATTATGGTTGAACCCTTACATAAGATTTTAGAATCTTATATCATTTAGATGCACTATTAGACATATAAAATCAAAATATGTAAATTAAATAGTTAGTTAGATTGATGCGGTTAATGTAGAGAAGTTAGTTATAAAAATATGTAAATGAAATAGTTAGTTAGATTGATGCGGTTAATGTAGAGAAGTTAGTTATAAAATTTAATTAATTTCATTAACTAATTAGTCATAGCATGCAATATATATATATATATATATATATATATATATATATATATATATATATATATATATATATATATATATATATATATATATATATATATATATATATATATATATATATATATATATATATATATATATATATATATATATATATATATATATATATATATATATATATATATATATATATATATATATATATATATATATATATATATATATATATATAGTGATATTATTTTTTTTTTTATCATTCTCTTAATTTTTTTTCAATGGTTCATTTATCTTTAATATGGTATCAATCGCCATAATAAGGATCTGCTTTCACTCATAACCATTGAAGAATTCCCTTGTATCTTTCATTATCGTGATCTACTGAACAATGTGTAGAGTGTAGGTTGTTACAGATCCTACTTCAAACAACAACGAAAAGCTTCAAAGAAGCATCAATGGCAAACCAAGGAAGTGTACAAGAAGACTCGCATGAATCACCAAGATCTTCGTAAGCACTGACATCTTAAATAATGTAGCATAACTTGAGTAATATGTTTGCACCGAAACTTTCGATCAAATTACAAGAAAATAATGTTCTTTTGTGGAATCAACAAGTCGAGGGAGTGATTTTGTCTGAAAAATTGTGATTAATCTAAAGATTCCAGCCATGTTCAAAACAAATAATGAGTGGCTTCTCAACATAGTTACTCTAAACCATTTTCTGAATTCGTGCTACTAAGATTACTATCTTACAAGAATGTTTATGAAATATGGGACAAAGTGCACAAGCACTTCAAGTCACAAATGAAGGCACATATGCGTGTATCAATTAATAGATGAATTGAAAACCATCAAGTAATGGAATAGGTCTGTGTCAGAATTTGTACTGAAAGAACTACATGTTCCCTATTAGGTGACAACTCTATTCTGTGACAACATTAGTGGAGTGACTGTGTTGCATAATCTGGTCCTCCATGCTCACACGAAACACATAGAACTAGACATCCACTTTATGAGAGAACGAGTAGCACCTGGCAAGATTCTAATTCAACACATCCAAGGAACCTTACAGATCATAGATGCTTTAACCAAACCACTATCTCATACCATATTTCAAACTTTCAAAGACAAGCTCAAAGTTGCACCCTTGATTCAACCATGATCTTAAGAGGGGTTATTTGTAACACCCTAGTTTTTGAGTTATTATTTTAATTTATTTATTTGTATTTTAATTTAATCATTATGTGTGATAATTGAATTAACTTGGGTGTTGGGGTATGTGACCTCGAGATGAGAGTGTATAAGTAATTAGATATCGGTAGAAGTGGGCTAGAATTATTAAGAATTATTTTAGTAATTAAAATAATAATATTTTATATTTAATATATTGAATGGAAAATAGAGATTTTGGGGCTGAATTGAGAATTATGAAAAATAGAGGGGAGGAAGGAGTGAGAATGTTAGTAAGTGAGAGGTGAGTTTATAATTTTAATTAGGTTACCCTAATTATATAAACTAAGAGATAAACTAGTTTTAGAGAGTTTTTCTATCATACGTAAAATTAAAGTTTGGGAATAGATAGGAGGCTAGAGAAGGTGCAAGAGCAAAGCTAGGAACTTCGAGAAATTTAGAGAATCAAAGTCAGAATTTTTTCACAGCCGTTAGGATAATCAGGTAAGGGGAGAACTATCTCAATAATGGGTATATGCATGAGGGGTAGAATTGAGGAGTCCTTAATCTATAATAAAACTTTAGCAATTTACATACTTATGTTATGTGTGATTGATGCAGAAATTTGTGTACTTGATGTATGGAAAATTATGTTTTTATGTGTTATCATATAATCACCATTGTTGTGTGTTTGAATGTTTTGGGAATAAAACAATTTTATGAAAACCATAAACTAGATGTGTTGATTTCATGAAATTAGATTTTATTGATGAACATATAATATATGGGTAATGTTTGTGGATCTATTGTATATGATGGAATGAAAATTATGAGTTCTGATTCGAACTCCAATGTAGAAGATAAAATTATGCAATTCTCAGGGTGTTGACCGGCATCATCACTGTAACGGGTAACTCGTCATGCTGCCTAGACTTATCTTTCAAGTCGGTTGTCACTTGCGTGACATTCTAGATTTTTTGGGTCGATGACGGGCGTTACTACTATGATCAGTAACCCGTTGCGAGTTTGTAGTAGGCAAATATACTTATTTTGATGATGTTAAACTGTAGATTTTGATTCTTTCAACTTTTGTGGATGTTTTACGTACTGTTGTACACCGCTAGCTACTGTTTAAATGACGCTCTATGTGACTTAACGATTAAACATAATTTTAATCGATCTTATGAAGTATTTGATGTATGATGAATATTTACACAATTGATGATGATAATGATATGGTGTTGTATGAGTATGGTTTATGTTGTTGAATTGTAAGTATGTTGTTATTGGATGATAGTTCAGGAAGGGAACTATTATCGTTGGATCAATACATGTTTTGTTTATTGATGGAAGGGGACTTCAAACATTATTTATTGTTACATTGACGTGTTGTGACATGCATTACTTATGTCATTGTTGTTGATAAAAGAGACATGTTGCAATACGAGCAGAGTAAATTGGTGACTTTTCCCAAATCTGAGCAGGGTGGATTCGGGGTTCGAGCAGGATAAACTCGGTTCTTGAGTGAACCAATTGATGACGATATGGTACCACATGCATACAAGTCTAGTTGTTGTTGTGAGTCTCATTGCATAATTTAATTGATGAATATGTGATTAATTTGTGTATGATGATGGATTAGGTGTGAGAATGGTGTTGTATGATTGGTGGATCGCTTAGATGTTTGAATTCTACCTTGCTCACCACATTTTCTTTGAAGTTGTCCACCATGGACATCTTGTAAATACTCAAACGTAAAGTTGTTGTTGTGAGTGGGAAATAACTCTCGGAGTTATTTTCATTATTTTATCGCATTTTATTTAGTCTCTATGCTCTGATTCTGTAACACTGGGGGGCGAATGATGTTTTTCTTTTATTATGTTTGATGTCAATTTGCATGCTCTGTTGAAGCTTAATAACTGTTATGTTAAGAATTAATTATTGAAATTCTTTTGAAGTATATTATGGAAGTTAAGTCTTTATAAGAACAAATGAAGTTAATGTGTTTTAATAATGTGATTGATGTGATTCTGCTGTGATGATACTCTAAGTGAAGGTGAGCATGCGAGGATAGGTGTTGAATATTTTTGTTTTTCGTTGCGGGTTTTATAAATGTGTATGTGTTTTGAAGGGTTGTCGTTGGTGACACCTTAAATTGTTGAATAAACCTTTTTATATAAGTTTTAGAGTTTATAATGTTACACTATTAGATATATAAAATTTGAATGTGTAAATGATATTGTTGGTTAGATTGATGGTAGTTAATGTAGAGAAGTTAGTTAGAATTCATATGTAGTAACTAACTAGTCATAACATGCATAATATATATATATATATATATATATATATATATATATATATATATATATATATATATATATATATATATATATATATATATATATATATATATATATATATATATATATATATATATATATATATATATATATATATATATATATATATATATATATATATATATATATATATATATATATATATATATATATATATATATATATATATATATATATATATATATATATATATATATATATATATATATATGTCTTGTATAAGGTAATGAATCATAATACACTTCATAAGGAAAATTTGTGATTCTATTCTCTCACTCTTCTCTTCTCATTCTCTCAATCTTCTTCCAATGGTTCATTTATCTTTAGCATGCACTAATAGCGGATCGAGTGTTCGTATTGGTTCTAAAGTATGTATTAGTTTTTGGTTTTTGTGGTCTTTTGATTAAATTTGACCTGTTTATGGTAGAAATGACGGTTTGAGATCTTGTCTGTTTTTGTGAGGTTGTTATTTAGTTGCTTCAGACAGTATTTGTTGAACCCCCTTGGTCTTATGTATTGGTTGAATTGTTTTGTTATTTGTCGTTCTTTTATTATATCTGTGATGTTCTTTTGATAAAACTCTTTCACTTCTTATGTTTTTGTGATTTTTTTTTTAAACTTTGATTCTATTATTAGTGTATTACTTTTCCATTAAGTATTGAAATTGTAAACTCTTTAACATGGCTTCAAGAAATTTATTAAAGTTAATTTCTCTGCATTTAACACTTAGATACAAAACCAAAACAAACAAAGGAACAAAACACATAAATATAAATGGGCTAAAAAAATACATATTACGATTTCAATTTTCATATAGTATATTAAGGCCCTTTTGATTTGCAAAAATACGTTTGATGATATGGTTTTGAATTAATTTTTTCTAAAAAATTATTTGTGTGTGTGTGTGTGTATATATATATATATATATATATATATATATATATATATATATATATATATATATATATATATATATATATATATATATATATATATATATATATATATATATATATATATATATATATATATATATATATATATATATATATATATATATATATATATATATATATATATATATATATATATATATATATATATATATATATATATATTGTATAACAATCAACAAACTCGCTATTATATATATATATATATTGTATAACTGAATCAATGCAATTACAACTTCTTTCTTAATTTTTCAGTTCTCATTTCAATTTCTTCATGCATTCTTCAATATGCTAACATGGTATCATTTTTCATTTCGATCCAAACTTTTATCTTTTCCATCTTCTTTCTATTATTTTCTTATTGGCTTTCTTCATCAATGGAACCACCATACAATGCTCCACCCATTGATCCATAACTTGATCAAACCAGTCCATACTTTGTTCATCCTGGTGATGGACCTTGTTCAGTCAAAGTTACACCTCTTGTCAATGGTTTCAATTATCATTCTTGGACATGATCCATGCGGCGTACACTTGGTTCCAAGATGAAACTAGAATTGATTGATGGTTCCATTCCAAGTCCAGATGATCAATATGATGCTTCCATGCGTGCTTAGAACAGATGTAACATATTAATTCATTCATCGACAATCAATTTAGTTTCTCAATCCATTGCTCAATCAATTGTTTACATGAAAAATGCTATTGATGTATGGAACGATTTGAAAGAAATATTCCCTCAAGATGATCTTATTCGTGTCTTTGAACTTCAACAAGAAATCTATGCTTTGAAGCAAGATTCCAAATATTCTACATGCTTCTTCTCTGAGGCAAAGATCCTTTGGGAAGAATTATAAATATACATGCCTATTCCAAATTGTGTGTGTTGAATTAGATGTTCTTGTACAGTTATGAGAAATGCAATAAGAAATCATAATTTAGTGTATGTAATTAGATTTATCACAGGTTTGAATGAAATTTTTTTTTAGTAAAATCACAAATTCTTTTGATTTATCCTTTACCAACCATGAACAAGATCTTCTCTATGGTGTTACACATGAAAGGCAAGTCAATTTTGCTCCCTCTGGTGATTCTCAGGCACTAATAAGTGTTGTAGGCTTCAAGAAGTCAAGTTTAAAATTTGGAAATTCCAACTTCTAATTTAATACATCCAAGTCTAAGGTGTGTACTCATTGTGGAAAAATAGGTCACACTATTGAAGTTTGCTATAGGAAAATGGCTTCCCACCTCATTGTGGTAAAGGTTACATGGCCAACAATGTCCTTGCAAGTGACAATGACAATGTAATACTATCCGACAACAAAATGAGAAGCATGGTTATACACCTATTACTCAAGAACAATTTGATAAGCTTGTGAATCTTCTTATGAACTCAGCTATCAACCAAGGACCATCTTCTGCAACTTCCAATCAAGTTGGCTCCTCTTCATTTATAGGTCAGACATATGTGAATACTAAAGGTAATTCTCATTATTTCATTTAGAAATGCTCTACTCTTGACTCCTAGATCATATATATAAAAGCTAGTGATCACATTTGTTATAGAAATTCTTGGTTTCATCATATTAGTGCAGATAAACCAATTAATGTCAAGTTGCCAAATGGTCATTTTGCTCTGGCCAAAAACATTGGCACAATTAAGTTTTCCTCTGATTTTGGCATCTCAAATGTATTATATGTTCCTAATTTTTTTGTCAATCTCATTTCAGTTCCAAAACTATGTCAAAATTCTAAGTATGATGCTAGGCTTAATGATTCTAAGTGTTTCATTCAGGATCAACAATTAATTAAGATGATAGGTTTACCTAAAAAGTTTAAAGGATTGTATCACCTAGTTCTGAAAGACAAGCATGAAGATACTTCTATAATAAATAATACTTCTGTTTGTAGTATACCATGTGGCATTTTAAACTATGGCACTTATCAAACACTAGGATGCCAACATTACATTTCATTTTTCCCTTTGTTGTTGTTGATCAAAAAGTAGTTTATGATGCATGTCACTATGCCAAACACAACAAATTGGCATTTACTTCCAGTTTTAATAAATTTTGTCAAAATTTTTAATTAGTCCATTTTGATGTATGGGGTCTCTTAGATATTAAGTCACACAATGGGAAGAAAATGCTTTTTTTTTTGTTACAGACAAGGTGTAAAAGGAACTGCACTTTTGGATCTCAACAACAATGAAATCTTCATTTCTAGAAATGTTGTCCATCATGAACATATTTTTCCTTTAAAACCAAACTGGAAATATCACATTGGTGATAACTCAACCCATGAACCTCTCAACTTTCAAAATGATTGTGCATATTTTGAAAATCAAAACCATAATAGTGGCAATGACTGCACTGACTAGTTACAATTATCTCAGTGTGAACCTATTCCAAAGGAAAAACCTTCATATAGCCATGATTGTTCCCACACTCAACTAAACATATATGACATGAATCCATCACCAAACACTAGTAGACCCACTAGACACATGCAGGCTCCTCCTCATCTAAAGGACTATGTGTGTAATTCTTCAAACAGTTTGGCTGCATCATCAACTTCAAGTATTCCACACCTTATTTCTTCTTTCCATTTATTTGAGTCTTTATCTTCTAATCACAATTCATTCAATATGTTTGTCATGTAACACCCCAAATTTATTGGAATATTTATTTAATTTATTTAAATATGAATATTCGCATTTTTGGTGATTTTCGGTGGTTGGTGTGAATTATTGAGAATTATGGATTTTTGGGTTATTTATTTAAATAATAGTATATAATATGAATATATTGGTATTGTTATTAATTTAAATAAATATAAGTTAACTAAGGGAAAATTGGACAATTAAGGAGGAGTTAGTGAGGATAATATTGGAAAAGCCCAGTTTATAGGCCCAAAGTTAGGTTTAACAAAAAGGAATTTTGATGGGATTAGGATTCATTCTTGTTAGAGCGTGAAAAGGGAAGAAATAGAGGCTAGAGCTTTGAGGAAGAGGATTGAGACAAAAGTTTCGCAAGGTTTTATGAGAATCAAGGAGAAGGCTTAGAATCGACAATTAAGGTATGTGGAGTATTGCCTTCATTGTTTTCAATGTGTGACTTCAATGTGTTTAAAGTCGATTTAAGAGTTTAAAGGGTTTGAGGCTGATTTTGGGATAAAGGGAGTTAGGCCATCGTGGCCAAATTCTATTATTGAGGTTTTAACCGTATAGGGATTTGAACTGATGGTTTGATAGGTTCGATGTCGATTTGGGTTTGAGGGAGGTAGGCCTTCATGGCCAAAAATATGTTGTTGAGGTTTCAACCCTATAGGGTAATTAGATTGTGAGAAACTCTAATGATTGTGATGTAGTTGTAAGGAAATTACGGGAATTAGAGCATGAATATGATACGGGATTGGCCTAATAAGACGTAGATTTTGTGCCTTTATCGTCGTAAGAACTTAGGGATGATTTAGGGATGTTTTGGGGGCATTGGGGAAGGAAATCGTTGGACTTTTGAGTTGATTTTAGGTTATGGTGCATAACAGCGTTTTGCTGTAATCGTGTGTTCGCACAACAAAGAACCCTTCGCACAGCGAACGAAATTCGTCCCACTCACACAGTGAACTTGCTAGCAAACGTAGAAAACTTTCACGGATTCTGATTTTGTGCAGTGATACCTTGATATTTTGATGCTGTGATTTCTTTGACGAATTAATATGAGTATGACTGTGAATCCTATGTGATTAGTACATGATTATATGATGATTCTTATGATGTAATGATGATGAGCTATGATGATATTTTCATGAGTTTTGATGATTCTACGATGACATGATTTATGACGATGATGATTTTGATGAATGATGATGCACCTATAATGTTATTATGAGGATGATTATTGACGTGTGCATCATGCATTCATGTGCATCTGGACTTTGGTTTAGGACCTTTATTTCTTTGGTTTCAGTCCCATTGTGCGGATGTGAGGTATTTTGATGTTCTCCGGTTCTTGTATACAATCGATCCTATTGATGGGGATCTATGGAGGGTTGATGGCTCAGTGTCCATCGAGATGTGATGATTGGTACCACATGCATGAGTCTTGTTGCATTTGCATTTATGAGATGATCTTGAGTAATTTATGATGTTGTGACCTTTGATGTTCCTTGATGATTTTGATGATGTTGAATATGAAAATGATGTCGTTTTATATATTGATTTCCTATATTGATTATTATGAATCATTTTACTCACCCTGCATGTTTGAATGTTGCCTCCACGTGGGTAACATGCAGATGACCAGACTTAGTCGTGGATGTCGTCGAGGATCTTGTTGGAGCTTGAGTTGTTGGCCATTTTGATTAACTTAGAGGGTCTTGCTCTAATAGTGTAACATCGAGTTAGGGGTCTTTGAGTTAAACCATATTTTATTTGATTTTATTATTTTTGATGATGTTTCCGTACAAGGAAAACTTTGGATTATGCCTTTTTGAGTTCTGCTTCCTTTTGAGCAATTTTTGATAACTTTTGGAAAAAACCTGTTGTTTACGGAGCCTTGACCTATATTTGATTTATTGGGAAATGTACGTCCTTTGAGGTGATTTTTTTGAGTTTAATATTTTACTCTGATAATTGTGAATATTTTACCATGAAAATTGTGGGGTAGAAAAGGGTGTTACATGTCACACATGATTTTGAGCCCAAAACATATGAGGAAGCTTGCAAAGATGAAAATTAGAATATAACTATGAAATCCAAATTAGAGGCATTGGCTAACAGTGGTACTTCAGTATTGGTGGATTTTCCACCTTATGTCAAACCTATAGGCAGTAGATGGATTTACAAAATCAAGCACAAAGCTGGTGGATTTAGAGGAAGCTATAAAGTTAGATCGATTGAAAAAGGTTATAGCCAAGTTAAGGGTATATACTTTTTTGATACTTTCTCACCAGTAGAAAAGTTATCTATTGTCAAAATATCGCTTGCTATATGCTAGTACTACAAGGAGCCTCATGTGCGAAACCAAACCAAGCATGCAAATTAGTGAAGAGCTTGTATTGTTTGAGCCAGGCTAGTCGAAAGTTGTATGAAAAAATCAATTATCTTCTTCTAAAACTTGAACATGTACAATATAATACTGATTATTCTATGTTCACTTTCAAAAAGGGTGATCATATTACAATCTTACTAGTATATGTGGATGACATAATAGTAGCAGGAACATCACTGATGGAGTTTGAAAGTATCAAGCTTATTTTAGATGACAATTTTAAAATCAAGGACTTGAGAGTTTTAATTTATTTCCTTGGCCTTAAGGGAGTTAATTCTAAAGAAGACATCACCATTTCACAAAGAAAATATTGACTGGATCTCCTAAATGATACAAGTCTCCTGGTGTTGCGATGAGAATCAAATATCAAGCTATTGATTAACTTGAATCTTAATTCATTGAAATTCACCACCGAGCTTTGATTTATCCAAAGAAAATGTTAAAGAAAGAAAAAACCTTTTGTGTGATGTAACAACAATGCTAGAGTTTCGGGGGTCGGGGGTCTGTTATGCCTAGGGTAGGTATTTCACGTCCTAGACATCTGTAGTACTCTTCAGGAACCTTTTGTGTGTGTGTATGCTAAGTTTTCTAAGTTGTTTTCTAGGGTTACTGGATCAAGGTTAGGGTAAAGTTCTAGACAAATACCTAAAGATGGTTCTAAGTTTGCTCGCAAAGATATCGCATCTTATGCCTACGTATCCTGACTAGGATGATATCAGAGCAACCGTAATTCTCCTCAATAAGGTTGAGGAATACTTGACTATGGTCAAGACTTCAAGGGGGAACAAACATAACAATATTTGTATAGAATTTGACAAAACTCTCTAGATACAAGTTTAACACTCAAAGGGAATTGACTTTGACAAAAGCCAAGAGGGGGAGTAAGTAATCATAATAATGATCCTTACACAGAGTTAACAAACTCTATCCTAAAGTTCTAATTGAAGGATGCTCCTAACAAAGGATAGGTCTCTTATACTTAAAGCAAAATATAATGGATATAGGTTCTAACTTAACTAAGGGACCTAATGTCTTAACCAAGTCAAGGGGAAGGGTAATGAGCTATCTATGACTGTGAATTCAATAGAGAGATTTTCCTTTGGAATAAAGGAATAACAAGGCAACTGGATGAGAACTAACAAGTTCCATCACTTGAGTAAAGAAACTTGACAAAGTTAAAGCACACATAAGCATTCATTCAAACATGATGGAGATATAGGAAACCATGGTAACAACCAAGAAAGATTTAGGGCAAGTATGTAACAACATGGGGAAAACATAACAATGAAAGAATCAAACCAAATGGTTACAACCAAAGGTAGAAAAAATGTTACAACATAAAAAGGGGATGGTGATAAAGGTTCGTACAAAACCTAATATTTCAAGCATAAGTCAAGACATTACTTATCATGGCAAAGTTCAATGATTATGAAGGTAACAACCAACAAAAGCAAACATGAAACATGTGTGGCAATAACAAGTTCATTAATGATATGCAAGCAAAACTCATTCATACAAGTTACAACTTGGCACATGAATCAAACAAAGATAAATGTAACAATATTCAATAATTTTTAAGGCATATTGATCACAGTCAATCATGGATAAGTAAGAGGAGTGACAACAGTTCAAGCATGAATTCAAATTTCACAAGGGGAAAGATGAAAAAGATTCAAGGTAACATTCAAGGTAAGAATGAAACATAAACATGTTATGGCTCTAAAAAGACACATAAACAAGCAAGATGGGGTATGAGGGGCAAGTTCATGAGGTCATAAAATCAAGAACATACATAAAGATTCACAGAGAAGTTCCAAGTCATACATTAATATTCATGCATTTACAAAGGCAAGAATCAAACCCTAAACATGTTATGATTCTAAAAAGACACATAAACAAGGAAGACGAGGTTAAGGGAATATGTTCAAGAGGTTACAACATCAAGAAGCATATCACAGACCAACAAAAAGTTTCAAGACATGATTTTCATGTTCATACATTTACAAAGCCATGAATAAACATAGTAAAGCAAAGAACCAAATTTTTTCAAACACATAAACATGTTAAACATTAAAAAGTGATTCATGCAAGATCAATCATGCAAATAAAATTAAGTACTAAGTCAAGGAAACTCATGAAAACAAGTAAAAACCCTAAAAAGGTCATGTCTTTCAAGTGAATAAAAGTGTTTCAAAAATGAAAAATTATTGAATTCTTTCTTCACACATTGAAACTACACATATCAAGAAGAATTTTGATAAAAATCAAGGAAATTATGCACTTTTGGAAATTGGGTCCAAAATGAGGCAAATTATGGCAAAAACCAAGTCAAGGCAAGGCAACTTTAAGCATATTTGCAAAAGCAACCATAACTTACTCAAAACTTAATGAAATTGAGTGGAAAAAAAATAAAATTGTGTATTTTTTCACAAGGAACTCAATGGTGGTGGTAGTTTTCAAAGATCATGCATCATTTAGAAAATTCAAAGGCATCATTAGAAATGGCAAGTTATGTGCAAGAACATGTGAACAGTCAAATGTACATGGTTTAAGCAGCAAGAAAGTGATCAAACACATCATATGGAACATATAAATGATGCTTACAAACATCACACATCAAGAGAGGATTTCAAACAATAGATTGCACATGAAGTGGTCAAAGTGAAGAGTTTGAGAAACAACATGATGACAGACAGATATGCAACCTTTCAACATCAAACCAATGATCAAACACAACATATATGACCTATAAATGATGTTCATAAACACTAAACAACTATGATCAAACAGAAACACATAGTTGCATATGGAAATGACATAAAAATCAAACTATCAAGCCAATACAAGTGGACAGTCACAACCACACAAGTTTAAGGGCAAACCAAAGTTCAAACATGACCTATAATTGATGTTAAACATGTCCAAACTCAATGTACATCCAAAATTGGCCTGATTCCAAAAGTGACTAGTAAAAACACTTACCTCTTGTAGCCTATTCAAGCCAATACACAAAACAAGAATTCCATATGAGATATGATGATTCAAACAGCCTTAAGATGTTCCAAATGAGCTATTCACGTGATCCAAACTCCCTTCAAGTGGCTGCCTTGACAGAATGACCTCTTTTTGCAAAAATGACCAAGAACTCTCAAAGAAAAATCTCTGAAATGGTGTTACATAAGTGTGGTGATGATTTGGATAGTTCAAACAACTTATATGCAAGGTGTTTAAAGTGTTGGAAAGCGTTGTTGTTGTGAAAGTGCAGAAAGTTAAACTTTTGTGGATTGACAATTGACTTTTTGAGTGAGAAGTTTTCTGGTGAGAGTGAGTATTTGAACAGCTTCAATACATTATATGTGATGTGTTTGAAGTGTTGGTGGAGGTGTTTGATGGTTGTATGAGGTTTTGGCAAGGTTTATACAAAGACATATTTTTTGCCTTAAGGGAGCAAGTTTCACAAGTTGCAAGAACAATGTGATCAGAGGAATGTGGGAGATTTTTCTTGGTTTCTAGATCAATATGGTGTAGTTTGGATGTGATTAGAATGCTCTATTTATAGGCAAGTTTGGAAAGCAAGTGGTATGGGCAGATTGGATCATCTTGCCAACTTTTCCCTTTTTGGAGGCAAAATGTGCAAGATCAACTTGAGATCTTTCTTCTGAGTTTAAGCCACCTCTCTATGAGTTTGATCATCACCTATAGCCTGAAAATAATGGTCTTAAAGTGAAATGAAGGGAGAAGCTGATGTGGTTGCTGAGTTGTGACAGAACTTACAAAACGTTTCTCTCTCATTCCACTTGCATGATTAAACAATTTATTTAATCCAAAATCTGAGTTTTTCTCGTGGCTATGCATTCTAATATCCTCAATTAAGTCCATAAGCATCAAATAAAGAGTTAAGCAAGGGATTAGAAGATATTTGAATGGTTTATGCAAGTTCTGAACTTGGTTTTGCGACATGAAAAATGCCCAACTTTCCTTCTTCGATTCTCCCTAACCACAAAGGTTAAGAAAATTCTCTTGTACTTTTTAAAAATCCCCAAACATTATCTACAACATTCATGTTTTATACAAGTTCAAGTTCCTAAGGTAACTATGTCAAAAATCCTCTCGAAGTTTGCTGCAAAAGTTGACTTACAAGTCAAGAAACATGAAAATTTTCTAAGTGGTGAAATTCTTCACAACTTGATGAACTTATAACTCAAAATTTATGCATTTTTGGACCTCAACCCCATAGGAAACTTTTGTAGGGGTCCTCAAGAGCTTTCTAACAAGTTTTGAACCACTCCATTTGGATGTGTGGTTAGGAAGTTATGACCATTTCAAGTTGGCTTAAAATTAGGGTTTTTCATGAACCCTAATTTCTTGATTTGCAAGTTATCCATAAATCCTTGATTAAATCTCCACCAAACTCACTAATTAGGAAAAAAAATGATGTTGGAAGACTTGATTGCTTCAATTTGGGGTCAAAACCCTAAAAGTCAAAGAGTTGACTTTCTAGATAGACGAACCGAACGGCTGAAATCTTGAGGATCGATACTCAATGTTATTGGTTCTTCGAGCCTTTCAAACTTCTTGGGGAGACTTTAATAAGTAATAAAGGTGCCATGGATCATGATTCAAGCTTTGGAAACCTCTTTACACCAAAAGTCAAACTTTAGTTGACTTTTTCCACTAGAAATCCTAATCAGGGTCTTGTACTGCACTACTCCTATTCTTTTGATAGCAATCTCAAATAAGAACTTGTCCTTGGAAATATGTGAGCCTCTTGATGATATGAAAACTTGATTTGTAGAAGATCAATCCAAAACCTTGACTGATCAGTCACATGATCCTTAATTTTGACAGTGTAAGATCCTAATTCATCTGCATCTTGACAAAAATCCACTTGAAAAATGTTAAGATTAGGTCAAACATGCTTGATGCTCCTAGAATGATGATGGAATATAGGGGTCAAAATTTAGGGTATAACACCTGACATCAAAACCGGCTGCAACACCCCTATATCCATTATTGAAATTGTAGCAAGATGATAATAAACCATTCAAGGACATAGCTACATATAGAAGGTTGATTAGAAGGCTTATATATTTGAACAACACTAGGCCAAATATAACATTTGCCACATAGCAGTTGAGTCAATATCTACAAAAACCTATGCAACTACATTACCAAGTAGCCTGCAAAATTATTAGATACTTGAAGAAGAATCCTAGATGTGGTTCGTTGTTCCCTACATCATCCAAATTTCAAATCCTAGGGTACTCAGATCCAGATTGGGTTGAATGTATTGATACAAGAAAATCAACATCGGGTTATTGTTTTACTTAGGTTCATCTCTCATCTCTTGGAAAGCTAAGAAACAACAAACTTTGTCAAGAACCTCATCTAAATCCGAGTATAGATCTCTAGGCTCAACTGCTTGTGAATTGGTATGGCTCTTATATGTGTTAAGAGACTTGCACGTCTCATGCTCCAAGCCTCCAGTTTTGTGTTGTAATAATCAAAGTGCACTTTATATAGCATCAAATCCTATTTTTTGTGAAAGAAAAAAACATCTTAAAATAGATTGTCATTTGGTAAGAGAGAAGGTTCAACTAGGAGCGTTGAGGTTGTTGCCAATTTCCTCACAATGACAATTTGCCAATTTTCTTACAAAACCATTACAACCAACAAAGTTCAACTCATTCGTATCCAAACTTGACATAATTGATATTTATCATGCTTGAGTTTAAGAAAGGTGTTAGAAAGCATGAATAGATGCTCTTTACTTCTTAATCTAGCAATCAACGAACTTTCTATTTTGGAAAACTCTAGTTTAAAATTCAGTTTCAATTAGTTAGAGTTTTCTATTTTTGATAATTAGTTTGTTAGTTGGTTAAAGAACTCGTGCATAAAACTAGTTGTAATATCTCTTTGATCCTTTTGAGCTAAATCAATGCAATTACATATTCTTCTAAACTTCAGTTCTCATTTCATTTTCTCCGTGCATTCTTCAATATTCTACATTAAAAGAGATATTTTATGAGCTAAAATAAGATAACGGCACTAAATTTTTGTAATATTATATTAAAATTATATTAAAAAAGTCTAATCTAAAATTACGATTGATTGTTAATTAAAGATGTTTGGAGCAAATATAAAAAATGGTGCATTGCAAAAAACTATGACATATTCATCTGATTTTGAAGTTTCGGAAGTGTCAATATAAGTTAAGTGTTCAAAATTCAAAAAACTTTGATATCACATATTATTCAAAAATATTAAAAATTGGAAGTATGAATAATTTCTTTCATATATTCAATATTCCTTTTATTTCTATTTAATATAGAATTTAATCACTCAGACTTGAAGAGTCCTATAGAAGCCTATACACTAGCACCGCTATACTTAAAATTCACATCTCAGATAAATCGATGTCATCTCTTTTGTTGCATTCTAAAACAGAATTCTACTTTTAAGGAAAAATGAGTATTCTAAAACAGCCAACATGGACTAAGCCAGTGTCTACTAAATCTGGCAGCACCCAGTCAAACTAATACCTATTAGAATTGATTTTTCAACAGACATATTAATAGTATTTTTCAAAATACCCAAGTTTATCTCAGTATGTGATAGAAAATGGAAAATTAAACACAACGTACCTCACATGCATGGTGAAAAATCAAACATATACAAAACATAGTCAACAAGTAATGAGCACGTGCTTGAAGACACAAACACTTTATCATTAATTATCACTACTACGAACATACTGGTTAGTCTACTGGCTTATGCACATGTATTTGTCTTTTGTTTTAATATCTTTGATGTTTTAAGTTTCATAATTGGTGACTTTTTTCTACGTGACGTATTCCAAAAATGCACACGTTCTCTGTTTTATTATCTAAATTCAAAAATTTAAGCTATTTTTGTGGATGTTGGAGGGTTTTTTAAACTTCATGATGTAACATTTTTGACTGAATTACAAGGTTGTAGCTGATGAAAATGAAATAAACTATTCTAAAGAATGATATGTCGACGACAAATACATCCACCCTTCAATTTTAGTTTTGTGACATGCAATAGTCTTGTTTTATAAATATAATAAAGGTTCTATAGAAATTATATTTGACCTAGACACACAATATTATTATGTATTAGTTTTTGAAATTTTTATAAAAAAATTCAAGGTTTTTTATGTTAGGATATTAAAAATATCTAAAGTAAATGGTATGAAAATATGTTGAGGTTAGAATATTTTTTTATGTTAACCACTCAAATCAGTTTTCAAAGTTGTTTGTCTCATAGTAAAATCTCCAATGCTCGGTCCCACCATTGAGAAAATCTTAATCATGTTCACACGTGCATGTTTCTCTCATATCCAATCGTACACCAAAATATCTGCTGACTTAAGTGTTGATTTCTCCTCTTGTGGATCAGTCAACAAAATCACAAATGTTTATATCTTCACAGATACTCTGACCTGCCAAAATATATCAAATAGGACATACCTAACAAAGTCATTGTTGAGAATTAGGATGCCTTAAAACAAAATATACTTCATTTCTTTATAAGCAAGAAACACACAGGAGTTGGAGTTAACAAGGAAAAACAAGAAAAAAAACAACAAGGATTGGTTATAACTGTTATTCTTTACTTTCTTTATAAATCAGATTACAAGTACTCAAGAATAACAAATAACCCTCTCACCCTAATTAGGATTTGCCAAACCACACTTAAGATGAGAGACTAGTATGCTATTTATAATAAAACCTAACATACTAAACTAATAGGCTTTTTAACAATTACCATTTACAAGCTAACTTAGGGTACAAGCTAACTTAAACAATTGGATCCTAAACACAAGGCCCAATTCGATAACTACATACTAGAACACAATTCGACTACAACATGTAGGTCTTCGACAACATCTTAAGAGCAAACTTCGACGGCATTCTAACTAGATTTCGATCCAATATCTCACAAGTCTCCACCTTGGATCTAACTCTACCATCAAGAAACAAACTGGGTTTCTTCGTGCAGCTTTATCAACTGCATACAGTGAAAAAATTTACAACTGAGCAACGTCTTGATGATCATATCAGCAACATTATAATCTGTCAAAACCTTCAACACTTGGACTTCTCCACGCTCGATTACCCCTCTGACGAAATACAACCTTACATCAATGTGATTGGTTCGCTCATGATAAGATGAATTTTTTGACAGGTGTATTGCACTTTGACTATCACATTTAAGAGTGACAACTCGACCTTGAAGTTCCAGCTCCTTTGGTCTAGAAATCATCATACTCTACAACATATACTTGTGTTTTATAAACAACCATTGAGATAGGTTGTAAGTTGTGGGAAGAACATACCACGAAGAATGGTTAGTACTCAGATTATCAAAGGAGTTTATTCCATTCGTTGCAATCCCAAGCCTAATGTTTCTTGGCTCAAGCCTAAAATCCAGAAACAACAAATCAATTTTCTTCCATTGCAAAGAATCAGCTACATGGCAAATGTTTCTATCATATTTTGTTTCATTTGCATGCCATCTAATATTCTTTATGTCATTCACATTAGAAAAAAGTATCTTGAACCTTGAAATTATTGGCAAGTACCATAACACTTTAATAGGAGGTCGCTTCTTGCTAACATTGGCATTGCCATCACCATTGTTGTCCTTCAACTTGTAGTGCGACTTACCATATTCTAGACATTGATCCAAATTTTTAAGATCTTTCCCGTATAATATGAAATCATTAGGGCACACATGTATTTTGATATTCTCCAAATCCATTGGACACAATATCTTCTTGGCCTCATAACAATGATGCAGGAAATTGTTATCTTCTGGAAGCATTTGTGTTCAACAAATCAAGCAACGCATACATTCGTGTAAAACTTATGCACCCCTTATATAAAGGTGTATCTTTATCACTATATAAAGTATCATAGTTATGGGCTTTCATAAAATACAATTCTCCAATATTATGGATCATATCTTCTAGTTGATCATCTATATCTTCATCAACTTCATGTATTTGTGACGTCGCATTTTAATTTTTTATCCACTTCTCCATGCCACATACATGTTCTATAATTTTGACATATTCCATCACAACATATGTGATGTAATATTTCTTGCTTTGACCATTTTTTTATATTCCCGCATTAATACAAGAACAATAAAAGAGACCATTATTCCAGAGAAAATTGTGTTCAGCGAAATCAAGGAATTCAAGAACTCCTTTCTCATACACCGGACCTAATCTATCAACTTTCATATAACTACGCTACATAAAAAATTATGAAATTTATATCAAAAGACTAATGTGAATGGTACACTAATGCTACACACACACACACCATATTAATAAGGTTATATGCATACTAATATATCCATAAAAAAATATAAAATCAAAACCTAAAGTATTTGGATAACCAACCTCTATAATTCATGACATCAATCAACAACCCAACAATTTCATTTGGAAAACAAAAACCTAATGCATATTCATAACCACATGTCTTTCTTCATTTGCATTAGAGTTATAACAACAAACGAGAAAAAGAAACATCGCAACGTGAAAATAAGACACAAGACAACATCACATAGCCTTATTACTACAAAAACGATAACACAAAGTAATCTGATTGCAGCAAAATAAAAATCCACACCACATAAAGGAAAAACTCAACATAATACAAGAGAGAGAGAGAGAGAGAGAGAGAGAGAGAGAGAGAGAGAGAGAGAGAGAGAGAGAGAGAGAGAGAGAGAGAGAGAGAGAGAGAGACCAAGAAATGAACAAGGAACACAGAAATGTAACATACCGTACTTCGAAGAGGAGGAAGAGACCAAGAGATAATTTTAGTTCAAAGAAATGAATGAAGATGATGAAGATTGGACATTCCAAAAAATGAATGAAAATGGTGAATATGAAGATTTTTCTATCGTTATCGTCTGGTTCGCTAGAGCATGAGTTATAAAGGAAATAAGGAACATGTTATGTTTTAATATTATAGGAAAGAATTTTGCAGTGGTTGCAAATACAAAACATAGTGAAATATGGCACATATAACCACGGTTGATACAAATAATCGTAGTTAATAGTTTTTCAATTTTTATTTAACAATACATGTCAAGGGTCACACACTTTTTTATTGAAAAAAATGGGAAAAAAAGTTGATTTTGAGATTCGAATCTTGTAACTGTTAGAATAAGATTTAGTTCTGCATCTGTATCTCTAAGTTTTGATGATAACAAGTAAGTATTTGCGTGAGAATAATTTTGGTACCCTAACAGTTTGTTATTGTGTATCTTTAGCAAACAACATTGATTCTGATTCTTGAATATGGAATGCTACAAGTTTCTGAATATATTAATCTAAATTGCTTCTGCTCAAACTCAAGGATGAAAATCTTCTAAGAAATTATATGTTGCTGCTGCAAGATTCTCTTGGCTCTTGCTTCTAACGTGTGACTCTGATCAATTCGCTTCTAAAGACTACTCAAGCTTCCGAAAACTAAAAGCTGAAGGTTAAAAAAACTCTGAAGAATCTCAAGTTAGATATTGATGTGATCAAGCTTCTGATTGATGATTGAAGTTTCTGAACTCAAGCTTTCGAAGATTAAAAGCAGAAGGTTCAAAAAACTCTGAAGAATCTCAAGTCAGATATTAATGTGATCAAGCTTCTGATTGATGATTGAAGTTTCTGAACTCAAGCTTCCGAAGATTAAATGTTGAAGGTTCTAAAAACTCTGAAGATTCTCAAGTCAGATATTGATGTGATCAAGCTTCTGATTGATGATTGAAGTTTCCGAACTCAAGCTTCCAAAGATTAAAAGCTGAAGGTTCTAAAAAACTTTGAAGAATCTCAAGTCAGATATTGATGTGATCAAGCTTCTGATTGATGTTGAAGTTTTTGAACTCAAGCAAAATCAACTCTTTTAAATCATGCTTCAAACAACGTTTTATCTAGAAGCCACTAAAGAATAGAAGATAAGAACGAGTTTATACGTGGGAAAAATAGTACATGGTACAAACCAATATTCCTTCCACTAAGCGAATTTTGTAGAGTAAGGAAATTGAGGTAGTACGATTCTTGTCCCCTCTGTAAAAACTGTTACTCAAGTCGCCAGCTCATTCATGAAGAATATCAGATCTGCTCTCCAACGGATCTTTTTTATTGGCTATATAAAGACTTGAATACTTGAAGAAACATACACATGTAAGACTATTGTCATAATTTACGCGAAAATTTTCTTTGAGTGTATTGTGTTTTGCTTATACCTGCTTGAATAGAAGCAATTCTTGTAAACACAAACTTGTAATCAAACTGTTGTTTGTATTTCCTTAAGGGACCAAGTAGATCAGAATCCTTGAGAAGACATAGACTACGTGTCTTTGTGGTTTGTTAGTCACCAGCGGTTGTTAGTTCAGTTGTAATCAGTTGATTATAGTGAACTAAGTCCTTAGGTATAAGGTGTAATCACTTTGGCGGGTGCATTGGATTAACTTTGAGATTTTCAAGTGAAACAGTATAAAAATTGAATCGTATTTCTCCTTATTGTTGAATAGTTGTGGTTTTTATTGAGTGAGTAAAAAGCTTTTGTTTTTTAAAACCCCAATTCAAACCCCCAATTTCTTGTGTTTTTCTCACATTCAGTAACCTATAATCTATCACCACATTTGTTATTATGAATCGTGATGAAAAACATTTTAATAAAAAAAAAGCACGTGTGTTAAAAATTAGATATTACTATGGTTGATAAAATGGTTGTAGTAATATGGTGTTACCAAAGGTATATTTTGTAGTAGTTTCATTTTGGGGTTATGCCTTCACTAGCGATACATTCATACTAAACATGACTTCGTCTCGATCAATTAATATGCCACTACATGAGACATGGTTTGGGAAACATCATCTTTTGTTATTTCCAAAGGTCTGAGGTTGTGAGGCTTATGTAAAGTGTTTTCTATCTAATAAGCTCTCACTCAAATCAGACAAATTCTTCTTTATAGGTTACCCCAAGGAAACAACGGTTTATCATTTCTACATTCCCATTGAGAACAAAGTGGTTGTTTCTTCAGAAAACTTCTTTTTGGAAAAATACTTATTTTCCAAGAAGTCGAGTGGGATAAATGTTCAGCTTGATGAGATTCAACACAAGCAACAAACCCTACAACATGATGACATAAAATATGTCAAAGGGGAACTTAATTTTGTAAGCACGCCTTCCCAAAAGGATACCAACCATATGCAAGATGTAATTCCTCAAGTAGATGAAGCAACCTAGGCCCCACATACTGATATGGTCAATCCTCCTCTTGAAGTCTCTCCAACTGTTGGACCACTTTGGAGATCAAACAGGCTAAGGAGGCAACTTAGTAATATGGGGTTTTCTTGATAAATTCTAGGATTGACGTTCTACTTTTAGATAACAACGAGTCTACTACCAATAAACAAGAAATGGCAGACTCCGACTCCAGAAAATGGCTTAAATCCATGAAATAAAAAATGGACTCCATGTCTGAGAATCAAGAATGGGACTTGATATATTTTCCTGATCGGGAAAAACCCATTAGAAGCAATGGATCTTCAAGATCAAGACAAACAAGGATGGAATTTTGTATGTCTATAAGGAAAGGTTAGTTGCTAAAGGATTTAGACAAGTTCATGGTATTGAATATGATGAAACATTCTAACTGGTCATTATTATCAGGTTCATTAGGCTAATCCTACCAATTTTTGCTTATTATGATTATGAGATATGGAAAATGGTTTTCAAATATGCTTTTCTAAATGAATATTTATAAGAAAATGTATACATGATACAACCAGAAGGTTTTGAGGATCCATAGATTCCTGGGAAATTATTCAAGCTTAAGAAGTCCATCTATGGACTTAAGAAAACATCTAGGAGTTGGAATCTTCATTTTGATGAAGTGATCAAAAAGTTTGATTTCATTAGATGCAAATAAGAGCCATGTGTTTACAATAAGTTTAGTGGGAGCAAAATGGTCTTCCTGGTTCTATATGTGGTTGAAATATTACCCATTTGGAAATGATATTCCTATGATGGAGACAGTCAAGGAAGGGCTTAAAGGAAATTTCTCAATGAAGTATCTAGGAGAGACAAATTACATATTAAGAATTAAGATCCATAAAGATAGGTCTAAGAGGCTTATTTCTCTAAGTAAAGAAATTTATATAGATAAGGTCCATTCTAGATTTAATATGGTGAATTCTAAGAAAGGATTTATTCCTATGCAATAAAAGCCAAAGTTCTAAGACACCGGGTGAAATTGATAAAGTGAGTAGGAATCCATATGCCTAAACCTTAGGATCCATCATGTACACTATGACTTGTACTCACCCAAATGTTGTGTATGTTTTGAGTATGTGCATCAGATACCAATCAAGCCCTAGAGAGGCACATTGGTGTGCAACCAAGAACATTCTAAAGTAATTAAGAAGGACTAAGGATGATGCCTTGGTGTATGGAGGTGATGACAAGATAATCCTCAAGGTTTACACTTATGCGAGTTTCTAGATAGATAGAGATGATTTTGAATGTCATTCTAGATACGACATCATTCTAAATGGATAAGCCTTCAGTTGGAAGAGGTCGTAGCAAGGGACAATAGAAGATTCTACAACAGAAGCATAATACACTATTGCTAGTCAAGCAGTTAAGGAGGCAGACTAGATTAGATAATACATAGTTAAGCTCGGTGTTGTTCATAGCACTTCTAGAGCAATTGACGTCTATTGTGAAAACAAAGGCGCCATTGATCAGCTAAGGAACCTAGATTTAGCTCTAGATTCAGACACGTCCAACGGAAGTACCACATGGTCATACACTATATTGATAGAGGATACATGAGGATATGCAAAGTGCACACTAACGACAACATTCCAGATCCTTTGACCAAGCTCATGCCTAGGCACAAGCATGATAGTCACACTCGGGCCGAAGTTCTTAACACATAGGATAATTGTTTTGAAATATTTTTTTTATAAAACTTGGTTATTGTTATTATAGGAATTTATGATTGATTTATATATATGAGTATCATATTATTATTTAATCACTGCTTGGGATTAGATCAAGTATCCAAATAAGTTAATAATTATCAAATGGACTCACTAAAACTGTTTTGGTAAATGAAACCCCATTAAGTGAACTGATATTATAAAATTATTACCTGTTCATGGTTTGTGTCATTAACTTAGATACAAATGACTTACTTCAAGGCCATAGTGTGAGAGTGATTGATAACATTGGGTTTCATGTATTATATGGACATGGAGATGTCTAATCAATTACATAGATATGCATGGTGATACATATCATACATGCCTATCATAGAATTCTTCAGGTTCTTTCTGCAGAGCTCTAGGATTATTCATGATTAGTGAGTTCCTTAGATATGAGTATGATATATTCATCATTTGATTGCTGACATGTCTTTGACGTTTCCAAACGCTGAATGTAACAGGCAGTTATAAAAGTAGTGATTAGGATTGCCAAAATTTGAGTGGGAGATGTAGTCTATTGAATATGTCCTCCTATTCCATGTACATCATGATATATTTGGAAAGGAATGGTGTTTCGACAACTTAAAGAGTGAGAACTATGAAAAATTCATGGTCATGCTTAAATGGATTATTAGTAATCATCTGTACTAACAGTTTTGTCTCAAGAGTTCAAGAAACATATTTGGCGATAAAGATGAGTTTCATTATATAGTCAAATAAGATACTAAGTGACAAAGAAATTTTAACATTGCACACTTGTTTTAGGAAAAAGTGGGAGATTGAAGGAATTGTGTCCTTTAAATCGAATGTGCAATTACTAATTATGAAATGGAACATTTGATGAAGTTTTACAATCTAGTTATTTTAGGTAGTTATAGTACTTTGCTAGAGCCAAACTATGACTTATGGACTTTATGTTGTAAAGTTCATTGCTATTATAATTGGGTCCTACAAGGCCGCACCCTAAGAGTTTATAGATCGAATATATTGGGAGAATTATTATATATAAAGTATATAATATAAAATTATATAATATATAGTTTCAAAATAGTGTTGATTGAAAATAAGGAGTTATTGTTTGTTAAAAGATAAATATATTTGTAAATTTATTAGAATTACAATATAATTTTAATGGATAAATTTATTTTTAAATTTATTAGAATTAAATATATTTTTAATTATTATATTATAAATAGGAGTTGGTTTTCTTTTAGAAAACAAAATTCTATTATGCTTTCTCTAAAAAAATAAGTGTTACTAATTTCTCTCACAAAACCTTTCATCTTCAACTTAACCATTGATATACAAGGATCCATATCTTTACATGTGTGGATAAACTAGAGGAGTTTCAAGGGAGGTTCTCAATCTCTTCTAGAAAAAAATCTTTGAACATGCATCAAGCGGTAATCATTTTATTTTTAATTCCTAATCCAATTGATTTATACAATAAATCATTCGTTTAGATGCTAAGAAAAAATTTCCTACAATTTCTCCTAAAGCATCTAAGATTCTATACTCCATACATTGAAAACAATTTAAATATTACAAGATAATTACAAAATCAAATAATATATATTACTAAGTCACATAAAATATAAACTTACATTCTAATAATATGTGTCATCCTTGAATCAAATTGTTTTTCTAAAGAACATAATACCATTATGTTACTCTTCTAATGGAAAATAATAATCAATTGTCAATGGCCAATACATAAATACGAGAATAATTTGTTATGGGTAAAAAAATTGAATATTAAATAAGAGAAAATACAAATTTATAAATACTTACGACACTATTACAAATAACACATGTCATATCGGACACAAACTCTGTCGAGGAATAGCTTTCATGTATTTCGACAGAAGACAAGCATGAAGTCGAAGATGGGTCGCATCTTGTGGTCGAAGAATAGATATTGTAGTCGAAGTCTATTTTAATATGTATTGTCGAAATATTTGTCGAATTGGACCTTTTGTTATGGATCCAATTGTTTAGTTAGTTTGGATTGCAAGTTATCTAATTAGTCTATATATAGGTTAGAACACTCAGTTTGTTGAGTGTAGTCAGATTGTGTTATTCACTTATAATCTTTTGTAATATAGAGAAAGTGAATAGTATAGAAATTTGTCGTAATCCTTCTTCTTCTTTCTTCTTTATCCTTTCTTCTTTCTCTCTTTGTTCTAATCGGTTTTCATTGTTCATCCAAGAACTCTGTTTCTCAATTATTATTTATTGAAAGGTATCATTTGTGATCACAACAAACTGGTATGGCGAGCATGGAGAAGATCTCGTCAACAAAGTTTTAAATTGAGAAGTTCACCGGAGTTAATGATTTCGGTTTATGGCGTTTGAAGATGCGATTCCTTCTTGTTCAATAGGTTTTTCTAGACGTGTTAAAGGGAGAATATGCCATGGATGCTGCATTGATGGAGAAGGAAAAGACAATGATGATCGAGAAAACCCATAGTGCAATTGTTTTGAGTCTTGGTGATAAGGTTCTCAAGCAGGTTTTGAAGGAGACGACGACAACTGGCATTTGGCTGAAACTTGAAGGATTGTATATGACAAAGTCCTTGGTGAATCGTTTGTACTTAAAGAAAACTTTATATTCATTAAAGATGAATGAAGGTAAAGCGTTGACGGAGCAGCTGGATACATTTAGCAAGCTGATTCTTGATCTTGAAAATATTGATGTTACCATTAATGACGAAGATCAAGCATTGTTATTATTGTGTTCTTTACCTAAGTCACATGCTCACTTCAAAGAAACCCTTTTGTATGGAAGAGAGTCTCTGAACTTTGAAGAAGTTCAAGAAGCCTTGTATTTGAAGGATTTGAATGAAAGAAAGGAGCAGAAACCATCATCAACAGTTGGCGAAGGGTTGTTCGTGAAAGGGAAATCCTCGAAGGTAGATGGTAGGTTTGAGAAGAAGAAAGGTAAAACTCAACAGAAGTCTTATAATGGTGATATTTCTGGGATTAAGTGTTATCACCTGTAAGAAGGAGGGTCCCACAAGAAATATGTACCCTGAACGCCTGAATAATCATGGAGGTAAGGACAATGACAATGCAGCTATTGTGCAAGATGATTATGAATCATCTGATGTCCTTGTGGTGTCGAGCAGTAACTCTTGCAAAGAGTGGATTTTGGATTTTGGATGTACTTGGCATATGACTCCAAACAAGAATGTGTTTGAAGAATTATGTGATCAAGATGATGGATTAGTGCTGCTGGGGAACAATAAAGCTTGCAAGATTACAGGTATTGGATCTATAAGATTCAAGCTCCATGATGAGTCAATAAAGCTATTGATTGGAGTGAGGTATGTACCTGATCTTAAGAGGAATTTAATTTCTCTTGGTGAATTCGACAAGAAAGGATATGTCTTCAAAGGAGAGCAAGGTATTCTAAAAGTCACGATGGGGTCAAAGGAAGTCTGGAGAGGCGTGAAGAAACAAGACTTATATATCTTTGAGGCTGAGGTTGTAAGTGGTTCAGTAGATTTTGCATCCATGAAACCGGTGTCGAGACAAAATTATGACACATGATATTGAGCCATGTCAGTGAAAGAGGTCTGGTCGAACTGGGGAAACAGAACCTGCTAGGTGGTGACAAAGTCAAAAAATTGGAGTATTGTGAACCTTGTGTATTTGATAAATCCTGTAGGGTGTAGTTTAACAAAGATAAATAAAGAACGCATGGATCCCTTGATTATATCCATGCTGATCTTTGGGGGCCTACAAGGAATCTTTCACATGCTGGTGCAAGGTATTTTCTATCCATATTTGATGACTATTCCAGAAAATTATGGGTATTCATTCAGAAGACTAAGGATGAAACTTTTGAGAATTTCAAAAGTTGGAAGGTTATAGTCGAAAATCAAACTAGTAGAAAGGTTAAGAGGTTGAGAACCGACAATGGCCTTGAGTTCTGCAACGAAGCTTTCAAAAGTTACTGTGTTGAATCTGGAATTGCAAGGCATAAGACTGTAGTAGGCACTCCTCAACAAAATGGCTTAGTTGAGAGATTCAATCAAAAATCCCTTAAAAGGGTTAGATGCATGTTGGTTAGTGCTGGATTGAAGAAGGTGTTTGGGGCGGAGGCTATTTAGACAACATCTTATCTGATAAATAGATGTCCCTCGACTGCCTTGGGAATGAAGACACCTGAAGAATCTTGGTCGGGTCAGCCACCAGATCTTGACAAACTGAGATTATTTGGCTGTTTAGCCTATGCTCACATTAGGCAAGACAAGGTCGAACCTAGAGCTATGAGATGTGTGTTCATTGGATATCCTGAGGGAGTCAAAGGTTATAGGTTGTGGTGCATAGAACCATGTCACAGAAGATGTATCACAAGTCGTGATGTAGCTTTCAATGAAGTCGAGATGGCGTTCAAGAAAATTGGTGATGCTGGTCAAAGTGCAGAAATCTATAAAGAGGAGCTGGAACAGGTAGAGATTCATGTTGAGGTGGAGCATAGTGATGCTGAAGTGCATAACCCGTATGAAGTTGAAGAAGAAGAGCAAAATACTGAAGAGATTAAGGAAACTATCAATGACTACCTACTGGTAAGAGATAGGTCGAGAAGAGTCATCAAGCCACCTTAGAGACTTGGTTATGTAGATCTTATAGCTTTGCCTTAATCTCTACAAGTGAGGTACTTGAGGAAGAATCTAGAGATTACAAGAAAGCTATGAGGAGTCGAAATCAGACTAAATGGCAAAAAGCCATGAATGACAAAATGGAATCTCTTCATGATAATAACACTTGAGAGCTGATTGAGAAACCTATAGGAGCAAGTTTAGTCAATTGTAAGTGGATTTTCAAGGTCAAGGAAGGAATCAAAGGAGTGATCTCGAAGCGCTTTAAGGAAAGATTGGTTGCTAGGGGGTTCACTCAAAAAGAAGGTGTCGACTTCAATGATGTGTTCTCACCTGTTTTAAAGCATAGATCCATTAGAATGTTGTTGGCCATGGTGGCGAAGTTCGACTTGGAACTTGAGAAAATGGATGTGAAGACAACATTTCTGTATGGTGACCTAGAAGAAACGATCCTGATGCGTCAACCTGAAGTGTATGCAGAAAAGGATAAGGAAGATTATGTGTGAAAATCGAATAGGTCTTTGTATGGCCGGAAACAATCTCCTCGATGGTGGAACATGAGATTCGACAAGTTCATGACCCACATTGGTTTCACTAGGAGCCAGTTCGACCACTATGTGTACTTCAAATTTTGACCTGGAAACTCACTTGTATTTTATTGCTTTATGTGGATAATATCCTCATAGGTAGCAACTGTGTCGAGGATGTAATGGAGGTGAAGGTTAAACTCAGCAAGGAGTTCAAAATGAAGGATTTGGGAGCTGCCACCAGGATTATTAGGATTGACATCTAGAGAGATAGAAAGCAGTCGAAGTTGTGCTTATCTTAAGAGACATACCTACGGAAGCTTCTCGACAAGTTTGTTATGTCAAATTCAAAGTCTGTTGTGACTCCAACAAATCCTCAGTTTAAGCTATGTACTTCTCAAAGTCCAAGTACTAAAGATGAAAGAATCTATATGAGTAGCATTCCATATGCTATTATAATAGGTTTTTTGATGTGTGTTATTGTCTGTACGAGGCCAGGCATAGCGTATGGTGTGAGTCTTGTAAGCAGGTATATGGCCAATCTTGAAAAAGCGCACTGGTAAGTTGTAAAGTGGATTCTTAGGTATATAAATGGGTCTCTGAAAAGAGTCTTGACTTATGGTGGATCCTATGGTGATATCATAGTCGAAATCGAAGGATTTGTCAAATTTGATTATGCAGGTTGTATGGATTTCAGAAAGTCTATTTTTGGATATGTGTTCACAATGTTTGGCACAACAACAAGTTGGAAAGCAACACTTTAGAAGGTTGTTTCCTTATCAACCACTGAAGCAGAATATATTTCCCTCATTGAAGCTGTGAAATAAGCATTGTGGCTTGAAGGTTTTGCAAAGGAGTTGAAACTTCAAGGTGAAAGTATCGCTGTTAAATGTGATAGTCAAAGTGCAATACACATGTCAAGGAACTCCGTCTATCATGAGAAAACAAAGCACATTGATGTGAGGCTGCACTTTCTCAGAGAGATAATCAAGCGTGGTAAAGTCCAGGTGCTGAAGGTTTCGACTGATGACAATGTTGTTGATATGATCACCAAGACGTTGCCAAGTTGCAAGTTTTTCCACTATATGCAGTTGATAAAGCAGCATGATGAAAGCTAGTTTATTCCCTATTATTGTAGAGTTATATCCAAGATGGAGATTTGTGAGATTTTGGTTCAAACTTTAGCTCTGTCGAGGAATAACTTTCATGTATTTCGACAGGAAATAAGCATGAAATCGAAGATGGGTCGCATGATGTGGTTGAATGATACATATTGTAGTCAAAATATGTTCTAATATGTATTGTCGAAATGTTTCCCGAATTGAGCCTTTTGTTATGGATCCAATTATTTAGTTAGCTTAGGTTGCAAGTTATCTAGTTAGTCTATATATAGGCTAGAATACTCTGTTTGTTGAGTGTGGTCAGATTGTGTTATTCACTTGTAATCTTTTGTAATATTAAAAAAGTGAATAGTATAGCAATTTGACATAATCCTTCTTCTTCTTTCTTCTTTGTCCTTTCTTCTTTCTCTCTTTGTTCTAACTGCTTTTCATTGTTCACCCAAGAACTCCGTTTCTCAATCTTTATTTGTTGAAAGGTATCGTTTGTGATCATACTATATATATATATATATATATATATATATATATATATATATATATATATATATATATATATATATATATATATATATATATATATATATATATATATATATATATATATATATATATATATATATATATATATATATATATATATATATATATATATATATATATATATATATATATATATATATATATATATATATATATATATATATATATATATATATATATATATATATATATATATATATATATATATATATATATATATATATATATATATATATATATATATATATATATATATATATATATATATATATATATATATATATATATATATATATATATATATATATATATATATATATATATATATATATATATATATATATATATATATATATATATATATATATATATATATATATATATATATATATATATATATTTAATATTAGTAAACTAATTTGATTACAAACTACATTGTATACTCACATAATATTAAAGTAAAAATATTGTTCTTCATCGTCACTGTTGACGAAGAACAAACGTTGATATCTTGAGGAAGATCAAATGCTAAATGTAATATATTCTCTATGGCTTTTGAACTCATTTGTTTCTGATATAAAACAAAAAATAAATTTAAATAAATAAAATATATATTAAGTTATATGACTATTTAAGAACGCAAACCTTGAGCGCAAAATAGTTTTTTGCTCTTGCAATCTGTACCATTGATACTTTTACTTTGTAAAATCTTATGGCGCTCTAATTAAACATAGAGGGTTTCAAAACAACATTTTGATTTCTTGTGGATTCACTACTATTAAATATGTTATATTCAAAATACTTTTATAATGAGGGTTTCATGAGGATCACTAATGACAATGTCTTAACTGTTGATACTCATTAAATGGACGGTAAAGATTTGTTTAAAGGCAATGAAGAAACTGAATAAACACGCTTATACTTTACCTCGATATTACTTAAAAGTGAGATAAAATGTGTTACTTTTTAAATTTTAAAAAATAACAATAAAATATGTTTAGACCCAAGCCACATACCTCTCGGTTCATATAAAAACCGAGGGGAAAAACTTTTTTATTTTTATATTTACATTACTTACACAGAATATTAAAATAAATTATTTAGACAAATCTAGAGTTTGACAATAGACTTTCGGAGAACAACCGATCTTTTCAGATTTCAGAGAAGTTATATGTTCCAACCAAGAGAAATTTATTTTTGTACTTGCAATCCATTTCAGAGAGATTTTATTATATTGAGAAAATGTTTTCATGACAAATCCTTTCACATGAAAGAGAATATGAAAGAGTTTGGATGGTTGTATTAAGTAATAAATTTTTTAATGTTGTCAACCGAGGAAAGATGTTTTCTTTGATTAACAACATAGGAAAGTTATTATATAAATACAACAAATGTGAGATAGATTCCAATGGCAAAAAAAAATTTTGTTCAAGAATGAAGAACAATGAAGATTTTTTCTATCTTACAATCCATCTCAAAGAATGATGCGTAAGACTTTGGACCGGCTACATATAAGTCAGGTTTAGGGTAAAATTTGATTAACAAGTGTTTGTATAGTAAAATATGATAATTTAATCCCTTGATTATTAAATATAACCAAAGGAATAGGTCATTAATTTAAAATAAAATAAAAAGAAAAACATCACTTTTAAAAAAAATAAAAACATAAATTGTTGATGTTGGGATTCGAAGTGTGTTCTGCAATATTTTTTTCCTCAATTTTATTTTGTAACTGAGAAAATATGTTATATTTATTAAAAAATAATATAAAACATTGTACACCTTAAGTTTTTACCTCAGTTTTTATTAGAATAAAATGAAAATTTTATCATAAAATATACTATTTATAGGAGTGCAAATAGATATCCGATGCTAGAAATTGACATATTTTTTAAATTGACATCATTGTAAAAAATACATACCAATATTTAATATAAATATGTTCACCACCACTAATTTTCCACACAAATATAAATTGACATCATTGTAAAAAAAATGTACTTATATATTCCAAAATTTAATATAAATATGTTCACCACCACTTACTTTCCACACAAAATCCTTTATATTCTTAAAATCAAGATAAGAAAATTCTATATCTAATTTAACAATAATGTCACCCTTAATATCCACTCATTTCATCATTAATTATCAGTACTATTAATATTTAGTATGATAGTTAAGTTTCATAATTGGAGATCGTTTTTCAACGTGACTTATTCTAAAAATTAAAGCATACATTCTGTTTTTATTATCTAAATTCAAAATTGTAAGATATTTTGGTTGATGTTGGAGAGATTTTTATTTATGATGTAACATCTTTTTAGTGGATTGAAATAAGACTATTCCAAAGAAAGATATGTTGACCACAAATACACCACCCTTCAATTTTATGATTCAATGAAAACTTGAGTTGAGTTTTTAAACTTTTTTTACTACAGAAAAAATTATTTTTAAAATGACTTTTTTTTTATAAACAACAAATGCATTTAAAAAATAGAATGTGTACTCAAAATTCAAGACAAAATATATCAAATCAGACACTTTGAATACAAGATAGTCGATTATACTACCAATCAAAAAAAAAAAAAAAACTAAACTGTTGTTTGATTTTTTTTTATTTTTATAGATAAATAAATCAAAACTAGTGGGGATTTATAGTTTAATACTAATTTTAGTTTTGCTACATGAATGGTGTTGTTTTGTAAATATAATTAAAATTATATTGAAATAGATGATAAATAGATAACAAGTTAGATAATTATTATTTTTAGATGGTAAAATCAATCATTTTAAAAATTATATTTATTAATTTAGAAGATATAATATTGTTATATATGAGTTTTGGACTCTCTGTTTAAGAGTCCACCGTCTCTAATGATAGAAAACCAAAAGTATCAAAGACAAATTGTGTAAAAGCATGTTGATGTCGAAACAAGTTTTCTGGTGTTTAACACTTTACTCGAATCAACTTTAAGATTTGTCTGTCTCATAGTAAAACCTCCGGTCATCAGTCTCCCTAGTGAAAAAACTCCATTCAAATCCATACATACATGTTTATCTCCTATCCAATCGTATACCAAAATATTTGTCGGCTTAAGTGTCGATCTCTCTTTATGTTAATCAGTCAACAAATTCATAGGCGCTTCTTTCTTCACAGATATTAAGATGCGCCAAAATATATCAAATATGACATCCTTAATAAAGTCATGTAGATATTTGAAGTAAAAAATCTCCCTCCAATGCATCGTGTGTTCCCCAAATGTATCTAAGCATGTCTTGCGACAAATAAGACAAACCTCGTCAATAGGAAATAAGATAATCATAAGCCGATATCTAAGAATAGTAGAATAATCTATCAGTGGCATGTGCTGGCCTAACACACCAATAGGAATAGCATGGAGAAAAGTTATTTCCAACTTGTGTAGACCTGAGCATGCTTAAAAATACACTTTTAAAAGTACACTTTCTCTAAGTAATAATGATACAAATTATATTTTGGTCTGGAATTCGTGTAATTTTGGATTAAAAATACACTTTTGAATGCTTAAAAACCGCAATGTGTTAATTGAACGCATTGCGCCCTCCTACCTAAAAACACATCGTGTCTTGTTGGATCGCTGGGCATCCTTTTAGATAATGCGCTCCTTATTAGATTGGGCCCGACTTCGTCTTGGGCCTTTAATTTATTTGTTTTGGGTCAAAATTTTCTCGTTTTTGTTATGTTTACCTCCTCCTTAACTTCATGAGAGTTGTTGAACTCCTTACTTTTTAGTCAGATTATTTATTATTCGACAAATTTGTTAATTCACACCAAATAATAGATAAAATGATCAAATTAATAAGTAAATCACTTTTAATAAGTTTTTTTTACATTAACCTTGCATACAAGCAATATTAACCTAAAAATAATAAAAATATATAATAAAGTCTAAGAATATAATAAAAATAATACCAAATACCTTATATTTCAACAATGACATAATACATTCAAGCTCTATCCTCTTCATAAATTGATTAAAAAGGATTGACATATAACATGTTAGTTGCAGAGGCCCACATGCTTACTCCATGATTTATACTATACTATGCTAACCCTTTATTCTATGAACAAACTAATTATTTAGATGCTAATTGTTACATTATAGTAGAGAAATATTTCATAATAGTTTAATGAAGTGATTACAAAACTATTAATTTATACACCTTTGAAGAAATTACATACCAAGCTTTGTCTCATTGAGATATTTCACCCTGATTGAGAGAGGGTGTAAAAGGAAGTTAGTAAATGATTAAAATTGATTTTTTTTTAATCAAAATATCATTTTCAACTTTATTCTCAAATTAGTCTAATTTTTAAACTAATTTTTAATGTACCTACGTTTCAAACAAATTAATTTATTAGTATAGACAAACGTCAGTTGCATTAGAGTCCAAAGCATTATATTTTAGTTTCTTGCATGTCTTCCTTTGAAAATTAATTTTTTACAGAACTTGTTGTAGATTTTAACAAAAATTCATATTTTTAAAATTGAAGCGAAAGCTAAATATAAGTAAAAAGGATACAATAATGTCACCCATAAAAAGTAGAGTGGACGTCAGTATAATTGGCATCTTTTCTATAAAAAAGATTAATTTGGTTGAAATATGGTTAGGTTGAAAATGATTTTAAAAATTAAGATAATTTAAGAATAAAGTTGGAAATCTAGAGTATTTTGATAAATAAATTCAATTTAGAAAAAAACAAAAAATCCTTTTTAGATATATTAAATAACTATGTAGACTTTTTGTTTTTGATATATTTTTTTTTAGGATTTCTTAACATATCCTATGTATTTTTTAGACATGCAGATTTTTTATAATGACTTTGGTTTTTAAATATATATTTTCGGACGCGCTATGATTTAATTAAACATTAAGATATTTTGAAGATATATCTTCGGACGTATCAAAGCTCAATTGAATGTTAAAATATTTCGGAGATATATCTCCGGAACAATTTGAAACATATTATCGCGTCAGACTCTTCTCCTCCCACATTTTTTCATTTCCATTCACAAACCTCTTCATCTCTCTCATTTCCAAATTTCTCAAACTTCACCAAATTTGATTTCTTCTGTCCGAGGCTCAAGTAATCATCAAGTTGCATCCAGTGCATATCATTCAACATCTTCCGAATCATATAATCTGGATAAGTTTTTCGAGTTTCTGATAAATATTTGAGTTTTGTTGTAAACGAGTTAGAATTTATTGCTAGGTGTCGAAATGTTTAGAAATTAGATAAAACATAGTTTAAAGTAACTGCATGTATTGTTTGATGGCTCAAATGGACGATCAGGGCTTCAAGTTTGTCATTCTGAGGGGCAAAGAACGTCATTCTGAGGGGCAAAGAACGTCATTGACGCGACCTCTGAGTTGCAGAATGTTTCGGAGATACATCTCCGGAAACATTCAACGTCTCATGTACTTTGGGTGATTTGGAGATGCATTTGCAGAATGATTCTGGAGATACTGATCCAGTGAAGGCGCTAAGGGAGGTGGATAGGACCAGAGGTGCTCATGTTAGGTTTTCGTTCTTGAAGGAGAGATTTGATTAGGTGCTCGTTACTGCAGCGCGGGCTGATGGTGATACCTAGGAGGTGGTCATACACATGACTCATGCTTTGAGGTGTTATTTTCTATTTTTATTTGGCACTGTGCTTTTTGTGGACATGAGTATCACCTACACTTACGTTTCACATCCGTACATGGTCCCGACTGCTCTAGGAGATCCGCCGATACCAGATCATCAGGAGATTCTTGAGGAGTAGCAGGCTTAGTTGGATCATACTGAGGATGTCTTGCCTCGTTGTCATCGCATATTGAAGATGGCGCGTGCAGACATTGACGAGCCCTGAGGGGTCTGCTGTCAAACGAGTACTGGATGACATTATTGTGGAGTCACATAGGGCACTTTTGTACCGCAGCCATCACGCAAGGACAGGGGGATCGATGGCCAAGGAGGCACAGGAGACAGAGGAGAGGTTGCCAGGCACACCTAGTAGTTGTCTGTATTTATTTTGTTTTAGTACTATAGTTTGTACGTTTTTCCTGACATTGTTACTACATTTTGGATTTACGTGACGTATGACATCCTATTACTATATTGTTATGTTATTTTGATTTGACTGTTATTTTATCATTCATCTGCAAACAAATACACAATGCGTTTTTAAAAAAAAATTTGTTCTGATACACTTCAGAGATATATCTCCGGAAACTTCCTATAGATGCATATTTGAAAAAATTCAAATGGAAATGGTCTATGGGAGATATGTTGTGACCGTTTAAGGTTTAAATTGTTTTGGAAATATATCTTCGGAATATTATTAAGCCATGGGTCGCGTCCAGAAATATATCTCCAAAATTTAAGGACATTTGTAGAAAACCACACGGTGGGAAAGAAACCCATGAAATGTCTTAAAAAATTCTCAAATTTTATTTTTATGAATAGTGCAAGACTCCTTAATTTAAGAATGACAAATCGGTATGTTCACTTCAAAAAAGCACGTAAAAAACGGGTCGGAGCAAGACGAATATTAGATAAAACACGTACTTAAAACCTTGATACATAAAAAAAAAAAATATGAGCGTAGAATTAACCGGTTAACACTACATATTTTTAATTTAAAAATTAAAAAAAAAATTATTAATACTTGCGTTCACAAAAATCCATAAAAAAATTAGATAAAACATGGCAAAGATATTAAGCTGTGTTGATCTAAAATTAATGAACTCTAAAAATATATATATAAAAGCATCTTTAGTGCAGGTTCTGTAGTATTAAATTCTGTAATAGTAATGGTAGTTATAAGCAATTTGCATTGGAATAAGAATGACATGACAGTAAGTGAATTAACAATTAGTGAGAGTAAACTATATAACCAACGCACACTATTCATTCTCAATGACTCTTATTATTATTTTATTATTGTTTTATATTATTAAAATATCAATAAAGCTCCAACAACTATAAAATATGGGATCAAGTTTTGGTTTTTTACAAACAACCATCATTAAAGTAAAAACAACTCAAATCAACTATAAATATTTTAAATTCTACAAATCACTTTAGACCCACAAAAAATATTTTAATTTACTCATTTATTTTATTCCATTAAAAATATTATAAGTAAAATATATATACATACCTAACTAAAACAATTCGGATCCGTTCTACCTCTCTTTCTTTATTTTCTCTCAATTTGCCTTAACCCTTGTATTGGGAATACACCATATATTCATTTTTATTCAATTGCTTAAAAACATTTAATGTATATGGAAAACAAAAAGACCTAATATATTATACATTCAATGAATCTAAAGAATTTAAAAGATAATCTTTTTTTTTATAGAAATAAGACAAGAGGAGAGAGGAGTATTCAACAATTGAGTGTTAAAATAAAAATATCTCTCTATTTTTCTTTTGTATAGCTTTTTCTTAAAATAACAAAAAAAAAACTATATTGTCACTCATAAAGCACGAGGGAAGACTGAATGACTTATAATATAGCTCAATCAAATCCTTGTGACGTTTTACTAATAGTTATCCTCATATATGTATCAAATAAATACTCATATAGTATTATTTTAATATTATAAAATTAGATTGTATATACTCTGATATTTTAAAATACTTGCCTACCATTAGTATGCTAATTAATTGACTCATTAGCTTCTAAAACATTTGCCTATGACTAATAGTTTTTTTTGGAACAATATCACTATACAGTTTGATTACACGTGGTATCACTAAAGTAATAAAGACAAAAGA
This sequence comes from Lathyrus sativus, assembly GCA_963859935.3. Taxonomy (NCBI): domain Eukaryota; kingdom Viridiplantae; phylum Streptophyta; class Magnoliopsida; order Fabales; family Fabaceae; genus Lathyrus; species Lathyrus sativus. The sequence continues at coordinate 34,267,286 of OZ012738.1, forward strand.
GTTGGTTCAGATTTATCCATTATTTACAGTTTTTTGTTGACAGCAGTCTGAATTAATTTAAGGAAAATATATCTTTACCTTTAAATATTTTATTCAGAAAATCATATACGGCCAAAGAAAAAATTCATCTGAACAATTTTTAAATATAGAAACAGTAATATAACTTAGGTGGTTTGTCGTAGGTGAAAAAAGTTACTAAGTCTAAGTAAAAAAATGACAAATATGTTAATTCAGATATATAAAAAAAAAATTACTTGAAAAATCTACTTACATATATTCACATCACATATATATTTTTAAAATAATTAAAATATTAATATTAATACATAAATATAAATTAATAATAAAATCGGAGATTGGTGTGAAAATAACTTTCTCAAAAAGAAAACACGTTATATAGACGCATATATAGGAGATGTACGTGGTGAAAAATAATAATATATAGCAGCCACAGCTTTCAACTCGCATACAAATTGTCTTTGCCTTTGTCTATGCCATGGAAAATAAAAAATAATACTAATAGTAATATTTAATAATATTAGTAGTAATAATAATAAAATAGAAGTGTCTGCTCGACTTCCTATATAAATAGAACAAAGTGTTGTGATCTTTACGTGCTCTGCTTCTTAGTTAGAGAAGAACCTTCCACTTTCCAATAGTGAGTGTCTTCAAAAACAAAACCTTAAAGAAAAATGGGAAGAGCTCCATGCTGTGCGAAAGTTGGATTGCACAAAGGTCCATGGACTACTAAAGAAGATGCATTGCTCACAAAATATGTTCAAGCTCATGGTGAAGGCCAATGGAAATCACTTCCCAAAAAAGCTGGTAAGAAATATATTTCATGTTTATGTCATTAAATCGATGTAAGATTATATTACTGTCTGTTTACCTTGTATTTCTGTATAATTTATCAGGGCTTCTTAGATGCGGAAAAAGTTGTAGACTTAGATGGATGAATTATCTTCGACCGGATATAAAACGAGGAAACATAACTCAAGAAGAAGATGATCTTATAATAAGATTACATTCACTTCTTGGAAATAAATGGTCACTTATAGCCGGAAGATTACCGGGAAGAACAGACAACGAGATAAAGAACTACTGGAACACGCATCTTCTCAAAAAGATGCAAAGAAATGAACAAACATGTAATGTTACAGATCACGAAGAACAGCAACAACAACAACAACAACAGCGAAAAACCAAGAAAAACAATAACGTTGGTGGCAACAAAAAGAAGAAGAATAATAACAAGCAGCAAAAGAAAAACGACAAGAAAAAAGGTAGTGATGAAGAGGAAGAGAAAATTCAAGTTTATTTACCGAAAGCTATTAGGATTAAGGCTTTAACTTTACCAAGAACAGATAGTGGTTCGTTTACGTTTGAGTCAAATTCTTCGTCTGGTAGCCAAGAAAAACAAGGAGTGGAACAACAAGTGATGATAAACATAAACAAGAACGTTGTTTGCGAGGTTGGTGAGATTGGTGAAAATGACGGATTTGGGCTCTCTAGTGATGACCATGACTTGGTCAACGATATTGAATGCGAATCATATTTTGACATGTGTAATGACCGTGGAACATTAGAGAGACTATATGATGAATATTTCCAACTCTTGAACGTCGATGGTATTTGCAATTTTGAGTTTGATTCTTTTGCTGAATCAATCTTTGATTGAAATAATAATAATAATAATATTAATAATAAGTGTATATTGTAATAAAAATATTGATAATAAATGTATATTGCTATGTTCTCACTCATCATGGTATTATAATTTTCATGAATTATATTATTATCATGTAGTAATATTATATATGTATTTTTCTTGATTTTGTATATCATCTAGCTACGTAGTGATTCTCAAAAATGTATGCATGTTAAAAGATATTAAACATTAGAAAATAAAAATAGAGATCTCAATCTTGTTAACATTCTATAGGAATTTAACTTAACTTTTATGAATAATTAAGAAAGGAAAAAGTTCAAATATTTTTCTGTCACAATTACTGAGGTAGAGATGTGTCAAATTATGGTTAAAATAGATTTTTGGTGAAGTGAAGAGAAACAGAAAAAAATATTTATTTTTTTGTATAAAGGAAAAATATTTCTATTTTATCATTATATGATATCGTTAAGGGTAGCAAACGGGGCATTATCCATCTTGTTTAAATTTGTTTTGTAAAAAATCTATAAAAAATATGACAGAGTGAGATGGATAAAATTGAGGATGCAAGCTTATAATATCGATTTACACAACAAAAAAAAGGTGAGACAGATATGTATATATTATATCTTTTAAATTTAAAAATGTCAAAATTTATGTTAATGCTCACATATGTGAACGCTAAAAAAAAAAGTTAGAGAAAACAAACATATTAGAGAATGCGGATCTAAAATTTTAATCTATAAAAAAAAATGTCCAACATGTCGGCCCTATTTTACCACCCTTAATTACGGCTGTATAATGAACTTTACAAATTTTAAAGAGGTGAGTAGTTTTTTTTTCACGGATAAGTATGATAACAAGTCGCACTACAAGAAAAAATGTATATAGCTAGGGGTTAAACCCCTCACTAAAGCAAAAAAAATCCATCACAAAACACCAATTTGTAAGGGGACAGGGCCCCTAGCTAATCAGGGCATCGCAAATTATTGGCTAGGGAATAAGTCCCCTGCAAATTTGGCTAGGGGATAAGCCCCTCGCAAAATATCTTGGAAAAAAATCAGACTGTTGCCACTACTACAATAATGACTTTTAGCAGCGCATTAAAAGACAGCGCTTTCTGAAAAAGCGCGGCTAAAGAGTCATGAAAAAAAAAGAACAAAATAGCATATCTAAGACAACGCTTGTTAAAAAAGGCTGCTAAAGGGGGGGGGGGGGGTCTAAGAAAGCGTTTTAAAAAAGCGCTACTAAAGGGGGGGGGGGGGGGGGGGGGTCTAAGAAAGCGCTTTAAAAAAGCGCTGCTAAAGGGGGGGGGGGGGGGGGGGTCCTAAAGCAGACCTATAGCAGCGCTTTCTAAAAGCGCTGCTATAGGTTTAAGTAGCATAAATTTAAAAAATTTCAGTATTTTCGCAGAATCAGAACAGTCTCCTTCTTTCTTCTTTTCCACTCACGAACGTTGCCTTATTCACCGTCGACACATTCCGTCCGTGCCTTCGTCTGACAGCCTCCGTCCGTCGCCTTTCCTTCGGTCATTCTGTCGTCACTTTATTCCGCCGTCGTCCATCCATTTTTTACGGTCATCTCCGTCCTCCACCAGTGCATTTCCACCATTTTTAAGGTATTTGAAGTTTTTCATTTTCCATTTTTATTATTCTCATAGTTGAATGCATTATTGGAGTTTAATGATGTAGTATGTTTGATAACCATGAACATGAATTAAGTAATTTGTTATAGAAGCTGCAGTTTCAGGAAATTGTTTTGTAATAAGAAGTTTAGCAGCTCTATATTCAAATAAAAACAGCATAAGAGTATACCAAATAATGCTTTGCAGAACAACGATTTGCACCATGAAATTTCCTGAGAAATCACCATACATAGTTGTTAAAAGAGGGATTCTCATAACAAGTGTGTTAAGTGTTGAAAGTGAGAAAAGTGTGATAGTCCAATCAAGACTATCTTGGTTTTTTGTGAACATGTTCCATATGCTAATATCATAGCAACATATAACGATACAATGGCGAAGAAAACATCGTACGTATCCTTACTGGTAATCATGATCATAGATAGATCAAGGTGGATTAGAAACACACAAAAAGGAAGTTTGTGAACGGTTCAAATATGTATTGCTAGAAGTTGACACATTAATGAGATTTATAAAGGAGATAGTAATAAATTAAAGGTGAAAAAGTTTACAATAAAATATAGAAAGGAGAAGGTTGGAATTTCTATGAAATTATGTATATGTTTTTCTTATTTATACATTTCTTATGTATATATTTCTTATTTACATATTTGCATGTCATTCATTTGATACTTTGGTTTTTCCGAATTACAGGTATTATGGCCACCAACGAGGAAACATCACATGATGGAAACGAAACAACAAAAGACGTGGAAGGCGATATCAAAAGAGGAATAACGATTATGAATAAAATCATCTGTGCGAGAGATAAAGGTGTAAAGTATGATGTGCATTGGAATGAAAGAGATCAATTAGTTGAGTCTAACGGTGTGATGCTGACAAGTTACATTGGAGCACTTGTACGTTTGCAAATTCTGATTACTTGCGATAATTGGAGAATTCCTTCGTTACAATCGGCTAAAGACAAAATTTGGAGCGAGATACAGGTATGATATTTGATTTTTTTTTAATTATGTTGAAGGTTACATCTTTAAATTAATTATACTAACATGTTGTTGCGGTGGAAATAGGATATCAAATTATTAATTAATTTGACTCACAACTTAGTTCACAACCACTCTTTGATTTATCCGAAGGAAAACGTCAAAAGAGGAAAAACCTAATTTTGCATGTAAACACAATGCGGGGAGAGATCTAGGTAAGGAGTTGGTTAAGCTTAGGGAAGGTATTAGCATCCTAAACTTTTGTAGTACTCTACAGGAACCTTTTGCTCATTGTACTATTTTGCTTTATCATTTGCTTTAGGGTATATGTGCTAAGGGTTGAGAATGACATAAAGACCTAAGGGTTAGTCCTAAGTTTACTCGCCAAGATTCGCATCTTGTGCCTACGTATCCTGGGTAGGGAATGGAATCAGAGTAATCGTAGTTCCCCTCGAAAGGGGGGTTAGAAACGTCTTGATTATGGTCAAGGTTTCAATGGGGAGTAAACGTATCTTAAGGACACGCTTACGTGGAGTGCGGAGACTCTGATCTCTACGTTGAAATGGTTAATTAAAACTAGGGTTGAAATTAGGGATTCCTCGGCGGGAAACCCTAAAACAGAGTACGGCGACTTTTAACCTAAAGCTAGGGTAAAGGGCGTTTTTGTCCACGGTGGGACGCCTAAGCGATTAGGGTTTGAAAACGTCAAAGGTTAGGGTTATTAATTGGCGGTCAAATAGCTAGACCTAATCCTTCGGAAGGGATTCTAACGGCAAATCATGCAAGATATAGCAAATTATTATACGGCAGAAATAAAGTATGGAAAATAATGAAAGCGGTAAAGAAAGGATCGCGATGATCACTCGCGTAAATTACAAATCCCCAAAATGCAAAAAATAAAACTAACCGCGATCATGGCCTCGCATAAATTACATCCATAAAAAAACTAAGGAAACTAAAAGGATTACTAGTCAAATCCAAACGAGAGACGATGAAAGTTAGATGAACAGTTAACAGGAACGGTTAGGAGGTTTTTATTTTTTTTGAATTTTTATTTAAAAACAATTAATTACAATTTATTAAAAACTTTAATTTAAATTAGAAATCTAAATATATTTTTTTTAATTACAATTAACTATATATAAAAAAAAGTTACTAACTATTAATTATAAAAAAAAAATTACTAACTATAAGTTAAAAAAAAGAATTACTAACTATAAGTTTAAAAAAAGAATTACTAACTATAAGTTATGAAACTTTTTACTAACTATAAGCTATTAAAAAATGTTTTTAATTATTAGTTATTTAAAAAATAAATTAATTATAAGTTATAAAAGTTAATTAAATCATAAATTATAAAATTTAACATTTAATTACAGAGAGAAAAAAAATAAAAGAAAAAGAAAATCGAATAATAAAAAGGGGAGGGCGGTATTCATGGAGAATAAAAAGGGGAGGGCGGTATTCATGGAGACAACTTTTAGGTTTTGTTCCAAATCACTCTTCTTCTTCCTAAACGGCGGCGGCTCCCACGGTCATTGGTGATTTTCGAAGCCTTTCCCTTCCTTCTTCTTTGCATGTTATCCCTCCCTCTTTGTCTTGCTGAAACCTGAAACCCAGGAATTCCGTTATTTACAAAATTAAATGCTCAACTCGTTAGCGGTTGGGATTTGTTGATGATGGTTGGGATTTGTTGATGATGATGCTTAATGAAGGAAGGTGATGACGATTCTTGTTGATCTTCTGAACCTTCTCTTCTTCAAAACTCCTCCTCAGCTCTTTCGGTCTCTTTTCCTTTTCTTCTTCCTTCCCCTTTTCTCAAATGCAACTCATGTTTATATAGGTAACAAATTAGGGTTAACTCTAACCTAATGCCCATTTTAAAGCCCAACTTAAATAATTAGTCAAAACTAAATAAAATTTAAACTTTTTTTGTTATTTATTTTATGAAAATAGAAAAGTTAGAATAAAAATATAAGAAAAAATAAAAAGTGAAGAAGGTGGGATTCGAACTCTCGACCTCTCACACTCACAACTCCTTAAACACGATCTCTTGTCAATTGTGCCATTTTATTCATTCAAAATAAAGTGGCACTAGAAACCATGTAAAGGTAGGACAAATTTAAGGTGCAACACATGTTATATGTATGTGTATTTGTTTGCAGAGATCTTTTAATATTGATGATCGCAGGAGAAAATATTGTCTTCAATTGGCCGGAAAATGACTAAGGGGATTTAGAGCGTTTTTAACGAACAAGTTTCTTAAAGATTCTGATGGAAACTTTGTCGTCTCGGAGCGTTCAAATAAGTACGCTGATATGATTTCAGATGAAGAATGGGAGACATCTGTTGCCAAGCGAAGAACCAAAGAATTTTGCGTAAGTACAACTTATCATGAATAATGTATATATATATACTTCTTCCACAAGAGTTCTGATATGACTTAAACTTGTTTTTTCAGGTTGTGAGTGGCGTAAATCGGCAACGGGCATCAAAACCCGTGTATCCATACAAAAAAGGGCGTTTGGGATATGCACGCTTAGAACAAAAAAATAGTAAGTATATATAAATGCTTTAATATGATATAGTTACAAAAAATAGTAAGTATATATAATAGGATATGAATGCTTTATTATCCGTCTTAATGCATAGTTAGAAGAGGAGAAAAGTGATGCGACATCTCTTCCGGACCATGTTATGTGGAAGGCTACCCGTGTGGGAAGAGATGGAGTCGTTCAGGAAGAAGTTCCACAAGTATTTGAACAATGTGTAAGTACAACATTAATTTTGTCAATAACTCAAAAGTGTATAATATATTTATATATGCTTTTATCTATATTTCAGGAGACTCTATCCCAAAATATAACTGCAGCTGAGGATGATGATTGCAGGAGCTTTCTGAGTCGGGTGTTAAATATTCCTGAGTATTATGGGCGTGTGAGGGGTAAGGGATTTGGTGTCACTCCATCAAAACTGTATAAGCAGGCAAAGAAAAAAATCCTAGCAATAAAGAAGTGATGGATACGTTGGAGGAATTGAAAGCTCAGATTTGTGAATTACAGAAGAACAAAGAGAGATACATGTCGGAAAGGCGCGGTCCAGAGGGTAAAGATACTAGTGACAAAAGTAATATCAATTGTCCGCAGAAGCTTCTAGAGGTAATTGTATATATTACATTGAAATTAATTTAGCACAATTTTTTTAATTAACACATTAATCAGCATCATTATTTGTTTAGGGCATTTCACCTTGTCGGCTATATTTATCGTCACCGACTTATCGCATGGTTGGCAAGGGAAAGATGCATAACACTGTGAGAGACTTACTTCACCATAAACCGCTCCCTGCTGGATTTTTGAAAGTATCGGTTGATATTGCGTTAGAGGAGGGTGCGTTGTTGCCTATACCAGATGATGTTTCAGACATAACAATGGTGGGAGACGCAATAGGAGCGTATGTTGCATGGCCGGCAAATCTCATTTTCATAGATGATGAGGTAGGTTGAACACCATTATGAACCTTGTAATATTCAAATGTTTTATAACCCATACGTGAAAGTTATTCTTACATTTACATTTTCTTATTTACATGATGATCTTAGACTCCTACAAAATCCAAATTAAAATATAAGGGAATTATTGTGCGGGAAACCGATTCAGCTGTATCAAAGAAACATATACTACTACAGTTACATGATTATCTTATTATACATTAATTACTGGACTTATATGACTTTTAGGTTCATGATCAACAGTTGCAACAAGTCAGCATGGGTAAGATGCCTGAATCTTGCAAGGTGCCCAACAAAAAAAAGGCTGAGCTAAAAAAAGCATATGTTCCTCGATTTAGGTTGTGCCTTGAAACATATGTAGGAACAACAGATGTGGCTGAAGGTGGCATCCGACAAATACCTATGGAGGAAGGTATTTTCGGTTTTGAATATGCCGAAACAATTGCTAAAGAGGATTTGGACCAGATTTTCCAACATTCTGAATTGGGCATCGATGTTATGCATTCCTACATCAGGTACTACGATCCATTTTAATTAAATAATTGAACATTTTAAAATTTGCTCATTTAACTGAATATTCTAATGTTGATTATGTTTTTCTTTTAGGCTCTTGTATGACAAGTTGTTGGTCCCGCATGATTTGACTTCAATATTCACATTCTTATCTGCTAGCTGTATCAACTCACGGTCAATAGACCACACACCAGATGTAGTCAAAGATTACATAGTTCAAAGATTTATGGCCGCGACTACAAAGAAGTTGTTCTTGTTGCCATATAATACTGGCCATGGGTTAGATTTCATTCTAAATTCATTTATTATAATTATTCGATTTTTGCCATTCTATATAACATTTCCGTCTAAATTGTTGTCTTATTTTATAGTGGACACTGGTTGTTGGTCGCGATTAATCCGATGAAAGAAATAGTGTATTATCTGGATTCATTGGATGGCGATCAAACAAAATATCCTGATACGAAGAATATGGTTGATACGTAAGTGATGAGATATATTGTTCTGAATAATTATATATCTTTATTTATTATGTGAGATTGTTCTAAATATACGTTTATATTATGTTAGAGCTATACAAATATTCAAAGCACAAAGAGAAGCAACAGTGCCAAAAAGCAAGGCTAACAACATTAGTTGGATCAGAGTGCAGGTATATTTTCCCATTTTTGACTGTTATAGTGGTTCTACTTGATAAAACTATTTAAACTATATATCCTGATAAATGTTCGTTTGTTTTTTCCAGTTATATTGTCCTCGTCAACCGATCAAACAAACATGCAACGAAGTGGAAACGGAAACAAATGCAATCATACATCACAATATTCATCAACATAATCATCAATTAACATGCTATAAACAACCAAGTGAAATGCTAATGCTCATCCACCAAACAAATCACATGAACATGTTAAACATTCAAAATAGAAACAAAAAGTCGTGCGTCGAAGAATCGAGATCAAACATTCAAGAATGATAAAATATGTCCGAAACAACTCACATAAATGCATCATATGACTCCATAAAGTTGACATGTGAAAAGGAACTCAAACAAGCAAACAAACGCAAAAAACAAATGCAAAAAAATGCAAAAAATGCAACAACAACAAAAATAAGCAAAAAAATGCAAAAATGCAAAAAATAGGCAAATCTGCCTCAAATAACGGGTTACCCTGTATAGGGTAACCGGTTACTTGATGAAAAACAGCCCAGAAACGTGAAATTTGATAGGGTAACCGGTTACTCTATATAGGATAACCGGTTACCACTGAACCAGAAGCATAAAAATCAGTTTTTAAAAGCAATTTTCAGCATCAAACAACTTTTCCAATCATCCATATGATCATGATATCAATCAAGCACGAAATTATCATCAAGAAACAGTGATCAAGCATCATGTAAACACAATCAAGCATTGACATCATAAATCACCAAGATCCAAATCATCAAAATGGATCAAAAAACAGCAAAAACCATGGATCTAAATTGTGGTTATCCAAATAAGTTCAAAACATAATTAGATCTAGAATTGCCAACCTTCAAAGCGGAGATTTGCTTTGGTGAGTGTTGATTCACTTGAAATTAGAAGATCCAAGCAAGAAACCTAGAGATTCTTTAAGATCCAAGAGCTTACTTATGGTAGAAATGAAGATCAAGCAAAATCAAGCAAAAATGATCCAAAAAGCACCTCCAATTTAGCTTCCAAATTCAGATCCAAAACCAAACGAAAATTGAGTGATGAATTGAAGATAATGGAGATGAATGATGAAGGTTTAGCTCTAGAATTCAATGATTCCAATGAAGAATCAAAGAACTCGAGTAGAAAGAGCTTTAATGGAGGTTTTGGGAGTGAAAAAGTGGAGAGAAAATTGAGAGCCAATTCTCAAGAATGAGAGTGAAATCTGAAAATGAAGGGTAATTGTGTGAGGTTTGGAGCAAATTCACTTAAATAAGTTTTAGGTTTGGAATCAAAATGTGGTTTAGAATATGGATTAGCATTTGGAATGGAAATTAGGAGTGGAATTAGGAATGGAGTGTTTGAAATTTGGAGGGAAATGGTGAAAGTTGAAGCAATTCTAGATCCTTCCAAATATGATCAAGTGAAATCAATGGTTGAGAATGGTTGGAAAATTGCACATGCTGAAAATTCAAATATTTTGGTCAATTTCGTTTGAAGTAACTGGTTACCCTATATGCAGTAACCGGTTACCACATTCAAAATTTACCACTTTTGACGTCAAATGGAGGGAATCCTGTACAATTGCATGTTGCCACTTGTTCTGAACCCTATTATACCTCTGAAACCTGCTCTCGAATATGGTAATTGTGAGAACACCTGAGATACCATGTGTATTGTCTCCTAGGCTGAAAATTAACCTGCTGAATAAAATAAAATCGACCGCTCGATTGTTGGGCAAAATAAATGTCGTAGCCTCTGACGCTCGTTGTTTAAACTCTTGCAATAAAAGGGAACCATGAGCCATAGAAATACTTTGATCCCGTGTCTCGAGAACCAATGCTATGATATGCGGAAATGCAAAATGCAAAGAAACACAAGCTAGTTACGATTGAAACGAAAGGGCAAATTTTGGGGTGCTACACAAAGGATTCAAGCTCCATTTTTACTAGAGGATCAATATTATGCTGTGAGTTGATCAGTGATGGGGACGTAAACCAGGGTAATGTGAGAATTCGAAAGTCAATGGATGGTATGTCTGCAAAGGTATGGAAAATGATAAAAGCAATGAGGGTGAAAGATCAAGAGGATGACGATTATTTCGAAAGTGTAATCATATATCTGGAATCTAGGGATCGTAGGGTGTTCGAAGAAAATATAGGGTTTGAATTTAGATTTCCATGAATGTAATGTCATTCAACATTAGAGGGTGTGGATCTTTAGTAAAGAAAATAAGACTTCGACAAATGATAGATGAAGAAAAAATAGATGTCTGCTTTATTTAGGAATCGAAACTGCAAGTGATTAATGATACAGTGGTAAGGAAGATGTGGGGGAAAAATAATTGTGGTTGCTCTGCTGTTAACTCAGTAGGGAAATCGGGAGAAATTCTATCCGTGTGGAATATAGAGTCAATTCAAATGGAGTTCAGTTTCAGAGGAGATGGCAATTCCTGTGGAATATAGAGTCAATTCAAATGGAGTTCAGTTTCAGAGGAGATGGCTTCTTGGGGGTCAATTGTTCTTGGAAGGGCTTTAATTACTATCTGGTGAATGTATACTCATCTTGTAGAATTGTAGAAAAGAGAAGGAAGTGGGCTGAATTAGTCAATATTAAGAGGAAGTTTCTTAGGGATGAATGGCTTGTGGGGGCGATTTTAATGTTGTTAAGGTGGAGGAAGAAAGGAGAAGGAGTGGCAAGGTGAATCTGGTAGAGTTGAATGATTTCTCATTGTTTATTGGAGCTGTGGAGTTAATTGATCTGCCTGCATTGGGAATAAGTTTGCATGGTTTAATTCCAGCCGCAAGTGTAGAAGTAGGTTGGACAGAACTTTATTGTCAGAAGGTTTGATAGATAGAAGGTGGTAGTCCAGTCCGTTGGCAACTATGATATATCCTACCATAGGCCATTATGGCTGAAATGTAACAACGAAAATTGGGGGCCCAAACCATTTAAACTCTTCTCGTGTTGGTTCGATCACCCCAATTTCTTGGAATATATCAATCAAACGTGGAGCACATTGACTGTCTCGGGTAGTAAGGGACAGAGATTAGCTCAGAAGTTCAGGATCATACGTGACAAGATTAGGTGGTGGAACAAAAATATATTCAGATGGTGGGACTTAAAAATCGAGAATGTTGTGGTTTCTTTGAACTGCATTGAAGAGGACTTAGCGGATAATTTGGGGAGTGTGCATCAAGACAAGTTGAGGTTAAAAAGCAAAGCAATCTCAGATATTTGGAGCAATCTGAGGATAAAGGTAAGCATGTTATGGCAGAAGTCTAGAGCTAAATGGTTAAAGGAGGGAGATATTAATTCTAATTATTTCCATGCTATTTTGAACTCGAGATCAAGGGATAACTTTATTTCGTCTGTCAAGGTTGGTTCGCGCATCCTAGCAGGTGTGCCATCTGTGAAGCAAGCTATATTGGACATTTTTTCTACTAGGTTCAGGAAATCTGAAGGTACAACGCTGGTGCTTCAACTTGTTGATTGTCCTAATTTCATTGGCGTATCGTGAGATGCTCCATGAAGAGTTTGTTGCTGAAGAAATTTATGAAGCAATATGTGACTGTGATGGTTCCAAAAGCCCAGGCCCTGATGGGTTTAATTTGGAATTCTTAAAATGATGCTGGAACATTGTTGGGAAGGATGTGGTAGACTGTATTCATAAGTGTTGTGAATTAGATACCTTTAAACAAAGTATAAACGGTTTCTTATCAAGAAACACACAAAGGGTTAGGGTTAATAAAGAAGAAAGCAACAAGGAACAACAAGGATTGGTTATTAAACTGCTATTCTTTCCTTTCTCTTAGAACAAGATTACAAGTATACAAGAATAACAAAATAACTTATTTCCCTTGAAATTAGGATTTTATCTTCCTATTTTTCCTTATCTCATGATTGAGAAACTAGCATCCTATTTATAAGAAAAATAGCACACTAACCTAATGGGCTTTTTAACATTTACCCATTACAAGCTAACTTAGGGCACAAGTTAACTTAAACAATTGGGCTTACAAGTAAGGCCCAATTCAACATGCTAACAACCCTAGCAATATTGACTAATGCATGTTAAAACAGACTTTGACTACAACATGCATTACTCGCGAATAGACTTCGACCATACTAGAGTTCGATCCAACATATCACAAATCTCCACCTTGGATCTAACTCTATAACATCAAGAAACTAGCTTTCTTCATTTTGATTCCTCATAATTTCCTTATAGTCTCTAGGTTCTTCGTCTAGAACCTCACTTGCAGAGATTAAGGCATAAGCTATAAGATCTGCATACCCAAGTCTCTGAGGTGGCTTGATGACTCTCCTCGACCTGTCTCTTGCTAGCAGATAGTCATTATCAGTCTCCTCATCTTTGACAACATCTTCTGCATCTTCTTCGACTTCATCTGGGGTAAGCAATTCAGCATCAACATGTTCCACCTCAACAGGAATCTCTTCCTGTTCCAGCTCTTCGTCAACATCATCAGTTTTCTTGAAAGTCATCTCTGCTTCATTGAAAACTACATCTCGACTGGTGATACACCTCCTGTGACCTGGCTCTAGGCACCATAACCTATAAGCTTTGACTCCTTCAGGGTATCCCATGAACATGCATTTCAAAGCTCTAGGTTCGACCTTGTCTTGCCTAATATGAGCATAGGCCACACAGCCAAATACTCTCAGTTTGTCGAGATTAGGTGGATGTCCCGACCAAACTTCTTCAGGTGTCTTTATTCCCAAGGCAGTCGAGGGACATCTATTTATCAGGTAAGTTGCTGTCGAAACAGCTTCCACCCAAAACACCTTCTTCAATCCAGCACTAACCAACATGCATCTAACCCTTTCAAGGATTGTTCGATTGAATCTCTCAGCTAAGCCATTTTGTTGAGGAGTACCTGCTACAGTCTTATGCCTTGCAATCCCAGACCCAACACAGTAACTGTCGAACGCTTCGTTGCAGAATTCAAGGCCATTGTCGGTTCTCAACCTCTTAACCTTTCTGCCAGTCTGAGTTTCGACTAGAATCTTCCAACTTTTGAAATTCTCAAAAGTTTCATCCTTCGTCTTCTGAATGAATACCCATAGCTTTCTGGAATAGTCATCAACGATGGATAAAAAGTACCTTGCACCTGAGTGTGAAGGATTCCTTGCAGGCCCCCAAAGATCAGCATAAATATAATCCAAGGATCCATGTGTTCTTTGCTTGCCTTTGTTAAACTCCGCCCTACAGGATTTACCAAATACACAAGATTCACAAAATTCCAACTTTTCGACTTTGTCACCTCCTAGCAGGTTCTGCTTCCCCAATTCGACCAGGCCTCTTTCGCTGACATGGCCCAATCTCATGTGCCATAATTCTGTCTTCGACATAAGTTTCGTGGATGCAACATTTTTCGAACCACTTACAACCTCAGCCTCAAGGGTATACAAGCCTTGTTTCTTCACGCCTCTTAAGACTTCCTTCGACCCCTTCATGACTCTTAGGATACTTTTCTCTCCTTGAAAAACATATCCTTTTCTGTCGAATTCACCAAGAGAAATCAAATTTCTCTTCAAGTCAGGTACGTACCTGACTTCAGTCAATAACCTTATTGACTCATCATGGAGCTTGAATCTCACAGATCCAATACCTGCAATTTTGCAAGATTTGTTGTTTCCCAGCAGCACAGATCCACCATCTTGATCACATAGCTCCTCGAACAATTCTCTGTTTGGAGTCATGTGCCAAGTGCAACCTGAATCCATAATCCACTCTTTCCTCGAGTCGCCACTTGAAACCACAAGAACATCAGATGAGTCGAAGTCATCTTGAACAATGGCTGCATTGTCATTACCTCCATGATCTTTCACGCGTTCAGGGCACACCTTTCTTATGTGACCCTCCTTCTTACAGTGATAACATCAAATACTAGATGTTTCACCACTATAAGACTTTTGTTGACTTTTACCTTTCTTCTTGTCGAACTTACCATCCTTTCGCAAGAATTTTCCCTTAACGGCCAAACCTTCGTCCATCGTTGAAGGTTTATGCTCCTTTCGTTCGTTCAAGTCCTTAGAATACAAGGCTGATTGAACTTTTTCAAAGGTCAGGGACTCTCTTCCATACAAGAGAGTTTCTTTGAAGTGAGCATGTGTTCTGGGCAAAGCACACAGCAGCAACAGTGCTTGATCTTCATCATCGATCTTCACATCAATATTTTCAAGATCAAGAATCAGCTTGTTGAACATATCCAACTGCTCAGCCAACACTTTGTCTTCACTCATCTTGAATGAATATAAAGCTTGATTCAGGTAGAGTCGATTCACCATAGATTTGGTCATGTACAAACTTTCAAGTTTCACCCATAATCCCGATGTTGTAGTCTCCTTTGATACCTGCCAAAGAACCTTATCACCAAGGCTCAACAATATTGCGCTGTGGGCTTTCGCGATCATGCCCGTCTTTTCTTTTGCCGTTAACGCAGCGTCCATGGCCGCCTCACCCTTCAACGCTTCCAAACAACCCTGCTGAACAAATAGGGCTTTCATCTTCAAGCGCCACAGGCCGAAGTCGTTCACTCCGGTGAACTTTTCAATCTCATACTTTGTTGAAGGCATCTTCTCCACGCTCACCGCACCAATTTGTTGTGAATCGGATACCTTTAAACAAAGTATAAACGGTTTCTTATCAAGAAACACACAAGGGTTAGGGTTAATAAATAAGAAAGCAACAAGGAACAACAAGGATTGGTTATTAAACTGCTATTCTTTCCTTTCTCTTAGAACAAGATTACAAGTATACAAGAATAACAAAATAACCTCTCTCCCTTGAAATTAGGATTTTATCTTCCTATTTTTCCTTATCTCATGATTGAGAAACTAACATCCTATTTATAAGAAAAATAGCACACTAACCTAATGGGTTTTTTAACATTTACCCATTACAAGCTAACTTAGGGTACAAGTTAACTTAAACAATTGGGCTTACAAGTAAGGCCCAATTCAACATGCTAACAACCCTAACAATATTGACTAATGCATGTTAAAACAGACTTTGACTACAACATGCATTACTCGCGAATAGACTTCGACCATACTAGAGTTCGATCTAACATATCACAAGAAGTTTCATGGTACAGCGGTTCTCCCAAAAGCTCTACTGTCATCATTCATCACTTTGATACCGAAGAACCTTAATCCTCAAGGGTTAAAGAAGTATCGTCCAATAAGTCTCGTTGGATGTATTTATAAGGTTATCTCCAAGATATTGGCTACAAGGTTGGGAAAGGTCATTGGCAAGTTAGTTTCACTAAGTCAAATGGCGTTTATTTAGGGTAGACAAATATTAGTTGGTGTTTATGTAGGCAAGGAAGCATACTTTTTAAGTTTCTTGGTTTACAAGTGGGAGGGAATCATAGGAGGCATAACTTCTGGAAACCGGTTATTGATTGTTTTAAAGCAAGGCTATCATTGTGGCACGGAAGGTTGTTATCAACGGGTGGTCGCGTTACGTTAATAAATTATGTTCTTACGATCCTTCTAATACATCATATGTATTTTTATCAAGCACCTGCTAAAGTGATCAAGGAACTCAAATCGATCCAAAGACAATTCTTATGGTCAGGTTCGTTGGAGGTTTTGTTGATGGCTTGGGTGAGTTGGAAAGATATATGCAAACCAAAGGAGTTGGAAGGATTAGAAATAAAATACGTTGCACTCTTTAATAGGGCGTTATTGATGAAATGGGTGTGGAGAATTTTAAGTGATGATGATTCAATATGGAAACCGATTCTATTTGACAAATATGGCTGCTGCAAAAGAATTTTCTGTTTGTTGCAGGATGTTGGCTCTGCTCCAATAATGTAATAGTATTGTGTGGATTGTTTCTTGCTTCCTGCGCATTTGATTTATGAATGAAATATGCTTATAAAAAAATAGAACTTCGATCATTTTATAAGCCTTAATGACCTTTAAATTTCTATAAAAAAATCGTAAAATTTCAAATAAGAGATCTATAAATATAGCTCTTTGGTTCATAACACTCACCGTTTTTGCACTCAACGTTGAAAAAGAAACTGTGAACATAAATTCTATTTAATTTTGTCAGTCAAATAACTTGTTTTTTTACAAGTAATTTGCCACATGAGATACACTATCACCATTGGTCACCCTTGTGTGCATTCTCACTCTTTTCTTTTTCACGTTTTACATATCTTGTTATTACTTTTCTTTTAATTTTGGGTACAAAAATATCTACATATATTAGTCACAAAAAGTAAAAGTCAAAAAAAACACTTTCTATACGTTCTCTTTTTTTTTCTCTTCTTCACATTCATGCAATGCAATCTACAGCTGTTTCTACATTTTGAACATTCTTCAGGTTTTTCTTTCTCAGACCAAGCACACAAAATTGTGAAACTATTTAGTTTCTTTCGATTTTTTCTGTTGTGACGTTACTTTCTTTTTGGTCTTAAAATTAGTGCTTTACTTTTATTTATAGAGTTTAAGAATATATATATATATATATATATATATATATATATATATATATATATATATATATATATATATATATATATATATATATATATATATATATATATATATATATATATATATATATATATATATATATATATATATATATATATATATATATATATATATATATATATATATATATATATATATATTACTAATTGACATAATTTTTGGTCTTAATTAAAATTGTGAAACAATTACTTTTTAGTAAAAGTAATATTAACATAACTTTTTGTTTCAAAAAGTTATATTATTATACTAATTGAGTTATACTTTAAAAATATATAATATTCAATATAAACATTCAATTTTTAATTTAAAATTTAAAATTTTAACTTATTATTTAAAATTAAAATTGTATTTAATTTTTTTATCTATTCTCTATTATAAATTATTTGTATAAAATTTATTTGTTATTTTTTGTATATTTTTACGATAAATATATATTAAAATTATATTTAGATTTTTATTTTACTTTTGGCTATTGCATAATAGTTAAATAATTTAAATTTTTATAAAAATATAATATTTTTAATAGTGGTATCTGAATATTGTTATTATTAGTTGAATATTATATTAATAATTTAAATTTTTATAAAAAATATTATTTTTAATAGTGGTATTTGAATATTGTTATTATTAGTTGAATATTATATTAATAATTCAAATTTTTATAAAAATATAATATTTTTAATTGTGGTATTTGAATATTGTTATTATTAGTTGAATATTATATTAATAATTCAAATTTTTATAAAAAATATTATTTTTAATAGTGGTATTTAGATATTATTATTATTAGTTGAATATTATATTAATCCTTATTATTTATATTATTATTATTAGTGGACAAATAGTGATGTTTTTATTGGTGGTTTAGTAGAAGTTATAGGGTTAAATTAATAAGATGATGGGAATTATTTTTTAAGAAATCATTATTACACATCGCAAAATAGTTTAAAACATTGAATTTAGTATATATAAATAGATTTTCTCCTTACAATATAAATTTTGATAGGATAGATGAGTTAAAAAAAAAGATTTTTCATATCTTATAAAGGTTCTCTTATTTTAAAAATTTATTATTAAAATTAATTAGATATTTTAATAACATAGTATTATCACATAGCTTTTTTTTTTTTTAAGTGACATGATTTTCACGTATTATTTTAAATTATTATATTTTAAAAATTAAAATTAAAATAATTGCTTGAGTATTTGTGGGATACACATGGGAAGTTTAAAGGAGATTAAGTATAATATTGTGTGTAAATTATTAATAATTAATAATCTTGAGTATGTTTTAAAATGACAAAAAAATATATAAGTGAAAGTTAATTTTTTAATTTAGAAATAAATAACACTTGTGAGTGTTACAGAGTGTTACAGTAGACCGTTTGTATTTTGAATCTAGGAATAGGTAACACTTCCTAAAGTGTTGTCGAATGCGAAACAGTATAATGTTTAAAAACTGTTGATGTAGGCGAAATATTGTAACATTTGGTTAGAGTGTTGTTGTAGGTGAAACAAACAAATGTTTGAAAAATGTTGTTGTAAGCGAAACAATGCAATATTTAGCAAAAGTGTTGTTGAAAGTGTGTGTTTCATTTAAGGTCGCAACCTTATGAATAAAACTAGTTTGACCTATAAATTGAGCATTCTGAATTTTTAAAAAAATACATTAGAATATCTCATGTTCTTCACACAAAATTTTGGATTTCATATTTCCTACATTCGAATTTTCGTCAGTCTTGTGAAAACTCGAGTATAGGTTAAAATATCCTGAGTATTCCTGCGCAGAAACTCTAAGACAATTTAAGAGTGTTTGAAATACTATAAGAAAAACCATCCGTTTATGATTTTAGCTTTGACCCATTTGATTTAGATGAATCTTCAACTTCAAGCATCAAATAGAGAAACTCAAGACAGAACAAAAAAAAACAATATTACAGATCTAGATATGTTTTACTGTTTTTCATAAAAATTAAAATAGTGTAAAAGTCATGATATCATGATCTCAAATATGATATTTTTTAACGGCTCTTATCATAATATATAGTTACTAATATTATGATTTTCCAATTAATGATTAATTGATACTTATGTAGTTTAAATTAGATAATGCTTATCAATTTCCATAATTGTAGTATGTATATTGCATTCTGTCATTTTGTGGCTTCGTAAAAATAATATGTGATTGAAACGAAACAATACATATATAATTTTCAGAAAGCAATGTTTCAATATATATGTTATTTATCAATATACGTAAATGTTACTAATACATACTATGTTAATACTACTTACTTATTATCATATTGTTATTTTAGATCATTAATGATAGAAGTGCATGACATGGTAAGCCTTTGTATCTTTGGTTTACTTTTTAAAAAATTAGAGAAACATGTCATTTAAACAAAAAGAAACAGTGTCATAGGTTTATATGGTGTCAGTTCCTTAATATTGAAATAAACGTTTGTATTTATATGTCAATATAATTATTATATATAATTATTATGAACTTGTTGCCGTTCAGAATATATGAATATGAAATTGATTTATTTTGTATGTAGTAAAATTGGCATCTCAATTTTAAGTTTTAAAACATATATGAATTTAAAAATTTGTGTTATAGTGATACACAGATTGCTTCAAATAGTGCATGATTTTATTATATATAATTAATTGTTTTAGAATTATTATATTAGAAATTTGTTAATCAGCAAAGTGATTAAATTCATTAAAGTTTATAATTTAAATTTTACAAACGAATTTTGATTTGATGCTATATGGATAACATGTTATGTTAAATAATATTTATTATTATTAGGCATATATATCATCTAAAAATGAATGATGACTTATATAGACTTTTAAATTTGGAGTCTAATGTAACTATTGAATTCTGAGATGTGAAATTTTAAGAACATTATCGTGGAGAATAAGGAATTTGAGATTTTCACAAATGAAGAACCTCGGGAGGAAGGTTCTCACTGATTGTTAAAAAGCAACTTGAACTTAAAATAAGCAAGAGAGTTTGAAAGTTTAAGGATCTAGAACCGAACAAAATTGATAACCAATTTATTTCTTTTATCTAGTAGAAAGAAATAATGAAAATTTTGTTCGTAAGATTCTTATTATTTTTCAAGTGGAAGATGATCTTAAGATTTACACGGAAAAAGTAACTTCATGGACTTCTCTTGGAATAATGATATCCAAGATAAAATGGATTCAATAATGTCAAACCATACTTGGAAATATGTTGATCTACCTAGAGGATCAAGAACCATTGGATGTATGTAAGTGCTTAGAATGAAGTATCGTAGTGATGATACACTAAACACCTACGGGAGTAGATTAGTAACAAAGGGTTTTTAGACAAAAGGAAGATGTTTGTTATTTCGACACACGTGCACTAGTAGCAATGACGACAACAATTAGAGTATTGTTTAAATTAGCTTCTTTGCATGAACTTATAAGTCATCAAATGGATCTCAAAATGTAATTTCAATATGGAGATCTCGATGAGGTGATTTACATGGAGCAACCATAAGGTTATATGCTTCCTGGTAATGAACAAAAGGTATGAAACTTGTCAAATCGTTGTATTAATTAAAACAAGTACCAAAATAGCGACATCAAAATTTTGACTTTGTCGTTGCAAGATTCACCAATTAATAGGGAGACACGCAACTTAGGGGAAGATTTTTCAATCATTATCAAAATAGAAATTCAAAGAGTTTTTCATCATCAAAAGGGGGAGATTGTGAGGAACACATCTTATATAGTTCAATGTTGATGAAGACAAATATTATCAAAAAAAAGAAAAGGTTTAAAAGTGTGATGCACATCAATGATGAAGTTGATCAAGAAGGTATAACATTAAATTCAAGTGAAGATTTCAGACAAGTGAACATAAATAAGGTTCTTATTGCGATTTATACTATACTACTTTAAACTTCTCATAATTTCATCTCTCACTTCATCTAAAACCTTCTTGCATCATCATGCATGATTATCTAAAAACATTTTTCGTCTAATTCTTGTACAAGTGTTTAAACACAAAGTTGTGTGAGAATTTTTTGATATTCATTTGTCTCTATGTTGATTATATGGTTGATCATTAGCAATGAGATGAATGGAGTTTTAGAAACAAAGAGGTTTCTAAATTCTACATTTTAAGATGAATAATCTTGGACTAGTTGATACACTTTTGGGGATCAAAGTAAATCGAAATAGTGGAGGTTATGAATTTGGTCAAACACACTATGTTGAGAAAGTGCTTGATAAGTTCAAACACTTATGCTTTAAGGAAGTGACCATTCCATATGATCCTAATGTCAAACTTCAAAAGAATGATGGAAAAGTTGTGACTCAACTGGAGTATGCAAGTACTTGCAATGTACTAGACCCGACATAACATTTGCAATTAGTAAAATGAGTAAATTTTATTATTAATCCAAATGGTGAGCACTAGAAGACCGTCCTTGGGAATTTCGGCTATCTTGTGAAAACCAAAAAAATCTTAGTCTCCATTATAGTAGATTTTCTTCCATATTAGAACGATATATCGATGCGAGTTGGATATCGAGTGTTGAATATCATGAATCTGTATTTGGGTGGATATTTACACTATCCGTGGGTGCAATTTCTTAAAAGAGCAAGAAACAAATGTGGTTCACTCTCTCAACCATGGAATTAGAGTCCGAGGCTCTTGCTTCCGCTGGTGAAGAAGCTGAATGGTTGAAGGACCTTCTATTAGAAGTTTCATTGACTAAAGACAATGTTTCAAAGGTGTTAATACATTGCTGTAGTAAATCCACTTTACATAGAGAACACAAAAAGTGTATAAGAGAAAGTCTAGGCAAGTAGGACTTAGAAATTGTTTTGTGAGAAAATTGATTAAGGGTGTAATCATTTCATTCACGTATGGTCGAGCTATAATTTGCTTAATCTATTTACTAAACAACTATCCAGAGATTTAGGAAAGAGACTACCTTGAGAGGTATGGGATTGAAACTCCTTGATTAAGGGTTCCAACAATTGTAGCAACCCAATATGAAGTTAACAAACCTTAACCTAAGATTCAATGGGTAGCAACAAGTCATTGACTTGGATGTTTGTGCAATATCATGTGACAATGTTGACTGTTACATATTGAGGGTTGAGTTTTTTCAAACTCTTAATGAAGTTCTATATAGAGGATATGTATCTCAAGAAATAGACACAAAATAAACTTCACCTATATGAATTTTAAGATGGTTTCGTCTCAAAGTGAGAATTGGAGTTTCTCTCGTGAAAATTTCATATAAATGTGAAAAGCACATGACCATAAATAGTGTTAGGAGAGAGATGTAGTTGAAGAACCACTAAAGAGTGTGTGTAAGGTAACTCTGGTTTAATCACAAGACATAACGGTTCAAATCATTTCTACCTAACATTCCGATTAGACTTTGCGTTATCCTTATTAAGTTAAGTTCAAATCGAAAGATACTTAACTGTATTAACATTCTTTGTTTCTCTTTTTTTGGAATTGTCTTGTCATTATTAGAACAAGTAGGGGATTGTTGTAAATTATTAACAATTAATAATCTTAAGTGTTCCAAAATGAAAAAAAATAAAATATGCAAGCGAAGGTTACTTTTTTTAATTTAGAAATAGGCAACACTTGTGAAGTGTTGCAGTAGGCCATTTGTATTTTGAATCTAGAAATAGGCGACACTTTGTGAAGTGTTGCAGAATACGAAATAGTACAACCTTTGAAAATTGTTGTTGTAGGAAAAATAATGCAACATGTGGTAAGAGTTTTATTGTAGTAGAAACATTGCAATGTTTAAAAAATACTGTTGTAGGAAAACAGTGCAACATTTAGCAAAAGTGTTGTTGAAAGTGTGTATTTCATCAAGGGTCGCAACCTTATGAAACAACACCAGTTTGGCCTATAAATTGAACATTCCAAATTCAAAAAAATACATTATAAAAGCCCATGTCATCACACAAAATTCCAGATTTCACCTTCCCTACATTCGAGTTTTCATCTGTCTTGTGCAAACTCGAGTATAGGCTGAATTATCCTGAATATTCATGCACAGAAACTCTGAAAATTTAAGAGTGCTTGAAATACTATAAGTAAAGTGATCCATTCACGATTCTATCCTCAATCCATTTGATTTATAATTTAATTTTCTAACAAACATGAGTGCCCATTTACTTTTGTCTTGGTTATTAAAGAGACAAATGCATTGTTGGTGGCACATGCTAGATATGAGGAGGCAACCAGAGTATATAGGATACATCTAGTTAGATGTACTATTTTTGCAAACAAGTCACATTATTACATTCATGCAAAATATATTTCTTTGTACTCTAACCCGAGTTATCATAGATGAACATAGAGTTGTGCTTTACTGGTGGTCCTCTATCACTCTATATAAGAGTCCAATGCATTTGACATGTCGAAGATTTGTGGATATATGAATTGGTTACAAGTATAAATAGTTTACTTCATTTTTATTGTTGAGTATTTATGTAGTATAATGTAATGTAATTTAATGTTTGTCTATTGCAATTTGGATCTATGAGCATGTTCTAACCATTTGTGTCAAGAATGATCAGGGGTCTATCATTGATATCCCCCTGAGTAACCAGATGGTCGACAGTCATTCTATCTCGGCGGCATTCGCTAGTACATATACATGATAGATACGCTCACCATTGATGATGTCATCTAGAAACCATACACTGACCGTTGTGAGTACCGAGTGTTTGATGACACTATACGGTTCTTGAGATTTCCATGTTATGAGACATAAGTTACATCATACATTCTTGAGAGGCGTATATGTGAGTTTGGTTACATGTATGGAATACTACAACTATTCCCTGGTTTACCAAATAATTTTGATGAATGGTTACGATAGAACTTGGTGTGTCCTACAACTACAATTCGAAAACATGCATTGGTTGTGATGTTTCCTAGTCGATGTATGAATGGATACTTAGATTGGTACTAAAGGATATAATATCCTTTCATCATGTCTCCTAGTGTTTTCAAACCTTTACATGATGTACCACCACATTAGATGTTGTCGGACCTTTAGACATCGTACCACCAGCATCTCCACCACATGGTATGTATGATCAACACATGATGCATATGGTAACTCTCATTGAATATAATGTTATGGGTATGAACCAAATAATGAGGCTTAGTAGCGTGGATTGCCCACCTTGCATAGGGTGAGCCGATCTAAATTTATTTATTTTATGATTTATTGATAATATTATTACTTATGTTTTTTTATGATTTTTGCTTTATATTAGATTCATACTATTTATGTGAATTATTATTGCATTATTATTTTCTTCACAAACATACTTCAATCATACATGATATAGACATGACATAAACATGATATTACCAACATCCATGTATATAACATCTACAAACATAAATAAAATAGAAAACATATAAAATAAATGGCACGGTTCTAACATGACATAACATGAACAAAATAGTTCTAACATATGCCAGTTATAATTTCATCATCATCACCAATGGTATTAAGACATTTCATCATTTTTAAAATATTTTTGGTTGATCTTGTAAGTGTCACATCCACCTCGATTTGACTCTTAATTTCGTAAGGAGGAAATGTAATCCACATTATTTTTACATCATCCTCTGTCTTGAGCTCAAAATTAATAAACTATGTTTTCTGTCAACATCAACGGATGGGGAATGATATTCCATCTTAACCACATGGTGATTATCGTTGTGATCTAAGAGATTTTTTAATTTTGTACTTCAAATCTAGTTGAGCCATACTCTCAGTAATCCTAAAATCAAATGGAGCGGGCATAACATTAAATTAAACAAATGCAAGGTAAGAATACTTATTCATTTTTGTTATGATTTATTAGGAACAACTGAAGCATATTTGTAAAATATTCAAAGCATTTTAGATCATACAAAATTGTTTGTGCGACCTCAATCATACAAAAGTTCCAATCATCATTAAGTCCAATTATTAGTTATTGGGGATCTAAAAGTGGCCTCATTGGTGAGTGTTCTTTGACTTTGTGTTCTCAATGCCTTATACATCATGCATATGGTGTTTCACAATCTCATTCACAATCACTAAAGTTCTTTCTCCAACGGTCGTTGATTGGAGAAAAGGGTAAATTAGGCCTCAACTTCAACTGAATGTGGTGAAAATTATTGACAAAGTTAATTGCAATAAGCTTAAGTGAATATGCATTCATAGATGGTGACAACTCAAGAGGGAAGAAGCTGATGTCCAAATTTTTTAACAATGTCACTAATATAACAATATACTAATACCAATTAGATACCCCATATCTGGATTGATCACCCACATATTCCTCCCCCTGAACACTAAAACTTGATATGCTTAAGGAATTACTAGCCTGTGAAAGAAAGTCATATAACAACTTGGAATAAACACCTCTATTAATAAAAACTTCATTTTATATATATGTTCAAACCAAATTTTGACATTCCTTGTCTAATTCCAACTGTCTCCAAGATCCTTCTTCAAGAACTTCATGATCTTAAATATTTAATTTCCTCCAAAATATATGAATGAAATCCAATGAAATGAGATTTAGTTGTACTTGAAAAGATGTAGGTTCACATGATTAAGGGAGACTAGAGTTTTTCTAACGAATCATCTGTAACACCCCCTTCTATACCCCCAAATAAATGCATATACAAATTTATCAGAGTGAAAATTTTAGAATAAGGTATAAAGGAAGAATGTCACAATTTCACCAATGAAACACTTTAACATTTGCTCCATAAAATATGTAACATTTTCATGGTTTTAGAAATCACATTTCAACATTAATATTTAAGCGGAAGATAAAATCATTTAATCATTTCCAAAATATTAATTCACATACACATAAGATATCCAGATTAATACATCATGTCAGGTAATTACAAAGCCACATCAGCTGATACATCGCAATGTATCACAAAAGAATACTATACCAGCCTAACTACCCGGTGTTACATAATCAGAGCAGTTCGACTCAAAAGAATGAAGCTATACTTCACAAAAGAAAGACTCCAGCATCCTAATCTGCAATGCCTCGTAGAGCATTATAAAACAGCAGAAGGGTGAGAAATATAACCATAATAATCAAAGCATAAGATTATATATATATAGGTAATCATATAATTCAACTCCATATTTCTCACCACAATTCACCCTCTTAGTCATATATATTTACCACACATATATAGACAACATGAATATTCACAAAGCATTCCCACATCATGCATACACTCACATTTCCACAATATTATCATTCACACATAAGCATCTCTTCATGCATATGTCATATATCAATGTGACTCAACAACTCAATGCAACTCATGCAATCCGGTACCGACTCTCGTTATCATTTTTCGGTTTTTACATTAAACCGGGTCCACTCTTCTAGACCGATAACCCGTTATCATTTTTCGGTTTTTACATTAAACCGGGTCCACTCTTCTAGACCGATAACAACAAAGGCCCGTCCTCTAAGCCTTCAAACCCACTCTTCTAGGTTTGGGACAAGCCACTAGTTTCCACGAAACTAACAGACATTGCCTCTTGACTAAATGATACATATGCAATCAACCACAACAATGCACTTAAGACCGTTCTCGCATCTTAATCTCATGCATTTAATAGTTCATCTCTTCAAGAATTACACAATTATTGCACATACAGCATATATCACAACAATCAAGGTATTCACATCACAATACCAATCATACAATTACAAGTTATGCACACATATTCACAATGTTCTCATGCATACTCATCACATAATTGTATACACATCAAACATCACAAGTTCATTAAATAATACACACATAATCACCTATTATGTTCACATGTATTTATACTTGATGCAATTAACATTCAAATCACAATTCTAGGATTCACGCCCGTAGGCTACCCACAACACATATCATCACAATAGATCACATACATACTCAAAATGTAGAGGTATTAGTCTATGTGAAACAACTAAATCGTCAACACATAGAAACCACAACAAAGAAAAGATGCTGTCAAATTCGCCCATATTCGCCTGGCGAGGCCTCGCAGCGAACCTTCGCTGGACCTTCGCCTGGCGAACCCTCTCAGCGAACACTCGTTAGGCCTTCGCCTGGCGAGACTCCCCAGCGAGCCAAAGTCAATAGCTACTGACTTTGTTCGCCACCATTCGCCAGCACTTTCGCTGGGCGAACATTCGCTAACCAACCTTCGCCTGGCGAACTCGCCAGCGAAGTCCACTGGGACTTAATCATAATTATTCGCCAGCATGCGCTAGGCTTCCCCCGGCGAAGCTTCGCCTTAGCTCGCCTGACGAGAGCAAGCGAACCTGCGCAGAACAAAATTTTGTTCTGTCTTCTCCTTCTCAAACCCACCACCAACCAACTCCCAAACATCAAAACCAGCTCAAACAACATCAATACATGTTACCCGACTATTTTACAGCATTATTACTCAGTTACAACCGATTAAATCACAGTTCTACCGATTATTCCAACTTTTGCCCTAAATGAAAAAGGATGGAAACTACACCAAAACCCCAACCCAACATATATAACATCATGCAATGATCAAATAGAAACATTCCTCACCCTTACCTCGATTAATTGGAGCTTTGATGTTGGTTCTTGATGATTTTCCACTTTCCTCTTCTTCTCCTCTCTTTCTCTTCTTCTTCCCTCTTTCTCTTCTTCTTTCTTTCCAAAAGTTTCTCTCCAACTTTCTTCTCTTTTCCTTCTCTATTATATATTCCTTTTATTTTCCTTCCTTCCAATTTCCTTCTCAATTCTCTATTAATTCCAATTATAAAAATTAATTTCCAACATTAATAAAAATCCCACTAAATCAATTAATTACTATAATTAATTATTTAATAAAATTCGGGTTGTTACAACCCTCCCTCACTTTAGGAATTTTCGTCCTCGAAAATGTTACCTGGTTCAAACAGTTCTGGATAAGACTCTTTCATCTGGCTCTCAAGCTCCCAAGTAACATTTCCACCAGCCCGTCCTCCCCAAGCGACCTTCACTAAAGCAATCTCTTTACCTCGAAGCTGCTTCAATTTCCGATCCTCTATCCGCATAGGTGATGTCTCAACAGTCAGGTTATCTCTCACCTGCACATCATCTAATTGGACTACATGAGACGGATCCGCAATGTATTTCCTCAACTGAGATACATGGAATACGTCATGAAGATTAGCAAGCGAAGGTGGTAAAGCCACACGATAGGCCACTTCTCCTATCTTCTGCAAAATCTGATAAGGACCAATGAAACGCGGCGACAACTTGCGCGACTTCAATGCCCTACCAACACCTGTCATCGGAGTGGCTCGAAGAAACACATGATCTCCCTCTTGAAATTCAAGTGCCTTCCTCCTCTTGTCATAATAACTCTTCTGACGACTCTGAGAAATCCTCATCCTTTCTTGAATCATTTTAATCTTGTCCGTAGTCTGATGAACTATCTCGGGTCCAACAACAGAACTCTCTCCGGACTCAAACCAACACAATGGTGTCCTACACCGCCTACCATACAATGCCTCAAATGGTGCCATACCGATACTCGAATGAAAACTGTTGTTGTAGGTAAACTCAATCAAAGGCAAGTAGTTATCCCAAGCTCCTCCTTTTTCCAATACACAAGCTCTCAAAAGATCTTCAAGCGACTGAATCGTCCTCTCCGTCTGACCATCTGTCTGAGGATGATACGCTGAACTCAAACGCAACTTAGTACCCAAAGCACTCTGCAAGCTCTCCCAAAATCTCGAAGTGAACCTCGGATCTCTATCCGAAACAATACTCGACGGAATACCATGCAAACACACAATCCTCTCAATATACAATTTAGCCAACTTCTCCAACGGGTAATCCACACGCATAGGGATAAAGTGAGCAGATTTAGTCAATCTGTCCACGATAACCCAAATAGCCTCAAAACTACTCGGCGTCCTCGGCAAACCCGATACAAAATCCATGGAGATACTATCCCATTTCCACTCAGGAATAAACAACGGCTTCATCAAACCCGATGGCTTCTGATGCTCAATCTTTGACTTCTGGCAAGTCAAACAAGAATACACAAATTCCGCAATATCCTTCTTCATACTAGGCCATCAAAACACTTTCCTCAAATCCTGATACATCTTAGTAGCACCTGGATGAATACTTAATCCGCTATGATGTCCTTCCTCATGGATACTCTTTTTAAGCTCAACAACATTCGGAACACAAACTCGATCCCGACATCTCATAATCCCATTCTCATCAATCCGAAAATCACCACCTTGGCCTTGGTTGATTAAAGTCAACCGATCAACTAAACTCAAATCTGAATTCTGTCCTTCTCGAATTCCATCCAAAATACCACTTGTAAGCTTTAACATACCCAACTTAAATCCAAAAGAAGTTCTCTCACATACTAAACTCAAATCCCGAAATTGCTCGACCAATTCCAACTCTTTCACCATCAACGCCGACATATGCAATGATTTCCGACTCAATGCATCCGCTACTACATTCGCTTTACCCGGATGGTAATTCAAACCAAAATCATAATCCTTCAATAGCTCTAACCACCTTCTTTGCCTTGCATTCAATTCCTTTTGATCAAAGAGATACTTCAAACTCTTGTGGTCACTAAACACTTCAAACCTCTCACCAAACAAATAATGCCTCCAAAGTTTCAACACAAACACAATGGCGGCCAACTCTAAGTCATGCGTCGGATAATTCTTCTCATGCACTTTGAGTTGCCTCGAAGCATAAGCCACAACTTGGTTATTCTGCATCAACACACCTCTTAAACCCATCAAAGAAGCATCACAATACACAACGAACGGTTCTTCCGGATTTGGCAAAATCAAAACAGGGGTTGTCGTCAACCTTCACTTAAGTTCTTGGAAACTCGTTTCACACTTGGCATCACAAACAAAAGCTTGACCCTTCCTAGTCAACTGCGTCAACGGCAACAATAACTTAGTGAATCCTTCAATAAACTTCCGATAATAACCGGCTAAACCAAGGAAACTTCTAATCTCAAAAACTGACTTCGGAGTCTCCCATTGCGATACAGCTTCAACCTTCGACGGATCAACCGCAATACCATTACTCGAAATCACATGACCAAGGAAACTAACTTCCTTCAACCAAAACTCACACTTAGAAAGCTTTGCAAACAACTGCTTCTCTCTCAACACAGATAACACAATCTTCAGATGCTCGGCATGCTCTTCTTCGCTCTTCGAATAAATCAAGATGTCATCGATAAACACAACCACAAACTTATCCAAATAAGGATGGAAAATCCTATTCATGTACTCCATAAATACACCTGGTGCATTAGTCACACCAAATGGCATCACAGAATACTCATAGTGTCCATACCTCGTCCTAAAGGCCGTCTTCTGAATATCCTCAGCTTTCACACGAATCTGATGATACCCAGATCTCAAATCAATCTTGCTGAACACACTTGCACCAACCAACTGATCCATCAGATCATCAATCCTCGGAAGTGGATACTTGTTCTTGATAGTCACCTTGTTCAACTGTCTGTAATCCACACAGAGCCTCATAGAACCCTCTTTCTTCTTAACCAACAACACCGGTGCACCCCACGGCGACACACTCGGACGAATAAACCTCTTTTCAAGCAAATCCTCAAGTTGACTCTTCAACTCTTTCAATTCTGATGCCGACATACGATAAGGAGCCATCGATATCGGACTAGTTCCAGGAATCAAATCTATTGAAAACTCCACCTCTCGCTCCGGTGGTAAATCCTTTATCTCTTCAGGGAAAACTTCCGGAAAATCTCTAACAATTGGTAAAGCACCAATCTCTTCACTTCCACCAATTCTCAAAGTTTCCATAAGCATAAATACCTTAGCTCCATCTTGCACTGATTCTTTCACTTGTCTCGCTGTCATAAACAAATCTCTTGCAACGTCCGATTCCGGAAAAATAATCGTCTTGTCAAAACAGTTAATATATACCCGGTTGAATTCCAACCAATTCATCCCGAGGATGACATCGAGTTGGTCTAGGTGAAGACACACTAAATCAATTCCAAAATCTTTACCGAAGATACTCAACGGACAATTCAAACAAACATACGGTGTAGTTATCGAACCCATAGCAGGAGTATCAATAACCATACCGCCACCAATCACAGACAACTCAAGATTCAAACTTCTAACACAATCCAAAGAAATAAAAGAATGCGTAGCTCCGGTATCAATTATAGCGATCAAAGGTGTACCATTAATGAAGCACGTACCTCAAATCAATCGATCGTCGCTAGCAGTCTCAGATCCAGATAGAGCGAACACTTTTCCGCTCCCTTAATTATTCTTAGGCTTATCACACTTGGTACTAATGTGCCCTCTCTCACCACATTTGTAGCAAGTCACACCGGTACCGCTTCTACACTCAAGAGCCTTGTGGCCTGGCTTGCCACACTTGAAACACTTCTGTTCAACACTTTTGCATTCGGGAGCACGATGTCCCGCTTCACCATAGTTATAGCATCTAACCGGAGTAGAAACTCCCCCACTTGGCCTATTGCCATAACCCATTCTCTGCTTCCCTTTGTCTACAGGAGTCACATAAGGTTTTCCTCTGAATTGACCTTTTCCTTTCTTATCACTTAAACTCTTGTAGTGGCTAGACTGAGCCCTACTGTCTTCATCATAGATTCTGCTCTTGTTCACTAACTCAGAAAACCGCCTGATTTCCT
Organism: Lathyrus sativus; assembly: GCA_963859935.3. Classification (NCBI taxonomy): domain Eukaryota; kingdom Viridiplantae; phylum Streptophyta; class Magnoliopsida; order Fabales; family Fabaceae; genus Lathyrus; species Lathyrus sativus. The sequence continues at coordinate 34,299,616 of OZ012738.1, forward strand.
GATATCCAATAGCTTGCCTAATCTTGGGTCTCAAACCGTTCACGAACTTGAGGCACTTAGACCTCTCGGCATTAGCAGTATTGTAATGAGGACAAAATTTGATCAACTCTTCAAATCTTGCCGCATACTCTGCTACCGTCGAATTACCTTGCTTTAACTCAAGAAATTCAATCTCTTTCTTCCCTCGCACATCCTCTAGAAAATACTTCTCCAGAAAAGTCTCTCTCTGAACAGATCCCAAGTGATCACAATATCATCTTCCTCAAATCTTTGGCGAGTATTACCCCACCAATCTTCAGCTTCTTCTTCGAGCATGTGAGTCCCAAACTGCACCTTTTGTGCATCTGAGCAATTCATAACCCGAAAAATCTTCTCCACAGCTTTCAACCAAATCTGTGCTTTGTCAGGCGCATGGGTTCCCTTGAAAATCGGAGGATTGTTCCTTTGAAACCTCCCCAAAGCACGGACTTCATCTTCAACAACATTCCCCGCATTCACATTGGCCGGAGGATTCTGCCCAATCGCTCCCGCCAACCTTGTCAAAGCTTCTGTGATCGCTTCATCGTTCCTCCCTGCAACCATCTTACTAATTCCAACAACAGAACCACGTAAGAACGACCAATATTGATAATGCAACACACACATATCAATAACACACAGGGAAAACACTCTAACAACTTGGCCGGACGGACCGACCTGCTCTGATACCACTATTGTAACACCCCCTTCTATACCCCCAAATAAATGCATATACAAATTTATCAGAGTGAAAATTTTAGAATAAGGTATAAAGGAAGAATGTCACAATTTCACCAATGAAACACTTTAACATTTGCTCCATAAAATATGTAACATTTTCATGGTTTTAGAAATCACATTTCAACATTAATATTTAAGCGGAAGATAAAATCATTTAATCATTTCCAAAATATTAATTCACATACACATAAGATATCCAGATTAATACATCATGTCAGGTAATTACAAAGCCACATCAGCTGATACATTGCAATGTATCACAAAAGAATACTATACCAGCCTAACTACCCGGTGTTACATAATCAGAGCAGTCCAAGTCAAAAGAATGAAGTTATACTTCACAAAAGAAAGACTCCAGCATCCTAATCTGCAATGCCTCGTAGAGCATTATAAAACAGCAGAAGGGTGAGAAATATAACCATAATAATCAAAGCATAAGATTATATATATATATATATATATATATATATATATATATATATATATATATATATATATATATATATATATATATATATATATATATATATATATATATATATACATATATATATATATACATATATATATATATATATATATATACATATATATATATACATATATATATATATATACATATATATATATATATATATATATATATATATATATATATATATATATATATATATATATATATATATATATATATATATATATATATATATATATATATATATATATATATATATATATATATATATATATATATATATATATATATATATATATATATATATATATAGGTAATCATATAATTCAACTCCATATTTCTCACCACAATTCACCCTCTTAGTCATATATATTTACCACACATATATAGACAACATGAATATTCACAAAGCATTCTCACATCATGCATACACTCACATTTCCACAATCTTATCATTCACACATAAGCATCTCTTCATGCATATGTCATATATCAATGTGACTCAACAACTCAATGCAACTCATGCAATGCGGTACCGACTCTCGTTATCATTTTTCGGTTTTTACATTAAACAGGGTCCACTCTTCTAGACCGATAACCCGTTATCATTTTTCGGTTTTTACATTAAACCGGGTCCACTCTTCTAGACCGATAACAACAAAGGCCCGTCCTCTAAGCCTTCAAACCCACTCTTCTAGGTTTGGGATAAGCCACTAGTTTCCACGAAACTAACAGACATTGCCTCTTGACTAAATGATGCATATGCAATTAACCACAACAATGCACTTAAAACCGTTCTCGCATCTTAATCTCATACATTTAATAATTCATCTCTTCAATAATTACACAATGATTGCACATACAGCATATATCACAACAATCAAGGTATTCACATCACAATACCAATCATACAATTACAAGTTATGCACACATATTCACAATGTTCTCATGCATACTTATCACATAATTGTATACACATCAAGCATTCACAAGTTCATTAAATAATACACACATAATCACCTATTATGTTCACATGTATTTATACTTGATGCAATTAACATTCAAATCACAATTCTAGGATTCACGCCCGTAGGCTACCCACAACACATATCATCACAATAGATCACATACATACTCAAAATGTAGAGGTATTAGTCTATGTGAAACAACTAAATCGTCAACACATAGAAACCACAACAAAGAAAAGATGCTGTCAAATTCGCCCATATTCACCTGGCTAGGCCTCGCAGCGAACCTTCGCCTGGCGAACCCTCTCAGCGAGCACTCGCTAGGCCTTCGCCTGGAGAGACTCCCTAGCTAGCCAAAGTCAATAGCTACTGACTTTGTTCGCCATCATTCGCCAGCACTTTCGCTGGGCGAACATTCGTTAACCAACCTTCGCCTGGCGAACTCGCAAGCAAAGTCCACTGGGACTTAATCATAATTATTCGCTAGCGTGCGCTAGGCTTCGCCCGGCGAAGCTTCGCCTTAGCTCGCCTGGCGAGAGTCAGCGAACCTGCGCAGAACAGAATTTTGTTCTGTCTTCTCCTTCTCAAACCCACCACCAACCAACTCCCAAACATCAAAACCAGCTCAAACAACATCAATACATGTTACCCGACTATTTTACGACATTATTACTCAGTTCCAACCGATTAAATCACAGCTCTACCGATTATTCCAACTTTTGCCCTAAATGAAAAAGGATGGAAACTACACCAAAATCCCAACCCAACATATATAACATCATGCAATGATCAAATAGAAACATTTCTCACCCTTACCTCGATTAATCGGAGCTTTGATGTTGGTTCTTGATGATTTTCCACTTTCCTCTTCTTCTCCTCTCTTTCTCTTCTTCTTCCCTCTTTCTCTTCTTCTTTCTTTCCAAAAGTTTCTCTCCAACTTTCTTCTCTTTTCCTTCTCTATTATATATTTCTTTTATTTTCCTTCCTTCCAATTTCCTTCTCAATTCTCTATTAATTCCAATTAATAAAAATTAATTTCCAACATTAATAAAAATCCCACTAAATCAATTAATTAGTATAATTAATTATTTAATAAAATTCGGGCTGTTACATCATCCACATGCAACCTTGTCAACACTTATTAAATTCACTTTTTTTAAGCTCTTTTGTAATATGATGTTTGTGTTTTCTTTACACAAAACCATGTAATGTTGCATGAAAAAGGAGTATCATGTTGATACTCAATATTAATGGTGTTGTTTTTTGCCTTGAATCAACACAAAAAGATATAGTTATAAAACTAAATTAAAATGAATAAGTTATATTTATGCAATATATGTAAACATTTGTTAAATAGTTTATGTATGTTGAAGTGTTCCCTATATGTGTAAGTTGGTTGGTCCATGTCACAACAAAATTTTCTTTGTATGATACAATCATGTTTGGTTACAATAATCAACAAAAGTATGGATGTCAGGACATACTAGCTCAAAATCTTGCTAGTTTCTCTCATACTTAACCATCCACTTAGAATACATAATCATACTCAACAAATATATCACTAATTCTTGTCTCTTCTTCTCAACAAGAAAATTACATGTTTACCCAACATTTTTAATAATATAAAATGTATATAACATGTTAGAAGATGTTGAGTATACACCTTCAATTGAATTCATCAAAACAAGTTCTCGATCAATTACCATAATATTGAAAATCAACTTCTCCAAGTTAAACAACTCCCTAAGATTCTCAAGTGATCATGTGAAATTTTCTTCTCGTTCATGTTCCAATTAAGAAACCCCAATAAATAAGGTCAACTTTGTCAATATAATACCAACAATCTCAAGCAATGGAAACTGGTACCTGTTGATTTTGTATGTGGTGTCAAAGGTCAACACTAAATGAAACATGTTCAAATGCTTCACTATATCTAGTAGTGTTCAGAGTAAATCACCCACAACATTAGATTTCTCCATGTTTCTTGTCTAATAAACATATTTTCACTATGAATTTAACTCATCTTTTGTTACATTTTTGTGTATGGACTTGTTATAGTAGTACACTATGTATCTTGTGTTTTGTAAAATTTTGTGACTCTTGTCAAAAAATTTAGATTTGAGTCATTCAATTCACCCATTATGAACTTTGCTTCCATGTAATAATTCATCATATTACTTATAAATTGTATTTCATTAGATTTTAAATGGTTAAGGATATCAAGATTTGTCATACCCTAAATTTGCCCGCCAACTTTTGTAAATATTTTCTCATTTTTATTTTGCATTTTTCATTTAATTGCATACCGTTTAGACACGTGTCTGCCCCGATTGGGCATTCTTCAAATCTCGACTTTTTTTATCCAATAGGAGCGCGACACGTAGCCTAAGGGTACTTTTTGTAAATTTTAATCCCATGTTTATTCTCTCATTTTTCTTTCTAATATTTTATTTTGTATATGTTTTTATTTCAGCTTTTCATTTAGATAATCAATTTGTTTTTTATTATAATTTTAGAATAGGTTTTATTATATTAAATAGAAATAGTTTTTTATTTTTAGTTAGAATAGTTTTTATTTATTTATTTACTAACTTGTTAAAAATAGTTTTTTTTTAGATTATAGATTTATTAGTTATTAGTTTTTCAATTGGAATTATTTTTGATTACGTAGAATTTTATTAGATTAGTTTATTAATTAGTTAATAGTTAGTATTTAACCATTTAGTTAGTGCAATTTTATTTCTAATTAATCAGCATTATCGTAGTCTTTGTTTTAAAACCATAATTAATCTCTAATCACTAGTCTTTCCATGTGTCAACGTCCTATATATACTTCTCCTTTTCATCATCCCTTAACCTAAGGACACTAACCCTAATCCATGAGACACAACCCTAACCGCCGGTAACCCTATTCACCTTCTTCTCCATTTTCCACCAACATCACATTCCATCTTCAAAACCAACTCAAACATTTTCAGAACAAACATCAACAACAGTGACCAGATCTTATACCTTCATACAAATTACTCGACTCAACTCCTCAAACCAAAACACAAACCCGTTTTTGATTTCAACCCATCAAAAGCATCAAAATCACCTCCATCATCTTCTTCACCACGGTTTTAACCCCATTTCCGCCTACCACAAAACCTCCAAATCTCTCTCCAACAACAACCCATCAACCCAGAAGAAATCTTCTTCCGAAAATCGAATCCAACCGCGAACCATACACAACATCCAGCCATCCCTCCATTAACGCTTCAAATTGAATCTTCTTCACTCCAAACTTCAAATTCCAACCCAGAAAACTTCTGAAACCCAAATCAACACAGCGGCAACCTTCAACATCTCATAAATCCAGAAGAACAAACCCAGATTTACAAACGAACTCGCGAACATGCGACCCATTCTCTTACTTCCACCATTATACCTCAACCGCAAATCTTCCTAAAACTTGACCATGAATACAAATCGGAAAGAAATGGAAGAAGAACCTAGCAGAGAGATATTCAAGAAAGAGATGAAGATAGATCGTGAACGAAGAAGATGGAAACGACAATGTATCTGTAACCGAGTTTGAGAGCTGAGAGCGACCGTTTCAACGAAGAACAGGATATTTCTATTGTTTTTTTATTTATTTTCTTTTTTGGGTTTTATTTTTATTTATGTTGTTGATTTATTGTTGCTGTTGGGCCACAAAGCCCATTTAGCTTCATAACACTCCTCTGTTTTTCACATACCCACCCCTTTTTCTTATTTTTTATTTATTTATTTTGTAAATATTCTTCTAACAATTTATATATATACATATATTATTTTGTAAATATTATTTTTTATAATTAATTTCTTTTAGATTTTCTGTATTATATTTCTTTTAAAATTTATGTTTATATTATTCTTAATATTTTCTATATATATTCTATTCTTTTGTTTTAAAGTTTTATTAAATTTCTTAACATTTTATATTTAGTTTTTTTTTTATATTCATTTTTCTTTTAGAATTTATATATGTATTTTATTTTCTAAGTTTTTGTTTTATAAACATTTCTTTTAGAGACTTTTTTTTTCTTTTTTAAGTTGAATTTTATTCTTCATTTGTTATTGGGCATTTTGTCTTATTTTCCCGTTTTGGTCGATGACGAGACGACCTTCGATTCTCTGTCAAATTATTGATGAGAAATGAAGGATCCGAGACCGCTCTCTTTCGTTTTCCATTTTCGATTCATTTTCGACTTTATTTCATTTCACTTCTTTTGGTCGATGACGACATTTCCATCGTTTAACCGTCAAATTATTGACGTGAAACAAAGGATCCGAGACCACCTCTTTTCTTTTTTATTTCTTATTCCGATTTGATTTTATTTTTGACTTGTGGATCGATGAAGTCTTTTTATCCGCAAGCGTCAGATTTTCGAAGTCGATAACCTTCCCAATTTCAAATCTATGGGGGATGACCATTTGGGTCATCTTCCTTACTTTGGGATCGCGATAGGCTACCTTCGATTAATCGACATTTTGTTTATGGTTAAGACGAGATCCCATTCTTTTGTGTCCCGATTCGATACATTAACCAATATACAACTGCTTTAATTTTTGTCAAATATTAATTGCTTTATTTTTCAGTCATTTACATTCTTGTACATATTCTGTATATTATTATTATCCTGTAAATATTCAACTAACTTGTACATTCTCTTAAAAAACACTTAATAAATATCAAACCATAAAATCCTAATTGGTGGTCTGTTTATTTATATGTATCCTGTATATATCTATCATTGTTTTTTCATCTCTTTGCAAGTTCTCAAAAACATCTTCAATAAAGGAATCGAGTTATATTCGTATTGAACTAAAGAGAGGGGATTAAGTGTAGACTTTTTCCCCTCCGAGTGTCGAGATACTCACTGTAGTATGGGTGGTTTCGATACTCGTCTTTCAATACGAAGACGCTTGTATTCTCCGCACTCATCCACATCCTTCTCTCCTAAAAAACCTCGGCTCTGTACCGAGTGCATTTTGAAACCCTTTTCTCCTAAAAAAACCTCGGCCCCGTACCGAGTGCATCTTCAAAACACTTTCAGTAAATCAAATTCTCTTTGTATTGAACTAAAGAGAGAGGATTGAGTGTAGACTTCTTCCTCTCCGAGTATCAAGATATTCACAGTAGTGTGGGTGGTCTCGATACTCGTCTTTCGATACGAAGACGCAACTTTATCCATCACCTCTCTTTTCACAACTTCCTTCTGCAACCTTTCTCACCTAAAACCTCGGTCCCGCACCGAGTGCATTTTCAGACTCTTTTCCTGACAAAAACTTGAATGGTCGTAGAGTGGTTAGGCGTAGGTCTTCTCCTATCCTGAGTGCTGACATTTACCGTAGGGTTCTTTGTCGCAAAGAACTTACCATTCAAAACTAAAAACATCCTCAATAAGAGAATGAAGTTATCTTTGTGTTGAATTAAAGAGAGAGGATTGAGTGTAGTCTTCTTCCTCTCCGAGTGTCAGGATACTCACTGTAGTGTGTGTGATTGTGATACTCGCCTTTCAATACGAAGACGCTACGTTCGCCACACCATTTTCATAACAAAAACTTTGAGATAAAGAATTGGGTACTACCCGTAGGGGTTACTATCCGAGGACCTATCTCGCCCCTAAAAACAATCTCACCAACCAAACATGACTTCTTGCCTTGCATGGCGAAAACCATCCTTTCAAAAAGGATATGTTACGTCTGTTCTACCGCAAACAGGTAACGCATAAGTCTCCTCACATGCGAGCAGCAAAACACCTAAACTGCTAGAATGCGCACGATAACATCATCCACAAAAACACCGGTTACCCGTAGTAGCACAAACTACGTTGCTCTGATTTCTCTTGCATGTTGAGAATACGTAGGCATAGGATTGCGATATCCTAGCGAGCACCCCTTTTTTTCTTTTCCACCCTTTCCCCAGAAAGGAATGCTACGTTCGTTCTACCGCAAACAGATAACGCCTAAGTCTCCTCACATGCGAGCAGCAAAACACCTAAACTGCTAGAATGCGCATGATAGCAACGTCTACCAAAACTCATCCGTAAACCGTAGTAGGCCGAACTACGGATGCTCTGATTCTTTACTTCTTTTAAGTAAAGATACGTAGGCACAAGGGCCACAATCCTTGTCGAGCACATTCCCCCATATATCTATAACCTTGAACTATGTCGACTCTGATTTTCTCACACCCGTTGAGAATACGTAGGCCTAGGACCGCGAAGTCCTACCAAGTCCGTCCTTTCTCTTCTTCCCTTTGTTACCTCACTTTTCCCAATTTCTAACCCTTCTCCCTATCTTTTATAACACTTTTATAGCATTTTTTTAGCAAATATATTCACACGTTGACAAACAAATGGTTCCCATCGAGTACGATGGATGCGAGGGGTGCTAATACATTTCCCTCGCAACCGGCTTTCGAACCCGTTCTTGGTCGCGAGACCATCTTATCCATCTCTTTCTTAAGGTTTTCTCGATATTTTCCTTTCCCCTCATGGGATAAATAAAGTTCGGTGGCGACTCTTCTGTCTATCTTTTTCGCCTCCCCGTCGTTGCACGATGCATTTTTTGAGTAGCGACAGTTGTAAAGAGAGTAGATTAGATGGAGATGAGTCAATCAATTTGAAATAGATGAAGACCTAGAAAAACTATTAAGAAAGACCTTGAGATAAACGAATTGGATTATATATTGCGATGCTCACAAGGATCAAGGTAAAAGGTCTAGAGGTAAAGCAAAAGAAATGAGCATGAGGAACATGTGTTCCTCCATTCTCACATAATGCAGCTAACTCTGTTCCTAAGATATCATCTACCGTCCAAATCAATCAGAAGATTGTCGGCACTACAAGTCTCACTCCTTACAGCTGATTTTAACCACTCCCACTATATAAGAGAGAAAGTGTATCATTCTCAGGTATGAGACATGAGACACTAAGGAGTAGCACTATACAAGAAGCAACATCTTAGGACAATCAAGTCATTGTACCTAAGTTGATCTCCATTAAGATAGCAACACATCAAGGAGAATCCCCAAGGTTTCCATCCCAAGACTAGCATCGAAGACACATAACTCCTCAAACTAACCCTTAAGGGATGAGTGGTAGCCATACTCCCCCCGAGGTTCATCATCCTAATCAATCACCATCACGACATGCTCAAATGAGGGAAATGTATGACAAATATGTTATAACTCCAAAGAGGAAAAAGAACTGGATGTCTACTTGCATCTTCGATATTATGATTTTAAGGTCATTAGAGAAGCCTCAAAATCTACAAAACTATGACAAAATTGGGGATCTAGACGAGCACGTTGAGCATGTAGACAATCGGGTGGACTACTAACATGCCCAAAGGGCACTAAAGGGTAACCTATTCATACTAAACCAGTCTAGAATCACAATGATATGGTTTAAGACCCTCCCATATGAGAGCATATACTCATGGAAGGATTATTGTGATGCCTTTACCATCTAACATATCACCCAAAAGTGGAAACCCACAACCATGGCCATCCTCAGTGAGGTCATTTAGTGAAATAAGTAAACTATGTGTAAGTACATTGACTACTTCACTAAAACAATAGTGGTAGGGGTCACGATTGGCAGGTTGAAGTGTTGGATGTTTAAGAAGGGGTTGAGGTCGGATTGCATGTTCTAGGGAAATCTTGGGCTCGAGGGAGTGATTTTCTAAATAAGGCACAATCCTATATCAATTATGAATAAAATCTCATGGCTAAGGAAGGGGAAAGAGGTCGAGGAGTAGGGAAATCTGAACGCAAGCATACATCAGAAAGATACACAATTGTCATAGAGAAGAACATGAATGGAGATCCTGGTCTAGGTTTAACGCCTACACTCCCATGAACACTTCGAGGGATAATATTTGGAAATAATGTGCACATTCCGAGTTCAAATAATTTGGGATCAAGAATCCTTACCCAAACAAGGAATCTTCCATAGCAGACAAGTCCAAATATTTTTTGTTTCCATAAAAGTCACGACCACAACACCAACGATTATATCCATTTGAAAAATGAAATAGAAGAACTGATTAAGAAAGGATGACTTGCTGAGTACACTAAGGATGAATCCTTCAAGAAGTGTCTCCCCTAGGGAAAATAATTCAAGAAGGCTATTAAAAATGTTGTTGGAACTAAAGAAATGAACAGGGGTCAAAACGGACTTACGGATCCAAAGTTACGTCCAAAACAATTTCGACCGAAAACATGAACAGTCGTGACGAACAGAAAGACGTTGTTACGCTCCGGAACTCATTTTTACTTAATTATTCTTACGAATCACTCACTCAACGTACCCAAAACATCACTAAAACATTCCTAAGGTTATACGGAAATAACAGCACAACTTCTATGGTTTATTAGGCTCATCTGGCAACATTTGCAACGCCTAAAACACTATTTCCTGCAATTACTCTGAGTACTTCAGAGTTACTCACATTTGAATATTCTTATTCCTATAGGGATAATATGTCACAATTTTTCCTTCAATTACACCCTACGGCATTAAAATTACTTACTATCCAATATTTAATCCCTTCAGGGTCAGACATATAACAATGTCAAGCTTTTGACCATGAAGGCCTAAGGTTTCCCATAAGGTTTCCCACAATTACATATCAGACAGTCAGAAATATTGACCACTAATCCTACAGGTTTTACCATAAAGGCCTAAGGTTTTCCACAAATTTTATGTTAATATTCAACGATACATACCATTTGGCCATTTGGCCATCCTCTCAGAATCTTACGATTACTTCCCTATTTCCCACAATTAATTCCAAATCCCTAAACCTTACATCAACCACAAATATACCAAAAATCATACATAGAAAACTATGAAAAGCAATACTCCCCATACCTTAGTCGAATCTGCAGCTTTTCACGATCACTTGGGATTTCTGCTTCCGACCTTTCTTCATAGCTCTGGCCACAACTCCACGGTTAACACAAAATGAACTTCCTTTTCCTTTCAGAACTCAGTTTTGTCAAACCTAGCTTTGGGCCTTACACATGGGGATTTTCTCTCATTACCCTTACTAACTCTTCATAATGCCCATTTTACCCTTATTCTCCTTATTTTCATTTTAATTAATAATAATACTAATAAATTAATATTATATGCTATTAATCAAAATAAACACTCCAAAATGCACATTATTTCCAATACTTCATTAATCAACTCAAAATCACTGAAATTGAACACTCTTAATTAAATACTTAATTAAAATATTTCGATTAAATTCGGGGTGTTACAACTCTCCCCCACTTAAAAGAATTTCCGTCCTCGAAAATTACCTCAAGAAAATAGAGCCGGATACGACTCCTTCATCTGCTCTTCGCATTCCCAAGTCCAACTTTCTCCAGCTGGTCCTCCCCAAACTACCTTCACTAAGGAAATCTCTTTACCTTGCAGCTTCTTTACTTCTCGTTCGTCAATTCGAACAGGTAACGCCTCAACAGTCAAATCATCTCGCACTTGTACATCATCCATTTGAATCACATGCGACGGATCTAGAATGTACTTCCTCAACTGCGATACATGAAACACATCATGCAAGTTCACAAGTGGTGGCGGTAAAGAAATCTGATAGGCTACTTCCCCCACCCTCTGCGAAATCTGGTACGAACCAACAAAACGTGATGTGAGCTTTCGAGACTTCAAAGCTCGACCAACACCAGTTACCGGCGTAACTCTCAAAAACATGTGATCCCCCTCTTGGAATTCGAGTGTTTTCCTCCTCTTATCATGGTAACTCTTCTGACGACACTGCGACGCTTTCATCCTTTCACGGATCATCTTGATCTTTTCGGCCGTCTCTTGCACAATTTCAGGTCCGAGCACAACACTCTCGCCTGATTCATACCAACACAAAGGAGTCCTACACCTCCTACCATACAAAGCCCCATACGGTGCCATTTTGATACTCGAATGGTAACTATTATTGTAGGTAAACTCGATCAACGGCAAATAACTATCCCACGATCCACCTTGATCCAAAACACAGGCTCTCAACAAATCTTCTAAAGACTGGATAGTTCTCTCTGTCTGTCCATCCATCTGCGGATGATAGGCAGAACTCAACCTCAACTTAGTGCCCAAAGTCGTCTGCAAACTCTCCCAAAACCTCGATGTAAATCTCGGATCTCTATCCGACACAATACTCGACGGAACACCATGTAACTTCACAATCTGCTCAATGTACAATCCGGCAAGTTTCTGCAACGAATAATTGATCCTTATCGGTACAAAATGAGCCGATTTAGTCAATCTATCAACAATTACCCAAATCGAATCATACCCATTCAACGTCTTCGGCAAATTTGTCACAAAATCCATAGAAATGCTATCCCACTTCCATTCTGGAATACTCAGCGGTTGCATCAGACCTGATGGTCTCTGATGTTCAATCTTCGACTTCTGACAAGTCAAACAAGCATACACAAATTCCGCAATTTCCTTCTTCATGTTGGGCCACCAAAACAACCTCTTCAAGTCTTGATACATCTTTGTGGCACCATAGTGAATACTCAACCCGCTTCTGTGACCTTCTTCAAGAATACTCTTCTTGATTTCTGGCACATCAGGAACACACACTCTATCTCTGAACCTCATCACACCATTCTCATCAATCTGAAAATCACCTCTGTTACCTTGATTAATTAACGTGAGACGATCCACCAAGTTCAAATCCGACTTCTGACATTCCCTGATCTCTTGAAGGATACCGCTAGTCAACTTCAACATACCCAATTTCACACTGTTAGTAGTCTCTTCACAAATTAAACTCATATCTCTGAAGTGCTCAATTAGTTCCAACTCTCGAACCATAAGCATCGACATATGCAAGGACTTTCTACTCAATGCGTCAGCCACAACATTAGCCTTACCCAGATGGTAACTCAGTTCAAAATCATAATCCTTCAGAAGTTCAAGCCATCTTCGCTGCCTCATGTTCAACTCCTTCTGATCAAACAAATACTTCAGACTCTTGTGATCACTGAACACTTCGAATATGGACCCAAATAGATAATATCTTCAAATCTTCAACACAAACACCACAGCGGCCAACTCTAAATCATGCGTAGGATAATTTCGTTCATGAAACTTCAGTTGTCTAGAAGCATAAGCAATAACCTGGCCGTTATGCATCAATACGCCCCCAAAACCCATCTTCGACGCATCACAATACACCACAAAAGGCTCACTCGGACTCTGCAAAATCAACACTGGAGCAGTCGTCAACTTCTTCTTAAGTTCCACAAAGCTCTGCTCACAAGCAGCATCCCACACATAAGCTTGACCCTTTCGAGTCAACTGAGTCAATGACAATGCCAACTTAGAAAAACCTTCGATGAACTTACGATAATAACCAACCAACCCAAGAAAACTTCTAATCTCAGTAGCAGACTTTGGGGTCTCCCACTGTAACACAGCATCAATCTTCGACGGGTCAACAACAATTCCTCCACTAGAAATCACGTGGCCAAGGAAACTCACTTCCTTCAACCAAAACTCACACTTAGACAACTTAGCATAAAGCTTCTTGTCCTTCAAAACTTGCAATACAACTCTTAGGTGTCGCGCATGCTCTTCCTCGGACTTAGAATATATTAAAATATTATCAATAAACACCACCACAAACTGATCCAAATAAGGATGGAAAATCCTATTCATATACTCCATGAATACGCCAGGTGAATTCGAAACTCCAAACGGCATCACAGTATATTCATAGTGTCCATATCTCGTTCTGAAAGCTGTCTTCAAAATATCATCAGGCTGAACTCGAATCTGATGATAACCAGACCTCAAATCGATATTGCTAAACACACAGGCACCCACCAATTGATCCATCAAATCATCAATCCTCGGGAGTGGATACTTATTCTTAATAGTCACCTTATTCAACTGCTGATAGTCCACACAAAGTCTCATGCTACCATCTTTCTTCTTCACCAACAACACAGGAGCACCCCACGGAGAAACACTCGGTCGAATAAACTTCTTCTCAAGCAAGTCTTCCAACTGTTTCTTCAATTCTCCTAACTCAGATGCAGACATCCGGTAAGGAGCTATCGATACAGGACTAGTGCCCGGTATCACCTCAATAGTAAACTCTACCTCACGTTTAGGAGGTAAGTCACTCATATCGCTTGGAAACACCTCTAGAAATTCCCGAACAACCGGTAGCTCTGCGTCCACTGCTTCACGATCAACTTGAAGCGACGCAAACAAGGCAAACATCTGGGCCTCATCTTCCAAGAGTTCTCTTACTTGCTTGGCAGATACAAACATCAGCTCCCCTCCATCGCCAAACTCAAGGAACCTCACAGTTTTGCTAAAACAATCTATGTGAACATAGTTGTACTCCAACCAGTTCATCCCAAGGATAACATCAATTTGGTGTAAAGGTAGACAGACCAAGTCCATCACAAAGTTCCTATTGTAAATAGTCAAAGGGCAGCTCAAACAGACTAACGCAGTAGTCACAGAATCATTGGTCGGGGTATCGATAACCATACTTCCATTCATAGAAGACAATTTCAAATCCAATCTCTTAGCACATTCAAGCGAAATAAACAAATGAGTAGCACCAGTATCAACTATAGCAATCAATTCAACATCAGTAATAAAACAAGTACGTCTGATCAAGTTATTTGTCTTAGCTTCTTCTGCACCGCTTAAAGCGAACACTCTGCCACTTGTCTGAGCAGCAGTAGCAGTCTTCTTCGGCTACTGACACTGGGTACTAATGTGGCCCTTCTCTCCATAGTTGAAACAAGTCGGAGCTTCGTCTTTACAATCAGTATCCTTATGACCCCTCTTGCCGCAACGGTGGCATCTCAGCGCCTTACAATTCTCAGCACGACGGCCTTGCTCGCCACACTTAAAACACTTACCTGGAGCGTTAGCCGCTCCCCCACTTGGCTTTTTCCCATCAGAAGCCTTTTGCTTCCCTTTATCACTAGAAGTCGCATATGTTTTTCCTCTGAACTGGCCTTTCTCTTTCTTCTCACTCAGCTGCTTATAGTGAGTAGATCGAGCTCGGCTATCTTTGTCATAGATTCTGCTCTTGTTCACTAGTTCTGAAAACCGACGAATCTGCTGATACCCAATTCCCTGCTTAATCTCTGGTCTCAACCCATTCTCAAAATTGAGACACTTCGACATCTCTGCATCAGCACAATTGTAATGCGGGCAAAACTTGACCAAGGACTCAAACTTTGCCGCATACTCAGCCACAATCATATTACCTTGCTTCAGCTCAAGGAACTCCACCTCTTTCTTTCCCCGAACATCTTTAGGAAAATACTTTCTCAGAAACTCTTCTTTAAACACAACCTAAGTCATTGTCATGCCAGCATCTTCTAATCTCTGGCGAGTGTTATCCCACCAGTCCTCAGCTTCCTCTGCCAGCATATGCGTACCAAACTGTACTTGTTGCGCATCAGTGCATGCCATAACTCGGAAAATCTTCTCAATCACCTTCAGCCATTTCTGCGCACCTTCAGGATCATGAGTACCCACAAAAGTCGGCGGACTGTTCCTCTGAAACTTTCCCAAAGCACGAAACTCATCTAGAGATCCACCATTCTTAGCCATCACTTGGGCAAGTGATTACAGCACATCAGCAATAGCACGATCATTCCTTCCTTCCATCTACAACCACCAACAAAGTTAGAAGGAAACAACTCAGCAATAGTGTTCTCACACTATCGACTGATAGGGGACTAACAACATAAACACTTGGCCGGACGGACCGACCTGCTCTGGTACCACTAATGTAACACCCTTTCTACCCCAACACATAATAAGGTAAAATAACACGTAAAATCAGAGTGAATAAATAAATCTCATTAAAAATTCCACGAAAGGGCGAACATTTCTCAAAGTCAACAAAACACGTCATTGCTCCGTAACATACGGGTTTTCTCAAAGTACATCAAAACATCATAAAGAACGAAACTCAAAACATAAATCAAAGTTTCCTAAAAAGGGAAATTAAATCAAAATGACTTCAACGGTATAAAATCAACTCAAGGAACCCAACCCGATGTTACATATCAGAGCAAGACCCTCTAGGCTGACCAAAAGGCTAAAACACTCAAAAACTTCAAAAGTACTCCTCAACGACGTCCACAGCTAAACTGCATCATCTGCATGTTACCCACGTGGAGGTAACATTCAAACAGGCAGTGTGAGTAAAACAATTCATAATAATCAATGTATAACAATTAATGCATAAACGGCGTCATATTTATATTCAACACATTGATGCCCTTTTAAAATACGCCTCGAAGGCACAACTTCATAATTCACACAGAAGAACTCATGAATTCAATATGCAACACAACCCAATGTATGTGGTATCAATCATCACAGCTCGATGGACACTAGGCCATCAACCCTCCATAGATCCCCATCAATAGGATCAGAGCACGTCACAACACTTCACATCCACACAATGAGATTGAAGTCATAATAATCGAGGTCCTGAATCGAAGTCTGGATGCAAATGAATGTATGATGCACACGTCACAATAATAATCCTCACAATACAGCATAAGGTGCATCATCATTCATCATATTATCACATAATTCATCATTCATCATGTTATCACATAGTTCACCATTCCTCATATTATTTCATCATATTAATTCAATCAATACATCATAGAAATCATCTTAACATCATGTACATCTCACGCAAAACCCACCGTCATAATCACAACAACCCATCACAGAAATCACAGAATCAAAACATCAAGACATCATTGAACCAAAACATGATTCGTTACTAAAACATATACACAATTGACTTCTCAAACATAATTAGATATAAAAATATTGGAAAAACAATTCCATTATCTATCCTATGTTATAACTCTATTCATTAGCTTTCCAACGCTTCGAACGGGGGTCAAAACAGACTTACGGATCCAAAGTCACGTCCAAAACAATTTCGACCGAAAACATGAACAGTCGTGACGGACAGAAAGACGCAGTTACGCTCCGGAAGTGATTTTTACTCAATTATTCTTACGAATCACTCACTCAACGTACCCAAAACATCACTAAAACATTCCTAAGGTTATACGGCAATAACAGCACAACTTCTATGGTTTATTAGGCTCTGGCAACATTTGCAACGCCTAAAACACTATCCTGCAATTACTCTGAGTACTTCAGAGTTACTCACATTTGAATATTCTTATTCCTATAGGGACAACATGTCACAATTTTTCCTTCAATTACACCCTACGGCGTTAAAATTACTTACTATCCAATATTTAATCCCTTCAGGGTCAGACATATAACAATGTCAAGCTTTTGGCCACGAAGGCCTAAGGTTTCCCCTAAGGTTTCCCACAATTACATATCAGACAGTCAAAAATATTGACCACTAATCCTACGGGTTTTGCCATAAAGGCCTAAGGTTTTCCACAAATTTTATGTTAATATTCAACGATACATACCATTTGGCCATTTGGCCATCCTCTCAGAATCTTACGATTACTTCCCTATTTCCCACAATTAATTCCAAATCCCTAAACCTTACATCAACCACAAATATACCAAAAATCATACATAAAAAACTATGAAAAGCAATACTCCCCATACCTTAGTCGAATCTGCAGCTTTTCACGATCACTTGGGATTTCTGCTTCCGACCTTTCTTCAGAGCTCTGGCCACAATTTCACTGTTAACACAAAATGAACTTCCTTTTCCTTTCAGAACTCAGTTTTGTCAAACCTAGCTTTGGGTCTTACACATGGGGCTTTTCCCTCATTACCCTTACCAACTCTTCATAATGCCCATTTTACCCTTATTCTCCTTATTTTCATTTTAATTAATAATAATAATACTAATAAATTAATATTATATGCTATTAATCAAAATAAACACTCCAAAATGCACATTATTTCCAATACTTCATTAATCAACTCAAAATCACTGAAATTGAACATTCTTAATTAAATACTTAATTAAAATATTCCGATTAAATTCGGGGTGTTATAACTAAGTCTTCATTATTTTGTCACTTCCTACATAAGCAGATGCGCCTTCTCAACCAAGATACCCAAAATGCACCACAATAACCTATATACCCAAAAGCAAGGTAAACGCTTCTTGAAGCTCTTCCAAATATCGGTTCCGCTCAATGATAAGTTCATTAACCCATTCTAATAGAACTTACTTCTTCCTTTGAAAACAATCAAGCAGGAAGATTTCTCCTTGATCAACAAAGCTAGAGGCCTGAACGGAGGATACCAGAATAATGTAATAAGCAAAATATGGCAACTCCTCTTAACGAGCTTATTACAACTCATCTTTGAGAAGTAAGAACAATCTTCTTTAGAGATGAAAGATTGTTCTAGGTCAATAGTGCAGGAGACAGTTCTAGGTCGGAACTAACACATAATTCTCCATGTATCTCATCCTCTTTACATCCCAAGCTAGGATTCGGGGATGCTTAGTAAGAAGCCTTTCCACTCGAAGTTCTTCAAGGTTAAGAGTAAGTTCTAGGTTTCCTCCATTGTCCGACCATAATGAGCTCGAACAATCTTCCATTGTGACCGGTTAGGTGAATCCCAAAATTCCACCTGTGATAGAGTAAGTGTGTTGCGACTAACCAAAATAGTATAGGAGTTAGTTGCAAGAACTTTTCTAGTGGTCAGAATATTAGTAACATCGACTAGAGGAGGGGAAGCCCGAGAAATCCTCTTCATCTACTGCATTGTTTTCTCACATCGTATCTTATATGTAGGTAAAAGATATATAAGTTACAGAGGAAATCATCAAAGAATAATAGAGAAAGAAAATATCCTCCAATTTGCTCACCGAAAATGTCTTTCTAGTCCTCTTTCGAGTCGACTTCCACTAGAAGACGTCTCTTTATGAGCCACTTCAACTATTTCTTCGATGCTACGTAATGAGGGTTATGGCTCCTAGTGTAACATAGAGCCTCGTAGAAAGACATCATATGCCTTTTCAAGAAGATGTCTTCTTAAGTCAAATTGTTCATCTTGTAAATATAAGATCCTGATTTTGCCAAGAAGTGACTTTGCCACCAGAAATTGAAGAATATGTTAGAGTATTAGTAAGGCGGCATAGGGTTTATTAAGCATATTTTAGCATGATATTTTTCATGGAGAGGGGTCACCAGGAAAAACTGATTCTTGAATTGCTTCAAACTTTCTAAATAAACATCAAACATCCTGGCGCAATGCCAAAGAAATGTCAAGCCTTTGCCCTTTGATGAAGCAGTTGAACTACACTGAGTATTAAAAAGGTGGCAGAAGTGTGTTTGGGTTGGCACATTCCCTTTATATTTATACCAGTATTGGAAGACTTTAACGTAAGTCCAACTCACCTGGTGCAATTGCGAGGGAGTGATTAATCCCCTATGACCTCAAATTTATTGAAATGAAGATGGAAACCTATTAAGGAAAACAAACACTCTGAAAAGGGAAAACACATTCATCATACTTATTACACACCCTCTTATCTTCTTCGAGAATAAGCATTTCCCTATCAAACAAAGGCCCCACCACGACAAAACCTCAATCCATACCACCTTCCCAAGAAAATATAGAGGCAGGGTCCAGCTATCCTGATCCACCTGCGTTGAAGAATTGTCACATTTACCTTGCAAAGCATAGTAGGTTGAATCTCCATTATGAAGGACATTATGAACACGAAAAGACAAGTATGAAGAAATGACACTCTAATTAATCGCGACAATGTCAAATTTTTGAATATTAGAGAAATTAAAAACCTACTTTCTAGAAAACCTAACAGATAAGAAAGCGAAATCTAGAAGAAAGACAAAGATTTTACCTTGAAAGAATGATGTTGATCGCCTACACAACACAAATTCCACCAAACGAGATGTTACGAGGGAACCTAACATGAAAATAAATGAGGAATAGACCACGAGAAAGAGAGAGGTTGGCAACACTAAGAAAAATGGCTTTAACAGTTTGCAAACAGCAAAAAGGGAGGAAATAATGCTTCATGAACGCTTTATGTGTGTCTTAGCCACGAGGAACTGTACAATCCACTATGTTGGGGAGTGTGGGACACCCTACCAATGGTCAATATTTAATCGAAGATCGTTCCAAGTACTTGAGTACCTTGAGGAAGAGGAAGCATCATTGCTCACTAGCATAGAGACACACGTCAGAAACTCCATGTGAAACGTTACCTATTACAAGAAATATATTTAACGTGCTAGTTCCCAATGATAATAACATCCCATCAAGGATTTTTCAGTTTCTCAGGATAATCAGCCAACCTAGGACGTATATTGTTAACCCTCGTCCTGAAAAGCAGAGACAAAAGCTTAGGGGCAACTATTATGGGTCGTTCACAAGACCAAAGGTAAAAGGCCTATATGCAAAGTAAAAGAAGCGAGCGTGAAGGATATTTGTTCCTCCATTCTCACCTAATGCATGTAACTCCACCCCTTAGGCATCATCCATCGTCCAAATCAATCAAACGGTTAATTGCATTACATATCACACTCATCGCGGACGGTTTCAACCGCTCCCATTATATAAGAGAGAAAGTGGGTCATTCTCAAATATTAAAATTCTCACTTATCCACACATTACAAATTACACATTATTCTCTTATTGATTTTAACATTTGAATGTTAATATTGTAGGTCAACCTTCTTTTTACCGCATCAAAAGTTCACTATAGTGAAGATCTATCTTATCTCACTTATCATCTCTAGTTCTAAATAGAATAGATGAAAATATGATATCAGATAAAATATTATGATGAAATTTAATCCATCTAATTGACTTTATTTAATGAGATAAAGTATAATTGTTGTTATTTTAGAATTCCAATACAACCTATATTATTTTATTTATTAATACATTATGTTGTCTTTAATTAAATACATAATCTTTAATATACATAGTGACAGCCAGCACGTGGAATATAATTTGAGAATGGTGTTTTTAGATAACAAAATCATTTAATTAAATACATAAATTTGAATTCAACCATATGGAAAACAAGAGTGGTTGGTGAATGATTAATTGAACTGAAAAAAGAGTTTGTTGAAGTAGCACTTTGTGATGACCACCTGCCCATACTTTCGAATCATATAATCTTCATGTGTAAGACAAACTTTTTAAAACTATTTTAATTAAAAAGAAAGAAAAAGGTCATATATCTTCTTTTTAATAATAACCTTTGCCATGGATAAGATATTATAATTTTAGAAAAATAAACAAACTATGATGCGTACTGAAACAATACCGATCACGAGATAGCTTGGATTTTTGACTGAATGAAATATCTATATAGAATAAGACCCTAAAAAATATCATAAATGTTATAATCACTTATTTTATTAGAGAAGAAATTGTTTTGAAAATCATATTATTTAAATGTTATAATCGGTTATTACCCTTTGCTAACCGAGTTATTCCTATATTGATAATTGTCTTTTAAAATAGTTTTAATCATATACTGCGTTTTGGTAATTAATTATTATTATGTTGAGAATTAATTTTAGACTATTAGTAATCGGGTTTAAAAAACGGTAATCAAGTTCCAGACAAAATGTTTTAGTTTTTATGTTTTTTTCTATTAGTTGTTTCTATCTCAATCAATTATATATATATATATATATATATATATATATATATATATATATATATATATATATATATATATATATATATATATATATATATATATATATATATATATATATATATATATATATATATATGTATATATATATATATACTTTTGAGGTATCAATGTAATGAAAATACTAAATGTGAATACAAATTTCTCTCTCTCTCTCTCTCTCTCTCTCTCTCTCTCTCTCTCTCTCTCTCTCTCTCTCTCTCTCTCTAATATTTGGCATTAAGATTCTGATTTGATCCATCAAACATCTAGCCTATAACATGAATTATGTCTCCAATGAAAGAATTTCTACAAACTTACCCATCTTTGATGCGAAGAACTACGATAAATGGTGTGAGCAAACAACTGTGTTGTTTGGATACCAAGATGTTCTTGAAGTGATCAAGAATAGTGTGAATCCTCTTGCCGAAGGTGCAACAGATGCACAACTAGCATCACACAAGGAAGAAAAGAAGAAATATTTCAAAGCGCTATTTTTGTTCCATCAATGTGTGAATGGGGACAACTTTGAAAAAATTGGTAATTGCGAATCAACAAAGCAAGCGGGAGAAATATTGGATAAGGCATAGGTAGGGGCTGACAAGACAAAGGTTGTTAGGTTACAAATTTACGAAAGACAACTTGAGTTAATTCAAATGGAGGATAAGGAGACCATCAACGATTTCACGATGAGAATTACTCGGTTGGTAAATCACATAAAGGTGTGTGGAGAAACTGTTACAGAAGAATATATTATCGCAGAAATCTTGCGTTCTTTAACGACAAGATTCGATAACATTGTCACAGCGATTGAGGAATCAAAAGGTCTTACGGCAATGAGCAAAGAGGAGGTACAAAGCTCTCTTGAGGCACATGAGCATAGAATAGAGGAAAGGAATGTTGATAAGACAAAGGTGGAGATCGCTTTGCAATCCCGTTTCAATGAGAGAAACAAGAAGGTGAATGTAAAGTGTCCCATGAGCAAATATAGTGGGAATTCTTAGAATTTTGGTTGAAGAGAGTCCCAAAATTATAAGAATTCAACGTTCCAAAAGGGTGAGAATAATGGTAGTAGGGTTGCTAGATCAAACAACTCTAGAGGAGGCAATCTAAGAAGTAGAGGTGGAAAAATAATGGTTAAGAAGATCAACGTGTAATGCTCTAACTGTCAAAAGCTTGGCCATTTTTCAAGATAATGCAATTCCAACAAGAAAGAACCTCAAGAAAATAAAGCTAGAGTTGCAAAGTAAGAGTTTGATGATGAGAACACACTCTTGGTCATAATCATAGAGGGGAATGCACCAACAGCAAGTCGCGGGACAACAACATTAGCAGTTAGAAAAATACTGTAAAACCATGATGTAACTAGTTATGTAAATGTTGTAACCGGTTACATGTTGAAGAAAACACAATGGAGTAATAAAGTATATCGATCAATGGTATTTGGACTCTGGATGTTCAAGGCATATGACTTGGAGGAAAGATAGGTTTGTTACAATCAATCGTGCTATGAAGAACAATGTCAAGTTCGCAGATGATAGCACTCTAGCGGCGGAAGGGATTGGTGATGTATTGATTGAGACAAGTGATGGTGGACATTATTTAATAAAGGATGTGTTGTATATTCATGGAATCAAGTGTAACCTTCTAAGTATTAAGTATTGACCAATTACTTGAGAAGGGTTACAAGATTGATAAGGAGAATAAGGCGCTACGAGTTATGGATGCAAACGAGGTTTTAGTTGACACCCAATAGAACTTTCAAGGTTAAGTTGAAGGTTATGGAGAATATATGTCTTGTTACAACCGTTAGTCGAGAATAGTGAATATGACATTATTGGCTTGGTCATCTCAATTTTTGAGATCTTAATGCTTTGTAAATGAACGGAATGGTGACGGGGTTACTATAACACCTCAGTTTTTATTATAATGTTTTATTAATTATTATAATAAATTTTATTTAAATTTAAAATTTCTTTGAGTGATTAACTAATATTATGTGGGATAATGAGTTGTTGTGTAGAATTTACTTATATTTTTTAATAATTAAATTATGTAAGTATGTAAGTAGAGAATATTGGTTTTAGTATTAAATTAGAATTTAAATAAAAACTAAGAGAATTGGTAGAATTATTTTATTAATTTAAGAAATTAATTGATAGAAAATGAGAGAATTTGTGAGTGTGTAGTGAAATAGAATTTTAAATAATAATAAGTAAGTGAATAGAATTATCAGGAATTAAGATAATTAGTGTGATTAATGAAATAAAAATAAATAGGGTTTTCTATTTAAGTAGAAAAGAGATAAAAAAGAGTACTTAGAAGTTTTGTAAAATAAGGAGTAAGAAAATAGTAGAGGCAACCCTAAGAGAGCGAGTGAAAAAGAGAAACTCCATAGCTAAAGTTCAAAGATTTTAGGCAAATTCGAGGTAAGTGGAAATTATTCAATATATGGGTGTTAAGTATGAAAGGTAGTGGAGAGTCTTTATCCTCTTTCCCTTTCACTCTTTTGTGTTTCCCCTATTGATGAATGAATTGAACTTTGAAGGATTTTATGCAAAACCTCTTATGGTTGTTGTTATTCCTAATTTCCGTGCTCTGTTAGTTGGTGAAATTATATGATATGTGTTAAAATGTTATAATTGATATCATAGAGTTCTCTATTGATATCGATGTATTAATTGACATGATATGTGTTAAAATAGTATGATTGATGTCATAGAGTTCTCTGTTGATATGGATGTTATTAATTGACATGATATATGTTGAAATTTTATGATTGATGAGTTCTGAGTTTTGATGAGCAAATGTTATTGTTGATGGGCAAATGTTGATTTCTGAGTTTGTACCACCCTGAAAATGAAAATATAAAGGTTTGAAACTGTTGAAGGAAAATCACATATAGACATAGAAGAGGATTAATCGTCTTGTTTCATGCATAACTTGAGTTTCGTAAGTCCGTTTCAGGTGCGATCAGTTAAAGTGGGAAAATTGGGTTGGGGAGCGTTACAACAGTAGCAGATCTATAGTTTTTATACCAGAAGTGTAGTCAAATTTTAGTCTTGTGTTGGTCATCTTGTTTTACGCATAACTGGAGTTTCATAACTTCGATCGATATGTAATTAATTGCGTTTGAAAGAGGGTTTAAAAAACGTTTCGACTGGAGAGTTTCATTATTTTATAGTAAGCATATAATATTTGGTGCTATTGTGGAGTTAGACATTCTGTTTTAGGGTTAAATAAAGGGTTTAGGGACCCTAAGGGTAAAGTTAAAGGGGCAAAGGTTTTGGGAAACCCTTGGAGCGATTTAAGAAATTTGAATACATTTATAAATAACTTGTATGTGAGACATGGATATGTTTAGATTTGAGTTGGTAAGTCATTGAGTTAATTTAGGATTGTTTTAAAGTCTTAGAGGATATGCATGTAATCATTAAACCTATGAATTACTAGTTGTTAGTATGAGTTATGTTCGGTGTTGTTTAATTATTGAATGACTCTTAATATGTATTATTGAATGTTAAGAATTTTCCTTGAGACAAACGTTAACTCTAAGTGTTAGAGTTCATGTGTTGTATGTGCAGGTTTAAAAGAACCAGTTTGAGATGTTTAGTTTCAGGAGAACCGGTGATGTAGCTTTACATCAGCAATAATTGACGATGATATGTTTAGGTTAAAGGAATCAATGATGTGTAAGACTTATATCCAGTAACGAGGATTAAAGTTGGAGGATTGTAGATGACGATTTGTATTGTTTGTTGCATTCATGCATCATGTATTTCGGAGATAGGTAGGACTTTGGTTCAGTGGCAAGTAGGGCTTTGGTCCAGTGATGAGTAGGACTTCGGTCC
Source organism: Lathyrus sativus (assembly GCA_963859935.3). Classification (NCBI taxonomy): domain Eukaryota; kingdom Viridiplantae; phylum Streptophyta; class Magnoliopsida; order Fabales; family Fabaceae; genus Lathyrus; species Lathyrus sativus. Next base: position 34,325,376 of record OZ012738.1, read on the forward strand.
AATGATAAGTATAACTTCAATCCAAGTGACGAGTTGGATTCTTCAGTAACACACCTCTGAATATCCAAAATATTGGTACCTCGGACATGTAAGTAGAGGAGATGAATACATTGCATACATAATTGCATTTGTTGATTAATTATCCCGTTGTTGATTTTCTGTACTACTCGTCACACTCCTCGCAGAAGGTTTCAACCGCTCCCACTTTATACGAGAGAAAGCGGGTCATTCTCGAATATTAAAATCCTCACTCGACCACACATTACTCATTATTCTCTCAATGTCTAAGGTGTTGGATTTCTAACATTAAAGGTCAGTCTTTTCTCCACACATCAGAAACTCAAAGTTACTGTAGCAAAACTCTACCTCGTCGTCTTACCGAACATCTCTAATTAAAAACAGAATACATAAAAACATGATATTAGATAGAACATTATGATAAAATTGTATCCATCTAACTAATTTTATTTACTGAGATAAAATATAATTGTTGTTATTTTATAATTTCAATATAATATATATATATATATATATATATATATATATATATATATATATATATATATATATATATATATATATATATATATATATATATATATATATATATATATATATATATATATATATATATATATATATATATATATATATATAATTTTATTTATCAATATATCATGTTGTTTTTAATTAAATGCATAATTTTTAATATACATAGTGACATATACTTTGAGAATAGTGTTTTTAGATAACAAAATCATTTAGTAAAAATATAAATTTGAATTCAATCATATTAGAAAACAAAATTAGTTGGTGGGTGATGAATTGAACTGACTAAAGGGTTTGTTTGATTAACACTTAAAGTATTTGATTTGCAAAATAATAAATACTAAAGAGAATAGTGCATGATAATATAGAACAGGAAAAAACAATCTTTTATTTTATTTTATTGTATTTAATTATCGGTACATTGAATTACTTTTTAATTATATTTTTGTGTGTATATGTGCGAGCATGTGAGAGTTTTATTATATTTGGTTATTGGTGTATTGAATTATTTTTTAATTATATTTTTGTGTTTACATGTGCGTGTGAGAAAAAGAGAATATATTTTAAGTTAAAACTAAAAAAAACATTTTGAATTTTTATTAATAACTTGTGTTTGAAATAAAAATTTATCTAATAATTTAATGACGAACACAAATTCTTATTTTCATCTAATCTCATATCATATTTTTTAGTGTCCCCTAACCAAATTCTACATTAAATAGAGTAGCAAATCAAATACACTTTTAGTGATGAGTAAGACAAACTTTTTAGAACTAATTAAATTAAAAAGAAAGAAAAAGATCATATATCTTCTTTTTAATAATATTATTGCCATCGATAAATAATTCTAAATTTATAAAACAAACAAACTATTTCTACTTATTTAAAATAAAAAGTATTTTAAACTAAATAATTTATTTTAATTTTATTGTATCCTTTTCAAATTTATCATTTAATTAATATTATTTATATCATTTTTAATATTTAATAAAGAGTATTTTAATAAAAATATTATTTTCTCTATTTCATTTATTCCTTTTTTTTTAATCCATCTAAAATGGACAAAGTAACTTTTTTCCAACCATGGGAAAGTTGTCTTTTGTACTTACACTAGTAGGTAACTAGTTCATATTTAAATAATAATATCAGTTAATTTTAATTATTCTTCCCATATTTTTTCAATTAATCAATACTTATTGATTTTATTCCTAAATGTTCCAAACTAATCAACACTCACCAACCATTCAACATCATTTATTTTTCAAAATTTTTGATCAATCATTTAACATCTTTATCATTTTTTAAATTTTTATTATTCAATATATACTAATCAAAATACATATCCATCGTATTTCTTCATCGGCTACATCATCTAATTTCTTAAATTTGAGTTTTTTGAATTTATTTATTTTTAAAATCTGAAAAATTCATCTTCTTCAAAATTTCATCCATAAGCTCACTTTTTTCAGAGATGGTGGAACATGAAGATGATGAGATGGTGAAAGATGAAGGATTTATAGTGTGAAGGTTCAATATAGATTAGACTGAAGTCTAATAGGTAGCAATTTAATAATTAAACTTTTAATATATTGTGCCACGTAGAATATAATAATAAAATTAAAAAAAATTATGGGAAAATTCAAAAAAACTCAAACAAATTTATTTATAATATTATTATTAGTTAATACATTAAATATTAAATAGGCTTAATTTCAATTTTTGTCCTCTATTTTTATTTTTTTTTATTTTTTGTCCCTTTGTTTTAAATTTTGAAATTTTAATTCTCTTATTTTCATTTTTTTTAGACTTTTGGTCCCCTTTTCCAATTGAGAAGGAGACTAAAATTCAAAACAAACTTGAAATATGGGGATCAAAAATATAAAAAAATAAAAATAGAGGGATAAAAATTTCAAATCTTAAAATAGAGGGGTCAAAAATAATAAAAATTGAAAACAAGATAATTTCGAATTTTAAAATAGGGAGACAAAAACTCATTAAAATAAAAATAGAGGAACTAAAACCGCAATTAAACCTATTAAATATTATTAGTTACTCATAAAATATTATTGTAAAACTTTAATAATTCAAATCATTAAAATCTCAAAAAATTCAATTAAAATTTAATACTTATTACATTAAATTATTGATCCTTTTGTAAAAAAACATGTATTTATTAGTATTAGTATTAATTAGGTTTAATTAGTCTCGTGATTTATTATCTTAATTTATAACTTTTTAATTAATAAATATTATTTTTAAAAATTTTTTAATTTAATTCTATTAGTCAGTTGTTTTTTAAAACAGAAAAAAAATCTAATAAAAACAAAATCACAAAAACACAATGGAAACAAACCAAGAACCCTTAGGAGAAAAGTCTTAGTCTAGGGGCACCAATCTTTATATAGGAAGCACTCCTTAACAATATCACTATGAACATGAGAAAACTAAGGAAGCACTCCTTAACAATATCACTATGAACATGAGAAAACTAAGAGAAAATTTTACAATTAAGACCTAAGTTGGCAAATAAATTAACACTGGAATTGTCTTCTCTATCTTCACTATGTATATCTGAGTAATTATGAAATCTATTTATTGAGAAAAGGCTAAACAATTAGCCATCTAGTCTTAATCTTCCAAGGAACCAAACTAAGACAAGCGCAAAAATTGCTAACATGACAAGTTTTATCATTTCTAAAGATTCAACCACAAGCACTTAAAGAAGGGGTGTCTCTGGCCAAGCCAGCAATATCACATTTAAGCCAACTTGCAAGTGGAGGATGCCAAATAACATCTTTAGTTATCAATGTCTTTCGAGAATTAATAGTGATGTCAAATTTATTTAACAGTGTGAAATTAGAGATGGAAGAATTGGACAACTTGAAAGTGTGATTGCCAGTGGTCTGAAAAGATATGTTGGTAATACAAGTTTCCCAATGAGTATCCTTGGCTTTAAATATCAACAAGTTCCTGGTTGTCAAACCTGATGAAAGACATTAACAATGCAAGGCATGACAACAGTCTGAGCTTGAGGAGACCAGTCCCTGAGGATAACTACCTTATAGTCTAAGAAATTATCTATTTTTGATTGAATGTCAAAAGAATCATTTCACCAAGCCTAAATTTTATTTACAAAATATCATTTAAAGAAATAATGATTAAATGTTTCATCATGTCTCTTGTAGATGTCACAAATGGAAGGAAGAGAAAAATCTCTTGTGGCCATGTTTTTGTGAAGAAGATGTTCATCATCTATCATAGCTTAGTTTTGATGAAGACAAAAATTTATCTTAGACGAAAGATCAAAGAATAAAAAGATTGGAACCAAATATCAAGATTGTATAAGTTTTGGATTTCAATGGAATTGGATCAAAGACCAAGGTACAATGTGCAATTTAATTGTTATAAGTTTTAGGTGCTTAAGAAATAATCTTTAACATTGATGTATGCATGATTTCAAAGTTGCATCTTTAACTTAGAATATTTCAAAGTTTTAACTAGGTCAATCGATTGACTCTATTGATCCAATTGGATGACATTGCCTTTTTTTTTTAAAATTATGAAAATTTAAACAAAGAAGATAGGTATCCAATTCTCATTGGATCCTTGATAGTGAGTGAGATCAAAGTTGCACTTAGGAAATCATTGAACAACTCCTTTAGGAACAAAGAGTTACCTAAATTTGTATCTTTCAATGGTATGTCCCTTTTTGCAACAATAATGATAAGATAGGTTTTATGAGACATTTCCTTGCTATTTGAATTCTTATACATATATCTATACTTTTTTTAGAATGGTTCGAAGGCTTTTCAACCTTAGAAGAATCAATAACAAACATCATCTTTGGTTGCAAGGCATCATCTAATTTGACTTGAAGAGATTTTACTTTCTCTTATCTATTATGACAATGTTCATAACCAAATCTATGAGACTTTAAATCCTCACTCTTGTCACTTTGAATATTTATCATAGATTTCTTAATAGCTTCAAAATTCCTTTCGAATTCCAACATTTTACTATCTTAATTTAAAATTACTTTTTCATGTGAAGCTAACTTGCTAAAAGCTCTTAAGGCTTCTCTATGAAGATCTTCAAATGCCCTTTGTAATTCTAAATAGGATGAATTATTTATATACTTAAGCTTAGAGAGACTTACATTTTTCTTCTTCTTTCCTTTTGCCATAAGACAAAATCGAGCAAATTCTACGCTTGAAGTTGTACTTTCATCACTATAGGACTCACTAGCACTCTCCCAAGTAGCATATGCTCTCCTAGTCTTGCTAGAAGTTTTATGATGGCTCTTTTCTTTATCTTTCTTTCTCAAGGGGCATTCTGGTCTGTAGTGACCTACTTCACCATAATGATAGCAAGACATTCTAAGCTTTCTCTTCATTCTCTCATCATCTTTTGAGGAGTTTGTCAACCTTTTAAACTTGGCTATGTTCTTGTCGGAATGTTTAACATTATTCTTCCTTATATACCTTTGGTATCTCTTTACAAACATCCCCATATCCTCCTCATACAAGCTCTTGTCATCATCGCTTTCACTATCACTATGCTCACAATGTGAAGGCCTTGAGCTAGAAGTCTTTAGATCTATGGACTTCTTGCCTTATTCTTTGTCTTTCCCTTTCTCATTCTTCATTCTCTTTTCATATTCTTTTTTGTATTTTGCTAAGCAAGTGAGCTCTTGCTCACACTCTTCTAACTTACCAAACAAATTCGTTAAATCAACCGACTTAAGATCATTTGCCTCCTTAATGGAGGTGACCTTGGGCTTCCATTCCCTATTTAAACACCTTAAAACTTTGTTAGTAGCAAGTTCATTGGAAACAAAATTACCTAGCACATTTAACTGATTTATGAGATGAATGAACCATTTCGCATATCTATAATGGTTTCACCATGCTTAATACGAAACAACTCAAACTTTTGATTTAATGTGTTGATCCTAGCTTATTTGACATCACTAGTTCCCTCATGGTTAATCTCTAATGCGTCCCACATAGCTTTGGCGGTCTCACAATGAGAAACGCGATAAAACTCATCAACACCCAAAGTGGATGTGAGGATGTTTTTTGCTTTCCAATCATGTGACCACAATTTCCAATCATTAGCATCCCATTGTGCTTCCGGTTTATGTAATATGACACCCATTTCATTTGGACAATTTTGGATAGCTTCCCAAATACCTTTGTCAACGGAGTTGACGTGAACGCGCGTTAGAGCTTTCCAATAGCCATAATTTTCACCGATGAAAACTGGTGCTCTATTGTACCCTCCCTTAAGTTCAGTAGCCATTCTTCTCAAGCACAGAATAAACCGGAGCTCTTGATACCACTTTTTAGATGATAGACTTCAATCTAGAGTGGGGGTGAATATATCACAAATTTAAAACCAAAAACTCTTAGCAAAATTTTGTTATAAAAAAGTATGGCACAACAGAAAAATAACCCAAATTGAATCGTTTAACTGAACCTAATATCGAAAAGCTATATGCGCAACGTAAACCTTATGGAATGATAATGAACACAAATTATTCAACCATAATTAAGTCATGGATCAATCAAATGCAAAGCTATTCGTAATGCTTATTTCCAATGAACACAAATCGATAAAAATACTCAAAGACAATTTATCGAACACTTTGTGTGAGATTGATCACGTTTGGAAATTCGATTTATTTTATTGATGTAAAAAGCCAATCACAATCAAAGTGATTGTGATTATATCAACAACAACAATTTAAAAGATAGTTGAAAACAATTTCCAATCAAACTAATTGAAACAACAACGAAATCGATAATTTTCAAGAACAACAATTAAAGAAAATTGAAGCGATAAAGAGACACAAATATTTGTTTAAGCAATTCCGCAATAGGCCTCGCTTTGGGTACGTCTGCCCTCAATTCGAAATCGAATTGAGATACTTGTAATTAACCTTATCTTTGTAAAAAAAATTATACAAAAGGTGAATAATTCTAACCCCACAAACCCTATTGTTTATTGTAGATTCAACTACCTCAAAACCCTTAATCAAAGCTTGACCAAGTCAGATACAATGCGTCTACAATCCTCCGATTATCCCGAGCATGTACTTGTTGAATGCAAGATTATCGAACATAATTTGTTGTCTCGCGCTACTCCTTTGCAAGGAAACTACCTTGTCCCAAGGCCTTCACTCGATTGAATCCGTGTTGACGTGATCTTGTCTAAAACCTTCAAATCACACAGATCTTGAAGAAAAACCCCATATTGGTTTTCTTATTTGAAACACACAAAGATTCCAACCCAATATTCTCTGTTACATCAAACCTAATTGGACGTTATCAACCATAATCTATATGGTCACCCAATCAAAAAATGATTATGTATAGTTCAATTGTGTGTATGCATAGAAGAGAGGTTGAAGATGATGAGAATGCTTTGTAGTATGGTTTCATATAGGTAATTTATTAGTACCTTGCTAGATAAATGGTTCATGTATAAGTGTATATAGGTATGTGTTGAAAAATGAACAAAATGAATACAATAAATTTGGGCAAGAATGAAAATTTTAAGTTGGGAAATCGTATAGGTCGGCCTGTCAAAGCAATAGATCGGTCTATCAATATAATCAAGCCAACATGTTAAGGTCATAGGTCGGCCTATGGAGGTTTTGTGATGCATATAGATCGACCTATGTGAGGCGACCTGTGGGCAGAAGCTAAAGGCTTCAATACTGCTCCATGGGAGCCGGCCTGAAATTGTATAGGTCGGCATGTTCTTGCATGTGTCGGCTTGAAAAGGTTTGACCACCAAAAAATAAGCTTTCCAATGCAATTTTGATGCAAGCTTCTTTTCCAACTTACTCAAATGATTCCTAACACTAAGATGCACATCTAGAATGGGATGATATCGTCCAATATACAAAATGCTACATTATCCTAGTTTTGACATCACTCAAAATCCAAAAGCACTCATAGAATGATGAGTAGTGTGATAGAACCACAAGATCCCGTGCAAATACTCAGACCAAAGCTCCTTCGCTTCGTCCAACTTTTCTTCATTCTTGATAAGATAATCATGTTTGTTTCCTCTGGTTGACAATTAGCCTAGTTGTGCTCAACCAAAATAAATTGGTTATATATGCAAGGTGCCTGCAAAATTCTACAACCAACGACCTTGCAAATTATGTTCTATTATCGGACATATTATAATGATCCCAGGTAGGCCAAAACAACATATGATAATTCTCCAATAAAAATGCCTTACCCTTTCCGCTGTGATCTGGGGTACGACCTCGGCTTCTACCCACTTGGTGAAGTAATGCACTGCAACTATAAGAAATTTTAGTTGTTCGACATCTAAAGGAAAGGGGCCGAGAATATCTTATCCCCACTGGTAAAATGGCCAATGAGAAATTAATGGATGTAATAACTAGGAAGGAGAGTTTATGAAGGGAGCATAGATTTGACATTTCTCACAATGATTTACGAACCATACACAGTCTTGCAGTATACTCGACTAATAATACCTAACTCTGAGTATTTTTCCTGATAAAGCTCTTCCCCCAATATGGCTTCCACACACTCCTTCATGCATTTATTTCATTATAAGACCCACTTCTTCTACAACAATACATCTTAGCATCAGAAATGTTCATCCCATCTTGTATAGCTGGTCGACTACCATGAGGTATCGGGAAGATGCCTTTTTAATGCGTCGGGCCTTAGTCTCCTTATATGGCAATTTTTCTTTGAGTCAGGTATTGAATGACGGGTGTTATCCAGCCCCATTGCATTTCATAATACCATGACTTCTTCCATCTCCATGTTGGGTACTTCTAATGTCTATTGGATTACCGTCTTATTTAACCCAGGGCCTTTGGCGCTGGCTGTAGCATCCTAAAATTTGCCCTCTCTTTTTCTAACCCTAGCTGACTTTTGCTTCGTGTTCATTTGCATCATCATTAGGTCATAATTCATAATCATAATTTGTTTTGGTTTCCTAAGACATGGGATCAAGAGTTTCTGAATCAGATCGTTATGTATCAGGCTTACGTTCTTCAAGAGTTGTCAAAGGCACTACGTTCAGCAAAGAAGGATTGAAATCTTTTGTCCACGGAAAAAGCTTAAGAAAACCTGGACAAAGGTTCCAAGATGTAATAGACCTGACACGCGTAACATCTTCAAGTGAAGAAAACGAGAATTCATAGTACCTTTTTCCAATGGAAGTGATACCCCATTTGTCAATGGATTTCCAAAGATTCAATAATTTTGTTTTGAAACTCTACACCGTCAGCGGCGTGGAGCCCTTAGGCCAAATCACCCTCCCGTGAAGGTTGTGTTTACATGCTTCAACTCCCAAGAGATATTCGTCTTTTGGCATCACAATAGACAGACAATCCCCTTTAACACATGGCTTAGGAAGTTGACTTACAGGAATGTCACACACATTACTCACTGCCTCAACAAGGATTTCGGCGGCTTGCTTGGGATTAGGGCTAGACATCGGTCGGTTTGGATTGGATTCGGGTCCAATATGTCAAACCGGCCAAAACCATGGGTAGATTTGGTATGTCCAATTTCGATTGAACTTTTAATCAATTTGATCGGATCAGTTTAATCGGTTGATCGGTTAAAATGGATCGGTTTGTTTGGTTAACTGATCTTTAATTTTTTCATACAAAATTTTAGCTACATCATAATTTTTTAAATAAAACTATTAAATAAAAATTTTGGGCCTTCAAATATAACAAAGGGCTCAATTCAACACTTCTACATCCAAAAAATATATTCAAATTTAAAGCTTCAGATATTTTTTTAAAAATTCATTACATGAATTATGAACACCCTCTTTGACTCTGTTCATATTTGTAGTTCAAACTTCAAACTACTTTTTCCTACGCACTCAAAATCTTCAAATCCAGTAATACTCATTAACACAACTTGTTTCATGAGGCAATCTGTTTAATGTTGCAATGATATTACATTAATGCCCATAAGCACATTTTAAATCAAAACAAAAGAACCTGATTTCAATGATATCACGTTAATGCTACAATTATATCACATTAATGCAATGATATCACTTTAATGCCTAATAAGAATTAAGAACATATACTTTTCTCTTCTTCAAAATTCTTAAAGAAACAATTTTAGAATAAGTAATATCAGAATTTCTAATTTGCAATGTAATAAGAATTTCTAAGCTGCAATGGTATCAAAATTTATACGCTGCAAATACAATAAGTATTTCTAAGTTTAAATGATATCAGAATTTCTAAGCATAATTTTCTTGACAGAATTTCTAAGTTGTGAATAAGTTCTAATCAGAATTTCAAACTAAATTTTCTAGCTTATAGGTCTGGCCATAAAACTAACTGGATCAGAAAATACCTTTCCAGTAATACTCCAAATTGCTTCGACACATTAAAGAACTCACAGTGGGATGAATTAGCAGCAGGTATATCCAAAAAGAATCTGGTTTCAACAAGTCATAAGCAAATTTAGAAAGATTCAAACAGAATGTCTAAGCCGTGAATAAGTTCTAAAAAAAATTTCATAGAATTACTAAGCTGTGAGTAAATTCCTAGCTGTGAAACACATCAAACATTTCAATTTGAGAAGCATTAAATCTTTAGTTTCCCAAAAGAATCAATAACATTTATTCTTAAACAATTGAAAAGATTAAAAAAACTTTAAATCCTCTAAAATTGTAGGTCAAAGAGAAATTATAATGAAAAATATTTCATTCAAAATTTTCACAGAAAATAGTAAAAAGCCTTGAAGTGATAAATCCTACCTATGTTTCACAGAAATGTTTCATGTATTTTTTTTAATCATTAGAGCATAAAGGTTGCATTTTTCATCAAATGATTATGCAGTGCATACAAACTTAAGCCATGGTTCTAATTCTACACACTAACATTATCCATATTAACCTTAAAGCAGTGCATACAAACCTGAAAGCAAAAAACAAGTTGAAACATTTTGAGTATGTTTTACCTGCTCTTTGAACTATAAAAAAGTTGAAACATTGAACCATTTCAACTGCTGAACCTACTCTTATAATCAATCAATATAGTTTTTATAAGATATCATCATAGCAATAGTAATAAGCTATCACCATAGCAATAGCAATAGATGACCGTATAAAATAACTTAAATAAATATAAGTTAAACAGAATACAAATGCAGTTTGAAAAAAAATTTGGTTTAAAGTAGAAGCAAGTATAATTGACAAACAAAAATTGTTCAATAAGTACAAGATATTTGAAATAAGGGAAAAAATATTACTTAAAATATGTCTATATATTCTTAAGTCATGTGATAAGCAAAAGAAAATAATGATAGCATAGAGCACAAGATATTTGACAATAATTCAAACAAGCATAAGATTTCACTCAAGCATACTTAAAAAACACCCATACACTTAAAAAACACTCAAGCATACCTTGATTCACTCCTTGCAAACTATCTTCTTCAACTCCAGGAGAACTACCTTCTTCAACTCCACGCGAGTTACCTTATTAAACATCAATTTCAATGTACATGATATAAGATATTATAAGATGAAGTTAAACTCAAACAAATATTTACACAGTGAAGTAAGGTACCAAAAATACCAAAAAATATTTCGTGTAGGTGTCACCTCATACATAATGTTGTCTTCTGAAGATGTCGGTTGATGAAGAAAGACATTAGAGTTGGAACCAGATGTAGACATAATGCATATTTCACCCCTAAAACACCTTGATTGGTGAACTTTCAGAAGAAAATGACTTATGTTAGAAAATACATACAAGCAGATTTTGCTTAAATAATCTATTATTAGTAGAAAGAACACTTACTTTAGCAACAAAAGTATAATTTCTTTTATGTTGCAAGCTGATCCTTCTAGTTTAGCAATAAAAGAACATAAATAGAGGCATGAAAATCATAACACATATTAAGCTCAGTAGAGAAGGAAGATGTTAGAAAATACCTAGCAAGATTCATTGGCGCACAAGACTTTCGAGCACGATCACACATAGGTGTCCTCATTTCATCATGCATTGGATTTTCTACAAATAGAAATATATTTAACAAATATTAGCAATTTAAGGGGTTTGGTTTTTAAATTTAAAAAATAAACATAATTGCTATCTTTTATAAAGCAATTTATGACAAAAAAAAATTATTACATGTAAAGCAATTGTAACATGGATTCCTTACCCAAAACAAACTTCTGACACTGAATTACTATGAAACCAGTAGTGGTTGCCCCAAAATTTTACGAGTCATGGCTTCAAAACTGATTTACTAATTATAATGACTTTAATATTACGAGTCATTCAAGACTCCAAAAAAATTCAAAAAGTGGCTGTAAGTACAAGAGAAAAAATGGTTTAGTATGGCTGCATATACAATAGAATGTTTGCTGCATATATATGTAAAAATAGTGGTTGCATATACAATAGAAAAAATTCAGCATATACCTAAAGGTGATTTAAACAGGCCCAACCTGCCCATGAGCAGTTGCTCCAACGGTAACACCTACACGAAACTCTGCAAGATACCAAAAATATAATGAGGGTAAAGTTATTAAATTAATGTTAAAAAAGATAAAGTTTTGTTTCATAAAGTACCTAAAACTATAGAATCAGTTATGTCATATTCTTCAAGCAGATCAAGGACTCTTGAGTCGTTCTCGTCAGAAGGCATCAACCAGTTTTGAGAACAAATAAGCGCTTTGACCATTGCCGGACTCAAAGAACTCTGATACATGTCTAAAATTCGCCCCCCAGTACTAAAAACACTTTCGGATGCTACACTTAAAACAGGTATTACCAAAACTTCCCTAACCAAAGTAGCTAATATAGGATAACATGTAGAATTCTCCTTCCACCATTTAAGAATGTTAAAATGTTCAGCATCTCCCCAACAAGGGTCTCCTAAGTACTTCTCTAGTTCATTTTGATTATCAACTGTGTCTTTCTCTTTCAAGTGTTGTTTAAAAGCATCAACCCTTGTAAAAAGTGATGGTTTTCTAGTTTGGGTGCATTTTTCTCCATGGGAAGTGCTCCCAGATGGTGCATCTAAGAGGGCAGCCCTGACATTCTTATCATGCTCAAATTTATACCAATTGTATAGTTTATATAGACTTTTTTTGACACACTCAACATTTTTCTTAGCAAGTTCACTACCAACCCCATACATGTCATTGAAAGACCACTCAACATAACCGAACTTAAACCTAGGGTCAAAGATCACTCCAAAATAGATAAAATGATTCACTTTTTCAACACCTCCCTAATATTTATCATATTTGGTCCTCATATTAGAAACCATTGGAGCCACATAGGTATTCATGTTCAAGGACGCTTCTTGAAGCTTACACAAAATGTCAGACAAGTTATGAAAGGCTAAATGTAACGATACTTCTTGCAAAGATGAAAACAATTTGGTTGCTTCATAGAATGTTTTCAAAAAAATCACAAAAGCCCTAGATTTTTCTCAATCAGTAGAACAAGGTGGACCAGAAAGTTCAAAAAACTCCATGTAGCTAGGATCCTCATCCTCTAACTTTTCAAATGTTGTTTGGAACTTCTCAGCAGCATCCAACATCAAGTAAGTGGAATTCCATCGTGTGGAAACATCAAGGGCAAGTTTTATTTTACATGTTATCCCTAAAATTTCTATCCATTCATTAAACTTCAAAGCTCTTTGTGGCGAGGACCTCACAAACCTAACATCATCGCGAACACTTTCAATAGCCAACTCATGATCTTTTTGTCCATCTCTCACAACCAAGTTTAAGATATGGGCAGCACACCTCATATGTAAAAAACTTCCGATACCAATTAAATAATTCTTGCTCTTAAGTCTTTTTCCCAAGTAAGAAACAACTACATCATTACATGTTGCGTTGTCAAGGGTAACTGTTGACACTTTCCTAAGCCCTTATTCCTTCAAAACATCTTCCACTTTTTTACCAATGGTGTCACCCTTGTGATTTGGAACTAAACTAAAACTAATAATCTTTTTATGATAGATCCATGCATTGTCAATGAAATGTACAGTTATGGCCATGTAACTAAGATTTTGAATTGAAGTCCAACAATTTGTGGTTAGTGCAACCCTAGCACAATCAGATTTAAAAAAGGCTTTAAGTTTTAACTTTTCGGCTAGGTAAAGTTGAAAACAATCCCTAGCAACAGTCCTTCTTGAAGGGATAGTAATTTGTGGTTGTAGTTGTTTGCATAGTTTCTTAAAACTCTCACCCTCTACCACTCTAAAGGAATGCTCATCGAGAATAACAAAGGAAGTAATAGCCTTCCTACATGCTTGAGAATTGAACCTTTGGCTTGTTGAACCTAAACAACCACCATCACCACTTACAAGGTTTCTTTGTGTGGGATCTTTCTGTAAAAGGTAAGGATTTTTGTGACACACTTTTGAGTGAGCTAACATGTTGGATGTTCCATGTGTTTTAGGGTCGCATCGGTATCTTTTGTGACAATGTTTACACGCGGCTATTGGTTCAGGTTCATCGGGTAAAATGTTAAAGTCTAACCAAACATAGGAAGTTTTCCTAGTTCCACTAGCATTAACTTGTCTTTTTTTCCTTGCAGGGGGGACGTGAGGAAGTGCAGATTCTACTTGTGTAGGTTCAGCATGGGAAACAGGATGTTTCGGCACTGAAAATATTTGGGTAAGCTAAAAGAATCAATCATATATTTTGACATACTAAACAACAACTAATAATATAAAACATAAACTAAACAATCAGTACTAGTAATAACAATCAATACTATATTTTGGTAAACTAAAACAATCAGATACATAACATACAAAGCATATTAAATAACTTAAAGTAATATAGTAATATAGATACATACTTATAAATAAACAAAGACCAAATTTCATGTCACTCACACAAACAACCAGCAATACATTACACGCCATATTGTAACACCCTTATTCTACCCCACAGATATTACGACAAAATAACACGGATTTCAGAGTAAAATATTAACTTTCATTAAAAAGCCACAAAGGGCGTACATTTCTCAAAGTCAACAAAATTGGTCAATACTCCGTAACACACGAGTTTTTGCAAAATACATCAAAACATCATATACAGCGGAACTCAAAACATAACTCAATGTTTTCCTCATAAGGGAACACCAGTAAAATAACCCAATGATATACAATCAACTCAAAGAACCCAACCCAATGTTACATATCAGAGCAAGACCCTCTAAGTTAACCCAAAAGGCTAACAACTCTAAGACTTCAAAAGTCCTCAACGGCGTCCATGGCTAATTCGGTCATCTGCACGTTACCCACATGGAGGTAACATTCAAACAGGCAGGGTGAGTAAAACAATTCATAATAATCAATGTATAACAATTAATGCATAAACGACATATTACTCATAATTATATTCAACACATTGATATCCTTCAAATATGCCTCAAAGGCCACAACGTCATAATTCATATAAAAAGACTCATAGATGCAATGCGACACAACTCAATGCATGTGGTACCAATCATCACAGCACGATGGACACTGGGCCATCAACCCTCTATAGATCCCCATCAATGGAATCGGAGCACATCAAACTACTTCACATCCACACAGTGGGATTGAAGCCAAAGTAATCGAGGTCCTGAACCGAAGTCCGGATGCACATGAATGCATGATGCACACGTCACAAATCATCCTTATAATAACATCATAGGTGCATCATCATTCATCATATTCGTCATATTCATCATATTCATCATATTCGTCATATTCATCATATTCATCATCATCAAACGTCATAGCTCATCAACACAGTCATCATCGTACGTTACGTCATCATAACTTGTTATAATAATCATCTTCATACTTCATAGCTCATCATAATAATCATCATCACCACATAAATCATCGTATCTCACATAACTCATCATAATAATCATCGTCATCACATAAATCATCATATCTCATGTTATCACATAATTCATCATAATAATCATCATCATCACATAAGTCATCATAATTCATCAAACATCATATCATCATAATTCATCATAATAATTAATCTCACACATCATGTCATCATATAATCACGTACAAATCACATATTAGCTCATAGTCATATTATCACATATTATCCCATATTAGTTCATAATACTACCCCATATTATCTCATATTAATTTATCAAATTATACTCGCGATAATCCTCACACTATCGCCCATCAATCACATAAACTTCACATTCCTACTCATATTAATTCATCATATTATCACAGTTACCTCCATGGTAATTCATTAGGAAAATCGCAGCATCAAGACATCACTGAACCAGAACATGATTCGTTACTAGAACATATACCCAATTGACTTATCAAACATAATTAGATATAAAAATATTGGGAAAACAAATCCATTATCTATACTATGTTATATCCCTGTTTATTAGCTTTCCAACGCTTCGAACGGGGGTCAAAACGGACTTACGGATCAAAAGTTACGTCCAAAACAATTTCGACCAAAAACATGAACAGTCGTGACAAACAACAAGACGCTGTTACGCTCCGGAACCTAAATCAACCCAAAAGTCCACACGATTCACTTCCTTAGTGCTCCCAAAACATCCCTAAATCATCCCTAAGGTCTTACGGCAATAAAGGCACAAAACCTACGGTTTATTAGGCCAATCCGGCAACATTTGCACTGCCTAAATCACTATTTTCCTACAATTGCTCTGAGTGCATCAGAGTTACTCACATATGAACATTCCTATTCCTACAGGGTCAAACATATCACAATCCAAGGTTTTGACCACGAAGGCAAAAATCATTATTTCTCATCTCCACACTCAAAGGGTCAAGAATACTAACCACTAACCTCCAGGGTCTACCGTCAATTTCCTTACAATTGCTCCGAAGGCATCGTAATTTCAAATATCAAATATTCTATCCCATATGGGCAGACATATAACGATCTAAGGTTTTGGCCACAAAGGCCTAAGGTTTCCTTTCTCATATCAATATTCAGTGTTACATACCATTAACCATAACCTCAAAGCCTTATCACTAATTTCCCTATTTTCCCACAACCAACCCAAAATACCTTAAATCTTAAATCAACCATAAACACACCGAAAGGCATACATGGAAAATCATGAAATGCGATACTCCCCATACCTTAGTCGATTCGCAACTTTCACGATTAATCTTTGGGATCTTCTGCTTCCAGCCTTTCCTTCAGAGCTCTGGCCACGAACTTTCACGTTAAACACAAAATGAAATCTGATTCCCCTTCAGAACTCAATTTTGTCTAACTTAGTCTTGGGCCTCACAAATTGGGCTTTTCCCATAACATCCTTACTAACTCTTCATACTGCCCAATTTACCCTTATTTCTCTTATATTCATTTTAATCAATAGTAATACTAGTATTCTCATATAGTATACTATTAATTAAATAAATAGTTCAACATGCACATTTTCTCAGTAATTCCCAAAACCACCGAAAACACCCAAAACACCAAAATACAAATATTCTCAATTAAATAAATAAATTAAAATATTTCGATTAAATTTGGGGTGTTACACATATAACTTATCATGTCATACCTAGACATACTACCAAGGTAAAACTTTTAAGCACAAACACATACCTTGACTCAAGCCTTGCAAACTAGCATTTTCAGCACCTTGCAAGCTCCCTTCTTCAACTCCTTGCAAGCTTCCTTCTTCATTTCCTTGCAAGTTCCCTTTTCCATGTTCCATCTCCTAATAATCAAAACAAATCAAACAATAAGAAAAAATAGCATGAACAAATCAAAGCTTAAGATAAATGTTTTGTAGTTTCAAAAAAGGATCATCCTTTTTGTAAACGAATAATACATGTATATCTTATAGATGCAGCAAACTCGTAATCTATGTATTGCATTTTTTCAATACAGAAAAAAAATTGATTTTCAATACAAAATAATTACCTTTAATTTAACTCCCTGATGCCGTCCTGAGTCAAGATCTGAGAAAAAATATAACCAAGAAACCAATAAATATAGGGCTTGAAATCATAAGAAAAATATAAAACACTTCAAGTGAAAATACATTCCAGATTTTATTAATCTGGTCACCCGAAAATCCGACTCACCCGACCCGGAAACATGCGGGCCTGTTGGGTAGGGTCTCTCAAAGTTCAATCTTTATTTTATCAACATTTCAGATACTCTAAACACAACCGTCCTTTTTCTTTACACTTATTTTCAAAAATAATAATAATAATGAAATCTATTTAACATAAAGAAGAAAGAATTTATGTTGAAAATATGTCTAAGAAGAAATAACTTTTAATATTATGTTTCATAATTGATATATAACTATAATGTTTGAGGACTAAGAAATTTAAGATGAGTCTTAAATGCAATTAGTCTTAAGAAAAATGAAAAAAAATAAATAAAATAAAGGTAACTAACCTTATTTACTTACCTTATTTTCCAACATTTTTACATTCCTGCGTGTTTGTAGAATTGCCATGATTTCCAATCTTTCATAAACAAACACTCATGCATCAAAACACTAAAATTTGTTCAAGTACAGAAAAACAAATGAGAGTCAAGTGATAAAATATGAAAACAATACATACTAGAAATAAAAATAAACAAATTTTAAGTTTGAAAAACACATATTCATTCAATAAACACGCAGGTTATCATAAACATGACCAAATATTTTTTATATCCTAATCTATTCAACAAGTTTTGTCATTCTACCTCAACCATCTAGAACAAAGATTCTATAGTGTTAAAAAACAAGATTTGCCCATTTGAATTTTGTGGGTTTGAAATAGATAGCATAAAAATGGAAGCTTTGTGTTGTCTGAGAGAGAAAAGGAGAAACAAACAGAGAATAAGGACGAGAGAACAAAACTTACATGATTGGTAATGACGCAGTGGTGTGTGTCGGCAGTGGTGAACTCGAGGATGAAGATTTAAAAGACCATGAAGAGAGAACTGAGTGTGTTTTGATGCGAAGAGAAGTGAGAATTGAACAAATGAAAACCCTAGAAAGATAAGTGTATACAAGTGACCCAGTCTATCATAAACTAGTAATCAAATAAAATAAATAATTGGACCGGTCGATTTTGGTTTTCTTTGGGTTCAATTCAGTCATCCGAAACCAACCACTTAAACCCATGTAAACCCAACCACTTAAACCCATGTAAACCCAACCATTACTAATTTGCTAAACTGAAAACCAACCCAATCTAAATCGTGCATGTGCGGGTCTCGTGGATCGGCCGGTTAAATTTTTTTTGTCCAGCCCTACTTAGGATAACCATATTCTCCTCGTTAACCTTCTTTTTTGTACCTTCTTCTGCAGAAAAATCCAAAAACTTCCCTGAAACAATGGATTCCTTCGTAATGAAAATCCTCAAATTCAAAAATTAGGTTAACAGATGAACAATAAACATGGAGTTATTTGGTTAGTTAGAAAGTTGACTTTAGAAATTTGACATTAAATCCACAAAACTAAATAGAATGGAATACTAACTAATTGGAGAAAGAAAAAAAAAACTTTTTAAAACAGTGTAATTTTTTAGAAGAAAAATCAGAAGGCATCCCAAAAAATTGGGAATGGGGAGCAGCATAGCATGGAAGCAGCTTCTTCTCAATGCTCTGGAATCCAACACTCATCTCAAACACTCTTCTTACATGCAACTCGTAACTCTTTTCTTCTTCTTTATCTTCTTATTCATTTTCAATTAATTTTTATTTATTTATTTTATCTGTGTTTCAGGCAACCATAGGACCCAACGGAAAACCTTCGAATCGCACTGTCGTTTTCAGGTTCTGTTCTTCTCTTTGTCGTTCCACTCTTTGGTTTAACCCAAACTCACCACATGTTATTCATTGTTTTGAATTTTCAGAGGATTCCAAGACAACACCGATAATATCTTGATTAACACCGATACCCGAACTCGCAAGGTGTTGTTTTTGATCAAATTCTGTAACAGAAATTCGATGTTGGAAATATAAAAACTGGGTTTTCATTTGTTTGTAATTTTGTTCGTGAAAGTTTTGAAATTTGGTGCATGAATGAGATTTTTCATTGAAAAGTTAATTACTTTTTGTCTTGTTTGTAGTACAGATTGAAGAGCTTAAGCTTTGTTCCTTTGCTGAGGTGATTAGCTTCTTTTTGATAACAATGAAAAATGAGGGCTTAGGTTTTGAGACTAAGTGTGGTTTTTGTGGTTAGATATGTTGGTATTTCACAGATTCGTGGGAGCAGTTTCGGATAAATGGGCATGTAGATATTATCGATGCGACGAATCCTGATCCGCTTAAACTTCAGGTTTGATTTAGAGGTTTTCAGTTATGATTGAATTTGAATCACATTCTGTTTGTCATCGATTAGAGCAATTCCCATCTGTTTATCGATTCATAATGCAGCAAAGAGAAAAGTCGTGGTTTTCCGGTTCCGTGAGATCACGGGCGCAATATTTGTGGCCCAACCCAGGGCTTCCGTGTCTAAATGAACAAGCACAAACAGAAATATTGTTGGATCCTTCTATAGGGCCAGTTGATGCTTTTTGTCTTCTGATTCTAGAACCAGACGAGGTACTGATGCCTCTTTTACTTAAAATACACGTTTTTTCTCTTTCGCATATTCACTATGGTTTCAACCATTTACAGGTTGATTACTTGAATCTAAAGAGTAACCAGAGGCTAACATTCAGATCAAGTTTGAGCGCGGAAGCAAAGAAAAACTGGATTGCCGAGAGGGTCAACCCATGATTTCTTATCTGTCAGATGTAGGTTTCATCGCAATCAACTAATTGCGTGTTCTTAGAGTATCAGAGAGAGAATTGACTGGAGTGTGCTGGTAAGATTTTTATTTAACGAGTCACTGTGTCAGCTTTCATGCTGCATTACTTTCCGAGCAATTGAGTGTTGTACCTGTTCGATGTAAACCTATGACATCTTAATATATGCACATCTTACTGGAGTCATACTTTATCACTTTGATTTCCAATAATATCAATATGTTTCAGTTTAGTTTAGAACTTCGATGAATTAGTACACAGAAATTAAACTAAAGGAAAAGAGATCCGACAATGTAGGTAAGTCCAATCCAATTGGTAAGGATTCAGGTCAGAAACTCAGATCCCACATGAGTTTTCGCTACCGATATGAGGACCTCATTGTGGATAATATGAAAGTACCTCTGTCAGTGCTTTCTCTTAGAGGAGAATATAAGTGTCAAATGGTCTACAAGAGAGAGGGGTTTCAAAATAAGAGTTTTACAAACAGTGTGGCAGCAAAATTTTGTAAAAGATGCGCTTGAATTGATTTCATGATTTACTCAGAATATCAGAAAAATACGATGTCTAGAAGATGATGATGCTTAAACAATCTATGCATAAGTTAGCTGAATTCAATTTACACATGATGTTTAAATTGAATCTTATTAATCGAACAATCAATCTAATATTAAGAGTCTATACAGTTATAATCACCAGAGCGAAGATTTAAAAGACTAAATCTATCATAGACCTGCGTCCTACACTTACACATAAATCACTATTAGCAGATAAAAAACTTAACACCATGTGATTCTAGAAAGCAATAAAACTTAAGGTCATACAAATCTATACTGAAATTTAAAAGAGAAGGGAAAGAGAAAATATACACTAGATTTATATTGGTTCAATGCATTCGTCCCCACTAGCGTTTAGTCCAGTCTTCAATGACGAATAATTGAAAATTTGTTAGGTTTCCCACTATTTTGCAAATTAATATACAAGAGTTTTTGTTACAACGGACAATCAAGACAACATTGAACACTTCAAGCCAAAAAGCTAAGCAAACATAGGTCTGAATCTATATTTCCCTTTTGTTGTAGGCAGATCATTAAAAACTTGCCAAATCCACAAGATCTTCACTCGATCTTGAGATCGTCACCTTCCTAGAACCAAAGTTTTACTCCTAGATTCCGTTTGCAACACTCTTCCCTCAACCCTATCGGAATTCCTTTGTATGAGTCTTTGTTCTACGGAAGGATCTTAGGAACTCTGAAACTTTGTCCGCAGTGGTCTTCACTCAATTTTATCGAAATTTTTTGAAGAAAATTAATCTTTTTCCTTGCTAGCTCCAGACACCATAATCACAAACGGATTCTTTAACCTGATACACACAAAAAGCTTCACAAAAAACATTAGGGAAAAAAGCTTCACAAAAAATATTAGATTCTCTAATGTGCCTTGTAATTACCACTCACATTCAATCTTTAGAGTTGAGTACCACAATAATGGAGTTTTTGGTTCAAGGGTGAAGATGATTGGTTATCCAAAGAATCTCATACAACAGCTTTTAAGAACCCACTCAATCAACATTTTATTAAGTTTTTCTCTAGGATTAACTTGAGAGAGAAGGTGTTTGTGAAAGAAATAACACTCATGGTTTTTCTAAAACTCACATGTGTTGGATGTATTCTCATCATCATCATTTGGAGAATGACAAAAATGATTTATATATGTGCTAGAGGCGAAACACAAAATAGGTGAAAAATTAAGCAATTGATTCGAGTCAGATCCTACAATTATAATTTGAATAAGATGAAAGAGTGACTTGAATCAATGTGATAAATTCAGAGTTTGCCTTGTTTGATTCGGATCATGATTTTATCATATGATTCGAATCAAGTAGTTATATGATTTGAATCACACAACTAGAGGTGATTTTCAAAAGAGTTCATTTAGTCATGATTCGAGTCAACCATATTTGTGATTCACGTCAAGGTGTTTTTCATTCGAATAAGACAAAACCTAGATTCGAATCACACTTCCAGTGCCAAATTCCAAAATTTTCTTTTGTTCTTGATTTAAATTAGCCAAAGTTGCAATTCAAATCATGTTTAAAAAACACTTTATTTTAAAACTTCTAACTTGTGATTTAAGGCATGCATGATTGACTTTGACCAAATTGCTCAAAACAAAAAACATTGCAATGGTTTCAACCTAAGTGAGTGAAAGGGATACTTCAAGGTACATTGGTACATTTCTCCGATAAATGAAAAATCAAATTACAAATGAACAATACAATCAAATTACAAATAATCGATAATTCAAAAATACCAAAAATACGACAAAAAAACAAAGTACACATGAAATTCCAGGTTACCGACGAAGCAATTTCACTTTCTGAGTCTTAAAGCTTTCCATGACCCCAGGGAGCTCCCGAGACAGAACTCGCCTGAACTTTTCCCGTACCGAAAAAACAAGGAAAAAAGGATTTGCATTCATCGCCTAAACTTTTACCATACCAAAAAAACAAGGAAAAAGAGATTTGCATTCATCTATTCATTTTGCTTCTTTACATCCATAAATTTTCTTTTAGAAGAAATGCACTAGTGCCACATTTTACAGCTACAGATTCGGATCTAAAGAATGCTCAAACTCGAAAAAAGGTCACACAATTATCTGTTAGCACTATTTGTTTTGATCTGTTGATAGTCTTTAACATATTGGCAGGTCTGATGGGGGATGTGGTAGGGACTCTAGATCTCCTTTTCCATCCTTCACTATAAATACCATTCCAAGTCCCCATGATTGATGTATATCAATGTGGCAGTGCATGTACCACACACCTGCAAAACCGAGTGCAAATGGCCTTTAGTGTTAATTTGTTAAATTTTCGAGAAAAATATAGAAAACCGAAATGTACGTTTAAGTGTATACCTGGATTATCAGCGACGAAACGGACAGCTGCCCATCCACCAACTGGAACACCGATTGTATTCATGTACGGGGGATCCACTAAATTGAATTGTGCAGTTAGTGGATTATAGTTTCCGGCCCCATACCCTACAACATAAAAGCTGTAGCCATGGATGTGAATTGGGTGATTTTCAATGTTGACTGTCCCTGTGTTCTGCAAAATAAGTTGCACCTTGGTACCGTATTCTAGGACCTTAGTTCTAGTCCCATTCAACGACTCTGTGTCATATGGAATGTTATTTGGGGCACCATTAACGAAGTCGTAGAACTTAGAGGGTGCGTCGGGGAAATCTTCAGTATATGATCCATTTACTTTATTATAATAAGCTTCCAGGATTGATATACGAGGATGAACGAAACTTATATTGTTCATGGAAGCTTTCAGCACGCCATTATTCAAGGCTTGACAGTTTTGCTTTGGTGTCTTTGAGTGACATTTTTGAACATTCAATCCAACGGTGATGAATATGTTTTTATCAATTTCTTTGAAAACATTCACTTGATTTAGGCTCCTTAATCCATCCATGACTGTCTTAACAGCTAGCTTATCGTCAAGCTTAGGTAATTTAGCTGGTAAACATGAGCCGTTAGATACGGCCCCTTTATAGTTGAAGTAGGCAATCGCCGAAACGTTTTGATATTTGACAATCCTGCCAGACCTGTAAGGTGCCACTTCCATGGAGTATTTTCCTACTGGTTGATCAGCCGAGACTAGGACATTTAGTGTTTGGCCCGGTCCAAGCACCACCGTGTTTGTGGTGAATGGCTTCGTGTATTCACCATCAGCTTCCACGATCTTTAGTTTGTGATTAGCAATGGCAAAGAAGTTCTCGGTGTTTAAACCCGCATTAATCAGTCTTAACAAGTAGGTCCTTCCTGGAATCACATTAAGTTGGTACACATCTGAAAAACGAGAAACGAAACATATCAATGAAATCAGTGTTTGTTTTCACTATTATTTGTTAGTTGTCATCTTCTTTTATCTCAAAAAGTACCGGTAATGGAGCAGTTATAGTTGGGGCCTGGATGACTGTTAATGGTATATGCATCTGCCGGAGGCGGAGCACCTCCACTCACCAGAGTAGCATTCTCAACTTGTTGGAGATCCTGCAGCCAGTATTCCCCTGCCATAGTTCGAATCCGCTCGCAACGTCAGCGTTATACAAAGAAAACATACGTGAATTCAAACCGTGAATTCAAACCAAAGAAGCCATCTTGTAAGTTAGTTACCTAGTATGATTATTTGCTCTTGATAAGGATTCTTAAATGGGAAAGGTACCCTATTCTTTGGATAAACAATCATAGCTCCATGAACTGTTCCTCTTAGCCAAGAAACATGAGCATGCCAGAAGAACGTTCCCTTCTGATTCACCACTGTAAAATTATAGGTGAAACTCTGGCCTGCTTGAATTGGACACTGTGTAATAAAGGACGGTCCATCGTACCAGCACGATAGCTTTTGCCGGATACCGTGCCTTTTGAAATTTGAAACTCAAGTTTGTTAGTTAAAAAAATTTGCTAGTTAAGTTAGTTTATGAGGCTGTGATTGAGATTACCAGTGAATGGTAACATTGAAAGGTGTCTTATTGGTAACCTTGACTATGATTCTATCATCTTCTTCTGCATAAACTACAGGTCCTGGATACATACCATTGACGGTAACAATTTCTTTCGAGTTGCAAAGTTTCGTAACTCTTTTAGTTTGAACCTGTACAATAACCAATAAGCTCATCAACAAATATAGAGAAAGATAGCCATCAAACATAGACTCCGACACGACAGAGACACTCTGATACCGATTATGTCAAAAACACAGGACACGATATTGCTACATATATGATAGGATTTAACACAACATACCTTAAAATCGTAGAACCTAGTTGTTTCTCCCATTACACTTCCCTGTGCCATAAGTTTCACATTGTAGATAGTATTATACATGAAACACAATCCAAGCATAAACAATGTGGTGACAAAGTTGGCCATTTTTAGGAGAAGTGAGCATAGATTGTGGCACAAAGTAAGCCCTTTTAAAAGAATGAAACTATCTTTGATAGATTTTTTCCTCTCACTAAAGGAAATTCAGAAAAAGTGTATTGATGCAGGTTCTATTCTATTTGTCAGCTTTCATGATTCCTCTAGCGTGAGTTTGTGATAATAAGGTGTTGGGATGTGATTATTCAACATCACTACAATGGTAGGGAAGGTTTCAACACACTCTCCTTTTTCTTCCAATCCTATCTGTTTTTACTCTTCTTGTCAACATTTTCTGTTGCAAATCATACCATTGACTCAGAATAGAGGACACACATGCTATCTTTCAAACCCCACCACAATCACCTACTTTTCTTTCTGTTATACTTGTTTTTGCATAAATTTGAATATTTTTATTACTTTTTTTTAGTAAGATGTTTTATCCAAGTTCATTATTAATATTTAAAGTTTTATATGGTACTAGAACCCAAACTACATAGTAGAGCAACAAGAATTGGATCATGTATTTTAAGGAGGGAATGGAATGTTTTGAAACAATTTAAAATGATTTAAATAAAGTTTATTGTTTGGATAAAAAAATTGGAAGAATTGTTAAAATAATAGAAATTTATGAAGTATTTTGTCTAAGTTAAATTTAATGATTTAAAAATGACACTTAAAATAAAAGAATTTGAAAATTTTCTCAAATTTCATAAGTTGTGAATGTTAAGTTGAATATTATTATTCAAAATTTGTAAGCTGGTTCTCATATTTTTTAAAATTTGAAAATTGACCCTTAAGTTTCTAAAAATTGCAAATTGGTAGATGTGGCAACCAATTTAAAAACGAGCAAGAGTTTGAATCTCATGATCAAATGTTTCAATGGATTCATTTGGAGGTCTCTAAACTTGGATTAGATGTGGTTATTGGAAGGTTCGATAATGGTTTAGATAAAATATGCGCTTTTGTGACAATGACGTGCAAAAGAAGTGGGAAATATAAAACTCATCTCTGAAATTTTAAAAGAGACGACACCGGTTCAAGAAAATGTGAGTGTCCGTTTAAGGTGCGTGGTTTCATGATGACAAACAAAAACTAGAGATTTAATGTGATATGTGGTTTGCATAACCATGATTTGTGTGAAAAATTAACCGACCATCATAGTGTGTCTCGGCTCATGCCGGAAGAGAAGGAATGCGTTGCTGACATGACATTGGATCTGGTTCAATCGAAAAATATACTTGCAACATTGAAACAGAAAAGAGTTGAAAATATATCAAATATCAAACAAGTGTATAATATTCGAATACATAACTAACAAGGCGTTCAGGGGGGATAGAACTGAAATGCAACAACTCCTGAAACTGTTGGATGATAACAGTTACATGTTTAGATACCGAATGTGTGAAGATGAAGTTACTATTAGAGATATATTTTGGACTCATCCTGATTCCATAAAGTTGTTCAACACGTTTCCTACTATGTTCATACTTGATTCAACTTACAAGACCAATAAGTATAGACTTCCATTATTAGAGCTAGTTGGTGTTAAGTCAACTAAGAAGACATATTCTGCTGGGTTTGCATTTCTTGAGTGTGAAAAAGAGAACAATTTTACTTGGCCTTAGAGGTGTGTCAGACACTATTGAAGGACCAAGGTGAGATGCCTAAAGTGATTGTTATCGACCGCGATACCACCTTGAAGAATTCGATTGCAAAGGTATTTCCTTCTTCTAATGCATTACTTTGTAGGTATCACATAACAAAAAATGTAAGAAGTCGAGTTAAACCTGCGGTAGGGACGAAATAAATAGAGTCAAAAGATGGAAAAATGCTAAAGGCGAATGTGGTTGTGGAAAAAATAATGGATGCATGGAATTGTATAATAAATTCTTCCACAAAAGAACTATTTACCGATTCCGTTACGCATTTCAGGAAAGTGTGTGAAAAGTATCCAAATTTGTTGAAATATGTTGAAAGTACAATTCTTGACCAGGTGAAGGAGAAAACTATTTGTGCATGGACTGATAATGTTAGATACCTTGGAAATACAATAACTAACAGAGTGGAGTCTGCCCATGCTACTTTGAAAATTTGGTTTGGAAATAGTAAGGGCGACTTGTGTAGAGATTGGGACTTTGTGAACTACATGTTTCAAAACCAGCATAATGAGATACATACATTATTTGGTCGGAGCATCACAATTTTGGAACACAAATTTAAAGACAACACTCTTTATTTTCAATTGGTTGGTAATATTTCTCGGGCGGGTTTGAATTATATTTTCATGAGGCTAAACGAGCTGATAATGTAGGCTCCGATAGCGCAAAATGTGGATGCACAATTGTGAAAACATATAGTCTCCCATGTGCTTGTGTTATTGCAAAAAAGATGAAACTTGGTAGCCTAATAAGAATGGATGAGGTTTGTACTCATTGGAAGAGACTTAGATTTGATGATGATGGTGTCATGAATGACGGTAAACCAAATATCTCTATTTTGACCGAATGACAAGTGATATAAGAGAGATTTTTAAAATCCGATGACAACATGAAACTCCACATCAAAGAAAAATTCAAGAATATTGCCTATCCAGAAACCACCGACATGAAATCTCCCTATCAACCGGTAAAAACAAAAGGTGCTTTGATAAAATGAAGCCTACACCGAATGACAATTCGGCTACACGACCTCCTTCATATTTTGAACATGTTAACAAAGTTTTTCTCGACACACCAACTTCAAAATCTCAAAAAAAAGTGTTGTCAAAGGAGCTCGCATTAGAAAACTACCACCTACGTCTCCTCCACCGAAAATTCCATTCATCGACGTGATGCTCGTTTTTATGCACAAATACATCGAGCGGATCGTCAATGTTATACGGGACAGTAATTGCGGTTATCGAGCAATTTCAGTTTTACTCGGGTAACGAGAAGATAATCATACACTTGTCCGTCATCAACTTATCCAAGAGTTGAAGACGCATTAAGAATCATACACACGATTTATGGAAAGAAAGAAAAATTCAATGAAGTTTATGAGTCTCTTGTTCCTTGCCTTAGCGGTCCGACACCGGAGGAAAAATGGATGTGCTTCCCTGAAATCGATCACCTAATAACATGTGCATATGATAGAGTTTGTTTTGATATGACACAATAATATTTTTTGAAAACCTTTTTCCCACCGTGCACCTCCCCATCTCAATATCCAAATGATCGTATTATGTGTATTGAGTGACTTTAAAAATCAAGTCATTTTGTTCGCTTAAAATCGGGATGCCTTATACCACTTACATCACCAGAGTGGACGACTCATTCAACAACAAAAGATGAGACTTGACCGAATCATTTTTTGGAAAGGATGCAAGAGTGCGAAAAATTGAACAACATTGAAAGAGAATCAAATGCACAAGTCCAAGGGGTACCACCCATAGATTTAGCCGACGACATATGTTTCGATTCGTTTTAATTTTTTATTTAGCCGAACAAATAAGTGTATGTAATTGTGTCTCAATATAAATGAAGTGTAATATATTCAACATTTGTTCATATTGTGTTTTAATGCATTTTTTATCTTCATCATAACAACATTTGTTCTTTTGTAAAAATAAAAAGATTCTGTTTTAAAGGTTCTGCTTTAGAACTGATTCAGGAGAGGCTTCAGAGATACATATCCAGAATTAGATAATATGGTGTGGAATCAGAGATATATCTCCAGAATCAGCATGCCAGTTATTAAGTGGTCCATATTGATCTACGACTTCTATAAATTAAGATGCTCTTATTATATATTTCACACAAATTGAAAATGTCTAAAATGTCACAAATAAACATCAACTGGTATGTCGCAAATGTCTCCTACTCCAGCTCTACACCTGGTCGAATGTTTAAGCTCACCAAGTTCACCTCCCTCGAAGATATCAAAGACGAAATCTACCATCTCCTATCTTAAGGAGACAATCAAAGGATTCTGAAGTTCAAGTACCGTTCACTGTCGATTGACAACAGAGGGAAGATTGAGTTCATCAAATTTGAGCTTAAGATGCAAGTAGATGTAAGAGTTATGTGAAATACGTATTTCAAGATCGGTCGAAGATATTGCGAAGATGTTGAAGCGTCCACCTGTATATTGAAGTAATGTTGCATTTTATGTTGAAATGATTTGTGTAATCCTAATTTTATTTTATGAATTTTAATTTCATTTTGAAAAATTATATGTTTTTGCTTTTACTACTGATGTGTCTGTGTTACGAAAATGTAACTACGAAAATATTCTGGATATGCATCTCCGAAATAAAATAAACCAAATAATAAAGCGTCACTCAGAATAACCTGTGTTGAGTGTGTGTTAGGTGCGTCTAGAGATGCATCTCTGAAAACTGGATGCATTTTTGGATTTTCAAGTGTTGCCTAAGAAACATCTATGGTGCATTAAGAAATTATCTAATATTACTCCTTCCGCTCGCAATGGGTGACTCGTTTGGAAAAAAAAGTGTTCCAAAATAAATGATCTATTTTACTTTTCAATGTTTTTTTTCTTCTAATTCTACCTTTTAATTAACATTACTTTTATCATTCTCAATACTTGACAAAAAATATTTTAGTAAAAAAAAAATATATTTTAATATATACGAAATAATCAGAATATTACGTTTTTTAGTCGGCGTGAAAAACCTTACCCTACAATTAAAGAAAATAATTTGCAATGTAGTCAACCAATAAGAAATCATGTATGTTAGTGTTGAAATCATTTTACCCTTGAATAAATGTTTACCCTGAAAAGATAGATTTAGACAGCTCAAACTTTCATTATGACTTTTTTATATGGGGAAAGAAGTGAGTAAAAGATGGGTCACTTTGTTTAGCTTTAATTGGGCATGTTCGTCTTCTCATTCATAAGCAAAGTTGATGCGCCTTCACACCCTAGACCATCATTATTCACATAAATCATAGTACCACAACAACCTACCTTACACTTTCTATATATATATATATATATATATATATATATATATATATATATATATATATATATATATATATATATATATATATATATATATATATATATATATATATATATATATATATATATATATATATATATATATATATATATATATATATATATATATATATATATATATATATATATATATATATATATATATATATATATATATATATATATATATATATATATATATATATATATATATATATATATATATATATATATATATATATATATATATATATATATATATATATATATATATATATATATATATATATATATATATATATATATATATATATATATATATATATATATATATATATATATATATATATATATATATATATATATATATATATATATATATATATATATATATATATATATATATATGTGTGTGTGTGGAATGGATTAATTAAAGTGTTTCGAAATTGTTCATTGATAGGACGTTTCATCACTAGCGATTATGCCTGAATGCATGTTTTGCATGGTACCTTTTCCATAAGATTCCTTTGCGAAGAAAACATTTCAACGCTGATTTTGACATTCCTCGTGAAACTAAGTGCAAATCATGTGTTCATTTAAACTATTGGTTATCTCAAATAGATCTAATTTATCAACTAATGACCTCAATTATTAGAAAAGTAACTAGGTTTTCTATCATCATTTCAAATTACTTGTTTGATCAAAAGCTTTTGGTAATTGTTGTTTTGTGTAAGTCATACAAAATTTATTGATATTAATGATCCTTGCTTGAGGGTGTGTTCAAAAGCCGTTACTACCCATAAGCTCAATTCGAGAAGCAAAAGTAGGTTTTGCTCTAAGCTATGCTTGGAGGAGCATACTTAGCGCTAGAAAACTAGTGGTTAATGACTCTAGGTGGAGGATTGAAAATGGAGAGAAAGTGATAATGGCAAAAACAATTGGGTATTTAATAGGGTAAGTTTCAAAATTCACAGCATGACATTGATAAATATGTGTTGGTTAGCGACCTTATTGACATTGATCCGTGCGGTTGGAGAAGACATCTCATAAATTATGGCTTCGATCTTACATAAGTGTAACACGTTATTTTTCGTATTTAATTAATTGAATAATTTTAATTAAATTTGTAATGTGTTGGTGAATTATTTTATTTTGTATTTGGGGTGGATGACCTAAGATGAGAGAACACACTCTTTAAAAACTAAAATAGATTTTTTATTGATTTTAATTATTTAATTTGAAAAAATAGAGTGCGAGATAGAAATTAGAAGTTTATTAAAGTTTTGGGATGTGAGAGTAATTAACGAGAAGTGAGGGTGTCATGAGTAAAATTAGAAATAAGTAGTTAGATTTTATTTGTTTCATTTAAATGGATAAATCGAGAGGAAAATAGGTTTTGAGAAATTAGTAGTGAAATTTGGCAATAGTTAGAGCAATGGTTTGGAATAGGGAGAACTAGGAGAAGACACCATAACCAAAAACTTGGGAATTCTGCAAATTCAAGGTAAGAGGAAGAAACTATTAATGTATGGGTGCTTAGGCAAAGAGGATAGAGAGAGTTCCTTACCCTCCTTCTTTGGGAGTTTTCATTTTCATCATTGTTGGGGATTTTAGAGCTTGAGATGAGTTTTCATTAAAACTCTTTCATGATTTCTGTGTCTGAAGTTAATTTTGTATTCTGAATTGCATGCCAAATTCGTGTAAATTAATCTGACTAATTTTACAAATTGTTGTTCTTATTGGTTGTGTTAAAAAGTGTTGAAGATGATTACGAGTTTTAATCAAATCGATGTAATATATATTAATTTGTGCCTAATTGATTGTTTTAATATTGTATCAACATATATGATTGGATTTTACGTATTTGGGACCGATTATGGTCGAAATCAGAGCTTTGATAAGCCTCAAAAGGTGGAAATCCGCTTTTTGACATTCTGGGTTCATGCGCTCAGTGTAGTTGAAGCCTTGCTTAGAGAAAATTCTCTTAGCGTGATGAGGGCTCGCCTAGCAAAATGCTCTGTTTTTTGTTTCTAGTATGAACGATCTCGCTTGAGCAAGTATGTACTTCACTTAGCGAGAGCTTGTTTAACGAGCTATAATATTTGCTTAGCGAGAGTGACAAAGTGAGTGTTCTTGTATTTCTATGAGTCGCACTTAGCGAGCAAAAGTTGCACTCAGCGAATCTGTGCTCAGCGAGCTCTGGCTGCGCTAAGCGAGGATGACAGTGCAGAGTTTCCTGTTTCAGATCGATTTTTGTGACAGAGTTTTGTTTTGGTGATTAAATGGT
Organism: Lathyrus sativus; assembly: GCA_963859935.3. Lineage (NCBI taxonomy): Eukaryota > Viridiplantae > Streptophyta > Magnoliopsida > Fabales > Fabaceae > Lathyrus > Lathyrus sativus. Next base: position 34,357,944 of record OZ012738.1, read on the forward strand.
ACTATTAGGTACTGAATGAAGTTATTTGATTTTGGTTGATATGAATCAACAAATTTTATTGAATTGATAATTAGTATGCATCAAATTGTTGAGTTTATGTTGAGTTGTAATCAATTGATTGATAATGAGCATTGTTGAGTTTCATGGTGAGTGGTCATGAAAGAGTAATGGTTGAGATGTGATGAGTCCGATTCAGAGAGGGGACTTGACGAGAATTGATAGAGTTCAGTTGCATTACATGCATTCATGAGTTGTAGAGTTTCCCGATTCGAGAAAGGCGTACTTTGGGACGGTCCGGTTCAAAGAGGGGACCGTGGTGGGATAACAATCAGTAACAAAACTCTGATCATCCAAAACTTAATACCATATGCATATATAGTTAAAAAGTTGAGCATTGCATACACATCTGCATCGAGTATGAGCTAATGGTTCATGTGAGTGAGAAATTTGTTTGTAAGAGTTGATTTGGTTGTTTTGTATGAGTTTATGTTATCAATGTTGTCCTAGTAGTATATATGAGTTGTGAGACTGATAACATGTTGTTTATCTATCCATGATGTTTATGGATACTATCTATATATAAATGTATTCTATTTTTGGTGTTTGTACTTTACCCTATAAGAGTTAGTTCCAAAAGAAGTAGGAAATAAAATCTATTTTCCCCTAACATGTCACACTCTTTCTAGAAAAGAGAAAAAAAGTTTTTGCGATTGTTTGTAGGGTATCAAAGCTCCCCAATGGTACTCATCAAATGTGAAGAAATTTGTATCAGAGAACAAACACAAATTAGTTGGCTTAAAATCTCATGATTGTCATGTCTTGATGCAACAACTTCTCTCAGTGGCTATCCGTGGCATGTTACCAAAAAATGTAAGGGTGATTGTAACCAGATTTTGCTTATTTTTCAAAGTTATATGTAGTAAAGTTTTTTATCCTGGAAATTTAGATGACTTAGAACACGAAGCTGCAGTTATCTTGTGCCAATTAGAGATGTTTTTTACCTCCATCATTCTTTGACATTATGGTTCACTTAGTTGTTCATCTAATAAGGGAGATTAGAATTTGTGGTCCAGTTTATTTACGATGGATGTATCCGGTAGAGTGTTACATGAAGAATATTAAAGGGTATACAAAGAATAATCACCGTCCAGAAGCTTCGACCGTAGAAAGGTACATTACAAAAGAAGCTATTGAGTTTTGTACAAACTATTTCTAAGAAGTTTCCTTTATAGGAATTCCTGAGTCTCATCATGATGGATTTTATGATGGTAGAGGTATTCAAGGTTTAAATGTTAAGACATTTTCCAGAGATGTAGTTCTTCAAGTACATTTGCATATACTAAATAACCTTAGTGAAGTTCAACCTTACTTGACTGCTCACAAAAGTTTTTTAAAGGAAAAATTCCCCCGGATGAATGAAAAATGCTTGTTGACAGAGCATAACAAAACTTTCATAAATTGGTTTAATGAAAGTATTTCTAAAGAGAGTGGTACATCGAATCTTTGTAAATGGTTGTCACGTATGCCTAAGTTTACTGTAATTACTTGGAGTGCGTACGACATTTCTAAATAATCATCCTATACAAAATCAAAGGATGATCGTAGCACCATGCAAAGTAATGGGGTTATCGTTGAGGCTGAATCCATGTGTTTTTCTAGTTCCAAAGATGATAATCATGTGCTAGCATCTAGGGTGTATTTTGGGGTCATTGAGGAGATTTTGAAGATTGACTATGTTTCTTTTAAAGTATTTTTATTTAAGTACAAGTGGATTAACAGTAACACTGGTGTAGAAACCAATGAATTGGAATTCACACGAGTTGATATTCGTAAGGAAACTTATAAGAATGAACCTTTCATCATGGCATCCCATGTAAAACACGTTTTTTATGTCACTGGTTCTCTTAACAATAGATGGTCAATTGTTTTTCAAGGTAAACATCTTCCCGATAGTACTGATGAAAATTAAGATTTTAACTATGAGACGCCTTGTTTAGAAACACATGTACATTAAGTATTTGAAGAAAATTATTCAGATGCTGTGTATGTTATTCGTCGTGATCATGAAGAGGGGATATGGGAAAACTACTAAGTAAATATTTTATATCCCTTTGAAATTTATAACTAATCATTTTCCTCGTTTTTAATCATTATACTATATATTTAGAGTTGTTGTTGATTGAGCTAATTAGTTTCAAATGTTGTTCAAACTATAGGTGCTTAAGGACCAATGACAAATCCTATTGAACAGACTACAAAATTTTCCATTTTGTTTATTGCTTTTGTTTCATAATCTTTTGTTTTAGTTTTAAAAATGGTTATGTAATTGGTTCTGTAATACAGTTTCCAAAAATATGGTTCTATAATCCTGTAATTGGTTCTAAAAATATGGTTATGTAATACAGGTGAAAACGACAGTACAATAAATAAATAAATCCCTCGGGTTTTTTTTTATAAAACCGAGGTAATAACATTGAGATATTACCTCAACGTTAAATAAAACTGAGGTAAAACATTGGGTGCGCCATCCAGTTCTAAAAATGCTGATGTTGGGGATCGAACCACGATTTTTTAATTTCTAACCTCGACTTTAGATTGACCGAGGTGACAAGTGATTGCTTTTCATGTCGCCCTTCATTATCTCGCCTGTGTAGCCGAGGTTAAATGCAATTCGCGACCATTGCTAGATGCGTTATTTGTAGTAGTGACCATGCCTGAGTTATAACTTCCACCGAGGTTGCGCAAAATGAACCACTGATACAACCGTTAGCAATGTTGGACAAGGAGCTACATAAGAAAGGTAAGGTAAGTTTCGTGCTCATTCAATGGAATGAGATATTTCTAAAGGATGCAACATGAGAAGATTATAACCACATCAAGAATACACACCCACAATTTCACATTGAGGACAAGGTGTTTATCGAAGATGCATGGGACGTTATACAACAGGCCGAGTTAGACGAAAGCAATGGGGTTCAGAAATGAAGGAAAAGAGAGTTCCTCATCTCAAGACAAAAGGAATTGTGCAAGGTTCAAACACCTTAATGATTATGTGGTCCCCAAGTGGAAGAAAAAGAATATAAATGATTAAGTATTCTAAAAGATATCTATCTATATAATATATTAAATTTGAAGCGGCGGATTATATGACGACACATACTAACATTTTTATTCTATTTGTGCTACATCATCCCATAATCCTATGTGGCACATCTAAAATTTTATTTTTATTTTTCAAATAAACAAATACAATATTTATTCTCTATTGGAGGTCACAAGTTCGAACCTTGGCAATAATGAAAAAATCTCATTTTTAACAAAATTGATCTAACAAGACAACTACTATTCCAACTATCTATATTCCCCTAAACATTAAATTTTTAAAAGGTAAATGCTAACGAGTGCCCTCAGGGCATTGATTAAGAGATTAAAATGGTAAGTTGGGCATTATTTAAGAGATTGAAAATACATTTTTTTTCTAAATATATGTGTATTCAATGCCCTGAAAAGAGAAATAATCAGACTTTTTAAAGAATATTGTGTGTATTGAGTGTACTAAATATAACATATTTTCCTTATTTGGAATTTTTAACTAGTGCCCTGAGGGCACTGATTAGCATGACCCAATTTAAAATTATGTCTTATTTGAAATCATAAAAATATGAACACTTAAATGAAGGCGAACAAGAATTAAATGAAGTTATTAGATTTCTTTATATTTATACACTTGAAAATTCATACATAAAAATAAGTTAAAAAAAAAAAAACTATTGTCATAAACATTCACTTCGAACCTCTAAAAAAGTAGTTAAATTTTGAATAAACATATTTTTATTAGTTACATCTAACACGAACCTCTAAAAAAGTCAATTGTAGACTTTTATTATTTTAAATAAAATATATAAAATATTATTTCTCTTTCCATTTCCTTTTATAATTATAAAATTTATGTTTTATTAAAATTGTAACGATTCACCTTTATACTTTTTTTCATGAGTTTCTTCCTTTTGTTGTTTTCTTGTTGTTCTACTTCAATTGGCTTATTTTTATCACATGTCTTTATTAGGTGATTAAAGATATATAAGGTACTCCTTCATTTGATATGGAGAGCCTTAATCTATAAGATATTGCTTTATTCGATATAGAAAATTTTATTATCTTTTTTCAACTGCTCTAAATGTACTTGAAGAGTCTTAAGTCATAAGGTACTGTTTCGTGTGACTTAGAGATTTCATTTGTTTCTGAGATACTGTTTTGACAATTCAAAAAATCTCATGTTGTTTTATTCTTTTTGCATCATGTTGTTTCTTTTACTTTCTACCATTATTTTGCATTTTACTTCTTGTTAGACAAATTTTGGGGTTTTCTTGTATCTAATTGACTTTTATCTTAAAAACGAACTCCATGCAGGCTCATTTTCTCAGGTTCAAGACAATTAGATAGTGGCATCTGTCATACCTCAAATTTGTCCTACCTTAATTATTTTCTAATACCTAGCTTTGTATTTCTTCTTGATCTTCTTTTAGATGATCATTTGGTATTTGGCCATGATCACCTAGGGTTTAGGCCATGAGGTCCTGTTATGTTTGTGGTGTTGGCAAACTCTTGTTAGGGTACTTTGGTTTCAAAAGAAGATGAAATGTGTCACCATTACTATGGATTAAGATTTCATCAGAAGGAACATGGTTGCTTTTTGAATTTGTGATTAAACTGAAGATCAGGATTCAAAAGACAAGCATGACATGAAAGACTAATGGGTTCGTGGATTCAAGAATGATCAAATGACATCAAGTTTCTCGAGTATTTATTTGTCCCTAGAATTTGATCTATGTTTTAAGTAGATTTCTTGGGATTTAAGTGACAAAGTGGTTTATTCAAGTTCAAAATCCATTTCATATCCATTCTCCATTCTTCATTATCCATTTTTCTTAACCTTTGCCTAACCATTATCCAAATATCCAAAATTATCCAAGTCCACTTACTCATGTCCATTTTTATCCATATCCATCATTAACCATTTCAATATCCACTTCATAACCATTTTTTTTAAATCCATTTCAATCCATATCCAAATAAATAAAGTCCATATCTACTTTTTCAAAATCATACACCATTTTTCTATTAAAAAAAATCCAATTCAAGGTTCCCAAAAATCCATGATCATTTTCCTTTTGTCAAGGTTACAATTTAAGACTTACATTCAATTTACAACATTTTGTATTCAAATTCCATTTTTCATTTTTCAAGTTCAATTGCTAGTCAACATTATTCATCAAAAATCCAAATTCAAAGTGTTAATGCCATTCAAATTCATCAGTCATAAGTCAAATTCAATATCCATTTACAAGTCAAATACATCACAAAACTAAGCCATAATTTGGCTCATATCATGACCAAGCTGCCATCATTTGGAACCAATACAAAATCATGCCAAATTTATCCAACATCATCCATATTCATTCATCATTTTAAATCCATCATTTCAAAATTCAAGACCTTGGTACAAGTCACAGTTACCAAATTTAAAAGTACAAAATCTAATTTCCAAAATTGGTTCCTAAAATGAAAAACCTTGGATTTTACAATGGAAGAGTTAGAGCAATGGAAGGAACATTTTCCTCATCTCTAGAATGTGCCAAATGATTATCTTCGCTAGCTTCCCCCAAATCAACTCTATGACGCTATTGCTATCGACGTTTTCACAACCATGCTTCTTCTATTACTTCGATTTTTGAATCACACCAAGTCTAACACCATTTTGTTGACGGGACTCAGTGGCACTGGGAAAACCGTTCTCTTCTATCATCTTAGAGATGGCTCTACTCATCAGGGTATTGTTACATCAATGGAACCAAATGAAGATACTTTTATTCTTAACGGTGAAACAACAAAGAAGGACAAGATAAAACCTGTTCATATTGTTGATGTTCCTGGACATTCTCGTCTTCAACCCAAACTGGACGAGTACTTGCCTCGAGCAGCTGGTGCAGTCTTTGTGGTCCATACTTTAGACTTCTTACCAAATTATCATGCGGCCTCAGAGTACCTATATGATCTATGGAACAAATTAACGTTAGGGAGATTCCGTAGATACAGCTCCGGAACAAGTCTAACTTTCTGAATTCTGGGTTTTTCCGCTTGTATACATCCGGAAGTAAAAAAAAAATTACTTTTATTTTTATTTTTTGTTTTTTAATTTATCTAATTGTTTTTCATTGGTTATACCTTGCAGAAATTATGGCAGACAGAGAAGATATATTGTGACTTGGACGGTTTTCACAGCATGCATCTATGACACACGAGCGGAGCCAGGCCACCGTTTCCAAGGCCGATACAATTGAGGCACATATTCTTCATCACATGCCCAGGACATTCCCTCGACCTCGTATCCCACCCCATCATCCACTTCTTCATCCCGGAGGCGTCGGGATTCAGCTGAGGGTTCATCACAGGCCCCGTCCTCCCGCAGGCCTTGTCGGGATACTCTTGGTTCTCCTCCTGATGTTGATCTGGTGCCACCTCCAAAGGGTGATGACCCACCACCAAAGGGTGCTAGTGACGATGACGATGATTAGCCTCCGGTGGTGGGTCTCCTTTCTCACACGTAGATTTGGTGAGGCACTCGTTGCTGCACGCTAGGTAGATGATGATCTAGCCAGGTTGAGATACACAGACAGCGTGTGTTGAGATGTTATTTTCTATTTTTAGTCGACACTCAGCTGTTTGTGGACACTTCCTCCACATATGAGGATATCGCTTACCTGAGGTACTTTTTGGATTCCACGCGGATCCATGAATACAACTAGGGGGCAGCTACCCTGGCTTACAAATATTCGAGGCTGGGAGAGGGATGCTTGTGGAGGACCATGACTATGGCAGGGAGCATGGCACTGCTTATGGTAACAATCTTATATCCTTCGATTTTTTTCATTTCTTTTCATTCTATATTAGAGATAATGCTTGATCCTGATGATTTTTGTTTTTATTTCAGGCTTGGATATTCCAACACTTTCTCATGATCGCCGGATGGAGGAGTGTACCTGATTACACAGAGCAGATGTCGAGTGCCTGTGCGTTTCTCCCGCTCAGGAGGAACCAGGCGGTCGACCCTTACAGAGTCTATCTCGACCGCTTGGCTGCTGAGGACATTTGGTACAATGTCTATGCTGATCATCGTGTGATGTTCCCATTTGACGACATTTCTTTATTCTCAGGATGGTTGGCATGTAGTTCGACCATCATTGTTCCATATTTTCCCGAGCGCGTCATGCGGCAATTCGACTACACTCAGACCATTCCCAGACACCCAACTGTCTTCACTCCTCTTGACTTGACCCATATACAGATAGATGAGGTCTATGCTGACTACCAGAGGCACATGGTACCTAACGAGGCTCGGGCGACCAGAGCACCGACAGACTGGAACTGCGTTGATGGCTACATCATGTGGTTCTTCACCGTATCACACCCTACGTGGTGCCCACTTCCAAGGGATCACCATCCAGACCAGCTCATCAAGAGATTTTAGAGGAGTAGTAATCTTAGTTGGACCACACTCAGGATGTCCTGCCTCGCTGTCGTGAGATAGTAGAGATGCGGCGGGCCGACATTGCCTCCAGTTTCTTCCTTGAGGGGTCTGAACATAGGCGTGTATTAGATGACATCATTGCGGTGGCAGCAGGGGCACTTATGTACCACAGGCATCGCGCCAAGATGGGTGGGATCGATGACTGAGGACGCAGACTGGGCGATCGAGGAGGCGGGAGAGGCAGACGAGACGGCAGAGACGAGGCAGTCAGGTGCACACAGTAGTGACCGTGATGTTTTTTTTTTATGTACTATACTTTTTATGACATTGATATACCATATTACTTCTTATATATATATATATATATATATATATATATATATATACATCTACAACGACATTTACATCTACAGTGATAACACCTACATCTACAAAGTTTTGACATTTCAGACAGAGACCGAGACCGGCTCATGGTATCCTTATCATGATGTTCGGGGAAGTCATGCATTTTATTATTTCAAGTTGAGTTCCAAAAGAAAAGATATACAGAAAAACAAAAAAAGAAAAATAATAAGGATGAACCATCAACTCAATTCATCTGGATTATTACCGACCGCAACATTATGATAATAAGCATATCCTTCGACTAAAATCTTATTTCCCATCACCACGTCCTTGGTGTATGAGATACTGTTTTACTGCCGAGTATTCCCCAGTGATGTTGGTTTCCCATCCTCGCGGAGTCTTGTTGTGTCTGTTTGTTCCCTCCTGTGGCTCCATTTCTTCACAGGACCTCTCTATCTTGCATTCTCATATCATTGCATATCATTTGCATTCAGTGGCCTCTTAGGGCCAAAAATTCGTGCAATGTTTGTATTTAAGTCCCTCCTATCTCGTCGAGACGGAGATTTCAATCTCCATGTCTCCGAATAGGAGTAACTTAAATAGGGGCATCTGTTGCACCCTAATTTTTGACCGTAAGATCCCACCTTTTTTTTGCATTTTATTACGTTTTATCTTTTTGTCCCTATATGCGTATTTATCAGGACTAACAGAGGTGTGCAGGATCATTTTGGTTGTTGAGACATCCCTGACCAGTGTTATGTGGCATTCTAATGCAAATAAGGAGGATTTAAATTCAAGATAGTTCATATGTGTTTAAAATCCAGATGGTGCAGCCTATCAAATCTTACATAGAGCATGTGTGTGGATTATTTTGCGAAGCCATGTTTGGAATGCTTTAGTTAGGAGTTGGGTTTAGTTGAAGCAACGTAAGTCTTTCTCAAATAATTGGCATACGAAAACGCAAAAAGGCATGGGAGTTGTGTTCATTTTCTTTATAAAAAGCTATGAAGTACAACGGCGGCCATAGCATTAATTAAACAACTCAGTGGATTAAGAAAATTACGAGCTGCACTTGTTTTTTAAAGACATACAAGGAACCATTTCCCTCTTGTTGCACTTTCGTCTTCCGGTTTTGATCTAGACATGAACCGCAAAACCACAAGACCTGTTGTTTTGACGGTGTTGCCTCTGCAAAAGAAAATCAGGCGATGATTATACACGGTGGTAAAAGCAAAAAACAAGTATGTTGTAAAGACATCGAATGAAGTTACGATTCATTGAAACAGAGACAGACTGAAAGCAATTACCCATGAGAACCACCTTTGTTGCCAACCAAAAGCTCCATCCTCCATCCATAGCAGAATTCTGTGCTTCGTCTTCTACACATTGCCAAGCTACGTGACACATGAATTTCCCAACGCAAGACGAGCTGACTAACAAAATGGAACGAAGTGTGCGAAAACGACAACATGTTGCTAATCCTGCTGTCGGCTATAACCTTTCCCAAGGACGCTTTCGAATTGATATTTTGTCTTCCTGCAAGAGTGTGTTAGAAATAATGGAGAGTTCATCAATAACAAATAATGACGCGTTTCCGGTTGCTAGCCAAAGAAGATTCAGACTATGCTCTGTACCAACGTCACCAATGAATACAACAGCGATACGAAAATGGAAGAATAAAAGAGGAGCGGTCCAACATACCCAAGCAAGAGCAATACATTCACCATGGGCAAATGAGTGGCTTCGGTAAAACTGCAAGATACAAGAACCTTCGTCGCAAACAAGATCACCAGACCGCTACTGAGCAACTGTCGGTTTGAACACCGCCAAAGACTTCGAGGTGCTGTCAGAAATACGGCTTTTATTTCGAACACAACAGCTCGCACTCTCTCCTACAAAGAACATAATTTTCATCACAAGCAGGGAAGGAGTCAAGAGCTCTAATTCCAAATGAAATCAGCGATGGAGGCTCTGGACACAAAATATTCAATGCTATAAAAGAGGCTGCTACTTGCTTTGGTTTAAATCTCAGCGTGAATCTAGCTTCCTCATCAACAATGCGAAGGTTTCAGACTTGATTTTCAACATCTCCTACCGAGGGACATGTCTTGTCTTTGTCTTCTTTAGTGGAAACTGCATCTACTACCTGAAAGCAGCCAGGAAAGTATCAGCTGAAGAATTAAAATGCCCAGATGCTGGTTGGTAGCATGAACAGATTACTAACCATTGTTTAAATGATGCTTGTGAGCTGTAAGAACAAATTGCAATACCCTTAGAGATATCATCAACACACCTCTAAGCAGCAAGCAGAATTCAACATGAAGATACAAATACACTTTGCGGAACCATATAAGGAGAGTGTCGTTTACCTCTAATGCTCTCCAACGGCAAGCTCCCTGAGCTAACACAAGTATGCATTGCTTCTTTATATCCGAGTGTCATTCATCATTGCCAATACAAGAAGCTTCATCACCGTCTGCACCAAAGACTACGAGATATTTGTTAAAAAACACAACAATCCATACCATCATGTCCTCGAAACATAGTCAAACGTAACAAATGAATATGTTTTGAACATATCTATATGAAATAGAAACCCAACCTCACAGCAGTAACTTTGAAGAAGAAAGGCGCAGTGAAGATGCCAAAGCAAGTGAAATTCAGTCTCTCTTAAAGATACGGTGATGGATGATCAGTCTATATCAGGTACACGTACATCGCCAATGGTTTCAGCTAAAGATGATCTCGTCTCTATCGGGCAGGTAGTTGAGGTAGTTGAGGTAAGCAATTCCAGTTATGAAGTTTGTCATAATCTCCAACAAACTATGGACGTCACAGAGAAGGAAACTTACAGTGTGAGCAATGTTCTAAAAGAAAACGAGTCATCAAACATTGGAGGTGACCGTATGGATACGGGGATCTTATCAAGCAAGTCAGAGGCATCTATGTTTCCTGCAGTGGAAAATACCATTTCTGTTGTTAGTGAAGGAAATAATGAAAGCAGGGTAGGAGATTTTTCCGGCTTCAGTTTGGTGACTTCTTCAACAAACTCTTCCATTGTGAGTTTATCAACTCAAATACGTGTAAACAATGAATCTGATAAGCAAAGTGACCTAGACAAATTTGGCCAGGATGTTTCTGTCAATGATGAAGAGGATACAAGGATTCATTCTGATTCTAGCCAAATGCATTCTGATGTTGCCCAATCCCATCTTGGTGATAAAGGAGTTGTTTCATCACCTCTTAGTTTAAATAGCTTGGAATCTGAGTCGACTACTTCCACTGCACCACTTGCAAACACTGCCTCTATTTTTGAAGCTTTCATTAGAGGATAACAGCCTACATGAAAACCAAGAAGAAAAGTCATGAATGCAACCATGAACTCATCAAGTGTTCATTGAAGACCGTCACAACATGTCAACAATTTGCCATAACTTTATCAAACCTAGTTACACAAATAGCAATCTACCTACGATTGAGACCCTGGTGCTAACGAGAGCTACTTATGCAACCGTCCCCTCGATGACCTGCAAGCAAACTCAGCAGTTAGCGCAAGAGACCGACATTCAAAACTGTTCCGTGATGAACCTTCCACCGTATTCCTTGCCCGTCGTGCATATCATACCAAACCCGCAACAGTTTTCGGTTACGGTTAAAGTCCACAATAGAAGAATTAACAGATACCGCAGGAACACCCCTTGGGCTAACTGACTCGAAGCTCTAAACCACCAATTATCCCTACACACCATCATCCAGTACATGAAAAAACAGAAAGCAATGTTAGATACGCATTCAGTTTGGCCTGAGAGTAAGAGTAGAGATTGGAATTGAGAGAGAAGAACAACAACCTTGCTCTTCCTCGCTCGCGTGATTGTAGCTGCTAACACCCTTACTTCATAAGACAACATATCTCGCATCCAGTTTACTCACAAGGGAGATATTCAGAATTGTTACTCATCACCACCAACATTTTTTTTGCGGGATCCCTCACCAAAGAGTATCAGGAGTGTTTGCAGTTCACCACAGATCGTGTTGGTTGAGTTCATTGTAAAATGTATCAGATGCAAGTTTACTATTATGGGCTGCTAAATCCTCCCCAGGCCCAAATTCATTCCACACCTACAATCACACGATCCAAAATCACAAGCATTAAACCGAATCGGAACTAAAGAGGAATGTTTTTCAAGTCAGAGTGCAACCAATTTGGAAATAACAAATCAGCATTCAAGACGCCTTAAATGAGAGAATCTCAGTGAAGGCTATATAAGAAAAAGGATTTGAGATAAGAAGGGCACAACAGTTCACAAACAATCCTCACAAAAAAACCCTAACAGAAAATCCACAAGAAATACGACCCTAAGTCCACCCTAATTTCGTAATTGAAATTTGAGAAGAAGCTTATCTTTCATTGTGGAGCACCGGCGCAAACCCCAGGTCGCCGTTCACCACAAAACCTCCGCAAAGCCACTCCGTCGCCTCCAACGCCGTCACTCAGCCTTCGGTAATCTCTCGTTCGAACGAAATCCGTGAATTATTGATGTTTTGATGTTGTTTCAGGTACAGAGGATCACGCGAGGTGGAGGTGCGATCGGAGATTGGAAGATGAAAGGGGACGAAAGGGATTAGGGGGCTAGGGTTCTTCCTTTCTCGTTTCTGTCTTTTGCCTTGATTGTAATTAGTTGTGTACACTATCCACTCACACCACTACACGCACACCTTAATCACGCTTAATCAACCATCTTGATCATTAATCGGTTTTTTAAACTCAATAATCTATTTTAATAATTTTAAACCTTTAATTTTGGTTTTTTATAATAATAATAATGAATCTATCCTTTTATAATTAATCAATTTTTCCTCAACTATATTGATATTATTAATTTATTTTAACAGTAAAACCTTTTATTTTATTAACATGTAATTTATCCTATTACACTTTTAAAACCTTTTTAAATAGAAACAATTTAATTTGATGACTAATAACAAAACCTTTCATTAAAAAAATTAATATAATTAATTTAACCTTTTTATAAAATCAAATTCACTAATTTAAACCTTTCATATAACTTAATAACCATTTTTTTTTAAATAAGTATCAAACACTTTTCTTTTCAATTTTAATAAATCCTTTATAATAAGTAAATATTAACCCCCTTTTAATTTCAATTAACTTTTTATAATAATAGCAAACTAGAATTCATTTTTTTTTTTATATAGTAAGTATTTTTGCAAAAAAACTTATTTAGAATCTTTCCATTTAAATTTAACTAAGCTATAATTCAAACCCTTTTATTAAGGCAAACTAATCAATTCGTAATTTAATTTCATAATTAAGTCACCCTTTAGTATAACCTTTCACTTAAAGAACATCGCCTGAAATCAAACTTCACTAAATATAATATAATCTCTCATAAAAAAAATAAGCAACCTTTTATTATAATCAACTTCTCACATTAGAACAAATTATTTTACTTAATGAATTAATCAGCATAACGTCTTATTAGGCTTTAGACTTTAATTTTAAATCTCTTTCAAAATCAAATCAACTTTTTTATTCAAACAAAAAATCAAATCAGACGATTACAATCAATTCAGCTTCTCCTAATTCAACAAAATCAATCGTACACTTCATAACACTTACACAATTTACACCTAGCGCTTTCATGCGTATTTACATATATGTTTTATCTGCTTTTATTTCATCCACAAAGCACACACTCACCTAGCGCTTTCATGCGTTCGTGTATGGTTTATCTATCTGCAATTTACTCTTCTGCAATTTATTCTATTGTATTTACATTATCATATGTATCTACTTATGCATCGCATCTGTCCAAAGGAAAAACCTACACATAATTCAACGTTGTGTGTAGTTGCACATCATATGCATCATTTCCCCATGATCCTTGATTCCATTCAAGTTGATCACTTAAGTTTAGGACCTACCCCATAGGAAGGACCTTGTCTTTATCTTTACAACATAGAAACAAAACAATCAACAATACAAAACTTTTCAACATTAGAGAATAGATGTTAATCATCTTAAGCGAGATATAATCTCCGCCCCACAACAATACAATCAAACATGTAGGGACTTTGCCTTAAGAGCGATAAAGGCATGCTTGGCGACCATCCGAGTATGTAAGACCTTTTCTTAAGACGATGCAAAGACCATTTCCTACAACCCCTCTTACATTTATGGTGGTTATCTCTCCCTTAACATGAAGACTCGTCTCTTCTCCTAAACCTAATCAAAACAACTACCCTAAACCCGTAGGAACTTTGACCACAGTCAAAGAACTCCTCTAACCCTTTAGGGTGAACTACAACATACTCTGATTCCACTCCCGTAAGGATATGTAGGCATAAGATGCGACATCTTATCGAGTATACCTAGAAACAAACCACTAGGGTCTTTCAACCTTCAAGCAGATAACACATAGCAGTAAGCAAACATAAAACAAGAGGTTCCTGTAGAGTACTACAGAAACTTAGGATGCTAGTACCTTCCCTAAGTTTAACCAACCCCCGAACCTAAACAATCTAGCTTGCATTCGCATTGCATAGTGGGAATTTCGATCTTTATCCCTTCCTTTGGACAAATCAAAGTTCGGTTGCAAAATGAATTAAAGATTCAAACTAATCGATAGTTTGGTATCCAAATTTCACCGCGACAGAAATGACGACTTCACTGGGGAACTCTCTAGTGGGTTTCCCTATCTTATTTTATTTTGTTTACTGCTTTATATATCTGCCTACTTGATTAATTGTTTACATGATTTCTCTTGTATTTCTTTTTGGGATTATCGTTCTTGAGTGGTGAGATAAAGTTCTGCACCCGAACTTGAGAGAAATTAAGATAGGATGGTGATATATTCGAGGAGGCTTATAGGGAGTGGAATCCCTACTAAGTTGAATCGAAAATCCTGCTCAGTTGAGGCCCTTTCGAAATAGTACTGTTGAACGATCAATCGTGAAGACACTCACTACCTTCGACTTTAGAGCCTATGATATTGAGGACCATAGTTACCTTAACCCAACTTTGGCCTTTATTAGGACGTAGTGCGAGACTATGAGGAAGTACTTCCGAAATAGTGCTACGCGAAGCTACACTTAAAAGAAGTTCTCTTGAGAATATTATTAATCCTCGAGTAATTGGGAAATTGATAATATCCGATAGATGGGCTGATGATTCTGAGTCCCTTTAGAACCTTGTTCTGCAGGTACAAACAACCTTTAGTCCTTAAACCTTTGGGAAGGGGTATACCTTTACTCCATGCTCGTTGCAAATCTAGGGTGCCCTTTTGTTTGTTTATCTTTGTGTCCTTATGTGAATATTTGTGTTTGCTGCATTCATATAGCATCATTCTGCATTGGACTTCATGGGATTTACTTTTGTTTATGAACATTGTAGGTCACTATGGCTTCAGATAAAAGACATACTGTGAAATATACTTTTAAGAGTCCCAAATTGGACGACCTAAAGAAGTTGTGGGGTTTCATCGAAGATCAAGAAGAATTCAAGAACAAGTATGGGAAGCTGATATCCTTGTTGGGTTGCTCAGTGAATGAAGGACTTCTTGCCACTCTGCTACAGTTCTATGATCCTCTTTACCATTGTTTCACCTTTCCAGACTTTCAGCTGCTACCTACATTGGAAGAGTATTCTTTTTTGGTTGGTCTGCCTGTCCTGGAGGAATCTCCTTTTCTCTTCTTGGAAAGGGACCCTGATGAGAAAGATATTGCTAAAGCCCTCTGTTTGAAGGTATCTGACGTCAAAGCCAACCTAGTTACTAAGGATGGAATTCTTGGTTTAAAGACAGGTTTCCTAATCGAGAAGGCTTCATTCTATGCTGATTATTCTAATAAGGCTCTGTTCGAAGCAATTTTTGCTTTGCTTGTTTATGGGTTGTTTCTATTCCCGAGTTTTGAAGGTTTCATCGATCTCAAAGCATTCAAGATCTTTATGAAGAACAACCCAGTGCCAACTCTATTGGGAAATTCATATCACTCTATACATCTCCGAAACCTCCGTGGTGGAGGGATGATTACTTGCTGTGTACCTTTGCTTTACAAGTGGTTTATTTCGCACTTGCCGAAGTCTAGCTCTTTTACAAACATTGGCAAAGAGCATTGGTCTCCAAGAGTTATGGCTTTGACCCATTCCGACATTGATTGGTACAACCGAGTGTATGATGGAGTATTGATCATTGATAGCTGCGGTGACTTTGCCAATGTACCGTTGCTCAACTTTGATGGAGGAATCAGCTACAACCCTATCTTAGCTCGTCGACAGTTGGGATACCCGTTGAAGGAATCTCCCAAGAGTGTTCAAGTAGAGGGTATATTCTTCAAAGATGATATGGAACTCCGAGGAAAGATTCTACATGCATGGCGTAATGTACACAAGAAAGGGAAGAGAAGTCTAGGGAAGCTTAATTGTGTGTCCTTAGAACCATACCTCCAGTGGGTCAGAAAAAGGGCAACCAAGCTAAAGATGCCCTATTCCCGTCAAGATCCCATAGCTCCAAGGAGAGAGCCTACTTATGTCTTTATGTCTAAAGCCGAGGAGTTAGAGGTGTCCTTAAGGAAGTCTCAACATGAGCTGGAATCTTGGAAGAACAAGTACCATGTAGCAGTGGCAGAAAATGATGAGTGTCAAAAGGAGAAGGATGAACTTCAGAAACAGCTACGATTGAAGGATGAAGAGCTACTCCCCTGCAAGAAGAGGAAAGTCATGGAGGATTTATTTTTCTCCGACCCACAATGCACTATTTGGAAAATAATCGTGGACAACCTTATCCGTGAGAAGGCGCAACTAGAAGAACAGCTCAAGCAACAACATTCAAAGCTTCTTTAGTGTCTTTACTAGCTTTCATTTAGCTTTTATTTGGGACTCTTTAAAAGAATATTTATGTAGTCCGTTTCAAATTTAATAAAACGTTTCCTTTTACCGCAATGCCCATAAATAAGAGGAATACCATGAAGTCCTAATCATCTTGCATTGCATTCTTTTTCCATTGTTCACTTCAAGAAACTCAAATTCGTTTTGTAGGTGTTGTAATCATGGATTTCAGAAGAGAAACCCTGAAGTACACTTTTCAGAGTCCCAACCTCGAAAGCTTGAGAGAACTAGCCGAACTCGTCGAGGATCGCTTTGCCTTCGCAGCAGAATATGGAGGAGTCTTCCGCTTCCTTGAGCTAAGGATGAAAGAAGGATTGTTGGAAACGTTGGTTCAATTTTATGACCCGATGTATCACTGCTTCACTTTTCCGGACTACCAGTTGATGCCGACCTTGGAAGAGTACTCAAAACTCTTGAGGATGCCTGTGACTGTTCGACCGCTATTCGCCGGAAGGGAAGACACGCCTAGTCACCAGGAAATTGCAAACGCTACCCATCTCAGCCTAGAAGATGTCCAGACACACCTGATCACCAAGGAAGGAGTCCTTGGGTTCCCCGCCGACTTTTTGATCGAAAAAGTCCGTTACCGTGCTGAAAGAAAGGAGGCTCTCATCTTGGAAGCCAATTTTGCTTTGTTGGTCTATGGGACTTTCTGGTTCCCTAAAATTGACAATTTTGTTGATATGGATGCGATTAAGCTATTCATACTCAAGAATCCAGTACCCACCTTGCTTGCTGATACGTACTTTTCGATTCACTCGAGGAATGCTGAAGGAGGAGGACACATTGCATGTTGTACCGCCTTGCTGTACTCATGGTTCATCGCTCGTTTGACTTGGTATCCGTCCCTTTGGGATGAAGTAGCAACACCTCGATGGTCCGAGATACTTATGGCCCTCACCCATTCGGACATCGTTTGGTATGATCCCTCCTATGGAGGCGTGCCTATGATTCCTAGCATCAGAGGATTCCCCAATGTACCGCTTATTGGAAGAGAAGGATGTATAAGTTACAATCCTGCCTTGGCCCGTAGACAGTTTGGACACCCTATGATCCAAATACCTGACCCAGTTTCGTTGGAAGAGATCTATTTCAAAGGAGAAGAGGATCTAGACCTAAAGACTGTCATCATTTATGCATGGAAATACATTGATATGGAAGGAACAGCTGCTTCAGGATACCCCAAATGTGCTGTTTCCGAGGATTATCTGCATTGGGTGCGAGAAAGGGCTCTCGATCTCAAAATGCCTTTCCCTTTCCGTGAACCTATGGTATTGTCTGCTCATGACCCCGAGTGGTTCGATGTGGATGAAATTGAACAAGTAAGGATTGCTTTAGATGAAGCCCAGAAATTGAGGACTTCCTGGAAGAATAAGTTCCTCACCCTCAAAGTAGAGAAGGAAAGACTTCAGAAGACACCAGAATTAGAAGTTGCCAGAAAGAGAAAGGCACAAGGAGATTTATTTTCTCCTCATGCCTCTTCAAGTGCTGTCACCAGTGATGATCTCCCCTCAACTACCATGGCTTGGAAGGAGTGTGTGGAACGACTCATCATCGAGAAAGCAGCATTGCAGGATTGCATTAACCAGTTGACCGAGGAGCTCCGTACAAAGGAGAAGACCGTGGAGTAGAGTTCTAAGTTTTCTTTTGCTTTCGTTGTAATAAACTCTTGAAAGAGTACTTTGTTTTAGAGTTTCTCAAGAATAAAAAGTTTTTCAATTATTCTACATTATAACACTGAAAAACGCTTTGAGTTTCTTGAAGTGTCCTCCTACATCTGCATTATGCATCAACATTCTGCATTTAGCATGGCACTTTACATTTGTGCATGTGTCCTTCCTTTGTTGTGGCTCATTTCAGTTTTCCATCTTTTGCTGTCAGTCGCCGTCTCGACCATCTGACCAAGCCGGAAGTATCATTAAAGGATAGTGAGGAGAACAAAGACATGGATCACATGACTAACTTCAGAGTAAGGTCTAAGCCGACATTCCGCCGTCCCTCCGACAACTTCGTTCCTGTGCGACTTCAGCCTGTGCAAGAAAACCCGTTTGCTGACTTGCGGAATATTCATGCTGAGAAAGAAGTGGACGACCCTGGGCTTATAGCATTCGAGAATGAGTTTCGTGACTTCAAGGAACGATGGAAAATGATGAAGAGGAACCGTGCGCCTGATTTTCGTGCTCGTGACCTGCGCCTAGTTCCAAACCTAGTTGTCCCCCCAGGATTCCAGATGCCCGCCTTCGAAGTGTACAAAGGTACAATTTGTCCAAGGTATCATTTGACGATGTTTTGTCAGAAGATGATCGCTTACCTTGGGAACGACAAACTAATGATTCACTGCTTTCAAGAAAGTTTGGGTGGAGCACCGTTAACATGGTATATGAAGCTACAAGTGAATGACATCCAGTCTTGGGAAGACTTAGCTGTTGCTTTTGTAAAGCAGTACAATTACAGTTTGGGAATAGTTCCCGATAAAACAGGTGATAAAGGATCTCCCAGAGAATCCACAGCTTCAGTATCCCGTCCTCAACATGAGTATGCAATGCCCGCTCAGCGCGAGCAGCAATTGCCTCCTAAGCGAAAGATGCCATCTCCAGATCAACATCGACATGTTCGAAAACAGTTTCCGAATCAGAAAATATCTCTGAACACTCTGAAAGAAGAGACCCATTGGTTTGATATTATCCCTTTGACCTACCGTCAATTATGGTTTTATTTCATCCGAAACTCGGTAATGACACCTAGAAAGACTAGAACCATGAACTCTCACCCACCATGGTTCAACCCGAACACCAGCTGTGAATTTCATGATGGAGTGTTGGGGAATTCAATCGAAGATTGCAAATTTTTTCAAGAGAAAGTTCAAGAAATGATCGATAATGAAGTGCTAACCTTCAAAGGAGAAAGACCGATCATGAATGGAATACCACTACGCTGATATAAGCAAAAACTCCAGAAGAACTTTCTATTTCTTTTGTTTGTTTGTGTGTTTATTTCTTTGGTTAAAAAGCATATTTGGCATGTAAGAACTTTCTGTTTTGAATAAGTAATGCAATAACTGTTTGTCTTGAAGAAATCCATTCGTTTTCACTCAAATAGTTTTCAAAATTATTTATAATGCCGACTTTTACCCGATCTCTCGCTCTGACAGAGAATTGGAAGGAGGATGATGAAGTAAAACACATGATCTCTTGTTGTATGCTTAGAATAAAAACCCTACTAATGATGTAAGGCATTATTTTAAACCTCCTAAAAGCCAACATAGTCAACCCTTTCTTTTAAACCTTGATTGAGGATCCGTTCTCTTTCTCCCAAACCGAAACATCATTTTCTTAACCTGGGGCAGGGTAATATCAAAAAATGATGAACATCTTTCAAAAATTGGGTGGGCACAAATATACTAACCCTTTCTTCCTCCGTTCTACAAGTCATAAATTAAACCCATATACGACCCTCAAAGTCCTAGTTGAAGGAAGGTTTAATTCGAAAGCATACTCGATGAGATATTGTTTCCTGACTCCTTGAGCTATGCTCAAATTTAAATCGGCTTTATAAATAATGATTCAATTTGTATCCTAACTAGTGGTTTCGATCACAAGTTATTGCGATACCCCTTTTCAAAACCTCAAGACAAACGCGTGTTGCATTAACCATTTCAAAATGGATGTTTCAAATGTGCTAAATACGCTTGACATCTTAGAAAGACCACATACAAACATTGATGATGATAGTTGAAGACTTTGCTGACTTGGGGCAAGTCATTCTTCCCAAGAAAATTTCATCCGCGCAAGTCTTGGGTTCAACTAGAAGAAATTCAAAGGACTCACTTACCGCCAATCAGGGGCAGTTACGTCGAGATTCGACGAATCTCTAGAGAGTTTGAAAACAGTGGAGCATTTAGACATCATGTTTTCTGTAAAATCCTCTCTAGATGGTGTTTTTAAACTATGTGACTTGGGGCATTTGAAGATTGGAGCGAAAAGATGTCTATTTCATCCTCAGGAAGCTCAACCCCAACATGTTCAACAACTACGAAGACCCAGGATATTTATTTTATCCCCTATGAAACTTCGGTTTGGGTACCTCCGTCTACAATTTCATACAACACGCCAAACTTATCAAGATGTTACATCCCCAAATGGATTAATCACTTTTCTTCAAGAGAAATTTTGAAGTTTTGAAGCAGGAATGGGATCCTATACTTAGTCCTTCATTTATCCTCAGTGATACTTCTATCTTTGAAGATTGGTCGGATGTTTGTTCCGAGATGTTTATCCCGTATTCGGTCATTGCTTTCGTCTGTCTTGTCAGCATAAGCATACTCATATCATATAAGTAGAAAGCATAACATTTGCATTTGTGCATCCTTTGTATGTTTTACTCTATCTCTTCGATTGCGGTTACCCTTAGGTATTTGGACGTGTCTTACTCCTTCCAAATAGAGTTGTCAGCCCTAAGCAGAAAAAACTCAATGTTTCTATTTCCCCACGAAGTTCGATCCTCGTGGAAGACAGTTGTTTCGGTACTTTCCCATTGGAGTTTATGCCTCTATGGTTGAGTCTTGCTTGACAGCTTCTCTCCGGTTATTTCCCGAATTGAACTTCGGTCTTTGACAATCACGCTATGAACATCTCCAAAGTTTGAGCATTGATCAAGAGTGAATTTATTTTGCACTTTGACATCATAAGGATCACCATTGTAGATGTGGTACTTCTCCGGCAATATTACAAGATCCACTCGACAACTTACAGCTGAATGACAGAAGATCTCTTTATTTGAGCAACTCGTTTTGGGCAGATCTATTCTCAAAACGACAAACAACAAGTTCCTCAAGACAATCTATCCTTCCCCAGCGGATTATTTCAAGATTATCAAGTCAAAACAAAGTACATTACAGATACTTACCCATTTGAGGATTTCTGCTACAACAATCTTACATATTTTTTACAATTACAACAAAGATACTCCTCAGAAACGATCCTCCCCAGAGAGTTCATTACGAGTACAAGCAACGATACATCTCCTTACAAGAGGACACTCCACAAATCAACCGGCTTACAGCTCCTCTGAAGATCCCCGGTGCACATTCTACAAATTACCAATACAATACAAATTGCATCTACAATTACAAGTACAAGATCACATCTATAAAATTTCTACAATTACAGACTACACAACATTTACATCAACAATTCTACAGTTCTACAATTTACAACATACAATCTACAATGACACTATGGCTCACAGCCGAACATTTACATCAACAATTCTACAGTTCTACAATTTACAACATGCAATCTACAATGACACTATGGCTCACAGCTGAACATCTACATCAACATTACAATTTACAACTACAGTGACATCTACAATCTACAAATTTACAACCCCTCTTTGTGGAGATGCTCTCGCGAGTTTCCATCATTTTGGGTAGGGACCGAGACCAGCTCATGGTTCCCATACCATGGTGCAAGGGGAAGTTCGACATCATGAACCGAGACCAGCTCATGGTTCCCATACCATGGTGCAAGGGGAAGTTCGACATCAGAAACCGAGACCAGCTCATGGTTCCCATACCATGGTGCAAGGGGAAGTTCGACATCAGAAACCGAGACCAGCTCATGGTTCCCATACCATGGTGCAAGGGGAAGTTCGACATTAGAGACCGAGACCAGCTCATGATTCCCATATCATGATGCTCGGGGAAGCTCTACCACATCAACATCTACAACGACATTTACATCTACAGTGATAACACCTACATCTACAAAGTTTTGACATTTCAGACAGAGACCGAGACCGGCTCATGGTATCCTTATCATGATGTTCGGGGAAGTCATGCATTTTATTATTTCAAGTTGAGTTCCAAAAGAAAAGATATACAGAAAAACAAAAAAAGAAAAATAATAAGGATGAACCATCAACTCAATTCATCTGGATTATTACCGACCGCAACATTATGATAATAAGCATATCCTTCGACTAAAATCTTATTTCCCATCACCACGTCCTTGGTGTATGAGATACTGTTTTACTGCCGAGTATTCCCCAGTGATGTTGGTTTCCCATCCTCGCGGAGTCTTGTTGTGTCTGTTTGTTCCCTCCTGTGGCTCCATTTCTTCACAGGACCTCTCTATCTTGCATTCTCATATCATTGCATATCATTTGCATTCAGTGGCCTCTTAGGGCCAAAAATTCGTGCAATGTTTGTATTTAAGTCCCTCCTATCTCGTCGAGACGGAGATTTCAATCTCCATGTCTCCGAATAGGAGTAACTTAAATAGGGGCATCTGTTGCACCCTAATTTTTGACCGTAAGATCCCACCTTTTTTTTGCATTTTATTACGTTTTATCTTTTTGTCCCTATATGCGTATTTATCAGGACTAACAGAGGTGTGCAGGATCATTTTGGTTGTTGAGACATCCCTGACCAGTGTTATGTGGCATTCTAATGCAAATAAGGAGGATTTAAATTCAAGATAGTTCATATGTGTTTAAAATCCAGATGGTGCAGCCTATCAAATCTTACATAGAGCATGTGTGTGGATTATTTTGCGAAGCCATGTTTGGAATGCTTTAGTTAGGAGTTGGGTTTAGTTGAAGCAACGTAAGTCTTTCTCAAATAATTGGCATACGAAAACGCAAAAAGGCATGGGAGTTGTGTTCATTTTCTTTATAAAAAGCTATGAAGTACAACAGCGGCCATAGCATTAATTAAACAACTCAGTGGATTAAGAAAATTACGAGCTGCACTTGTTTTTTAAAGACATACAAGGAACCATTTCCCTCTTGTTGCACTTTCGTCTTCCGGTTTTGATCTAGACATGAACCGCAAAACCACAAGACCTGTTGTTTTGACGGTGTTGCCTCTGCAAAAGAAAATCAGGCGATGATTATACACGGTGGTAAAAGCAAAAAACAAGTATGTTGTAAAGACATCGAATGAAGTTACGATTCATTGAAACAGAGACAGACTGAAAGCAATTACCCATGAGAACCACCTTTGTTGCCAACCAAAAGCTCCATCCTCCATCCATAGCAGAATTCTGTGCTTCGTCTTCTACACATTGCCAAGCTACGTGACACATGAATTTCCCAACGCAAGACGAGCTGACTAACAAAATGGAACGAAGTGTGCGAAAACGACAACATGTTGCTAATCCTGCTGTCGGCTATAACCTTTCCCAAGGACGCTTTCGAATTGATATTTTGTCTTCCTGCAAGAGTGTGTTAGAAATAATGGAGAGTTCATCAATAACAAATAATGACGCGTTTCCGATTGCTAGCCAAAGAAGATTCAGACTATGTTCTGTACCAACGTCACCAATGAATACAACAGCGATACGAAAATGGAAGAATAAAAGAGGAGCGGTCCAACATACCCAAGCAAGAGCAATACATTCACCATGGGCAAATGAGTGGCTTCGGTAAAACTGCAAGATACAAGAACCTTCGTCACAAACAAGATCACCAGACCGCTACTGAGCAACTGTCGGTTTGAACACCGCCAAAGACTTCGAGGTGCTGTCAGAAATACGGCTTTTATTTCGAACACAACAGCTCGCACTCTCTCCTACAAAGAACATAATTTTCATCACAAGCAGGGAAGGAGTCAAGAGCTCTAATTCCGAATGAAATCAGCGATGGAGGCTCTGGACACAAAATATTCAATGCTATAAAAGAGGCTGCTACTTGCTTTGGTTTAAATCTCAGCGTGAATCTAGCTTCCTCATCAACAATGCGACGGTTTCAGACTTGATTTTCAACATCTCCTACCGAGGGACATGTCTTGTCTTTGTCTTCTTTAGTGGAAACTGCATCTACTACCTGAAAGCAGCCAGGAAAGTATCAGCTGAAGAATTAAAATGCCCAGATGCTGGTTGGTAGCATGAACAGATTACTAACCATTGTTTAAATGATGCTTGTGAGCTGTAAGAACAAATTGCAATACCCTTAGAGATATCATCAACACACCTCTAAGCAGCAAGCAGAATTCAACATGAAGATACAAATACACTTTGCGGAACCATATAAGGAGAGTGTCGTTTACCTCTAATGCTCTCCAACGGCAAGCTCCCTGAGCTAACACAAGGATGCATTGCTTCTTTATATCCGAGTGTCATTCATCATTGCCAATACAAGAAGCTTCATCACCGTCTGCACCAAAGACTACGAGATATTTGTTAAAAAACACAACAATCCATACCATCATGTCCTCGAAACATAGTCAAACGTAACAAATGAATATGTTTTGAACATATCTATATGAAATAGAAACCCAACCTCACAGCAGTAACTTTGAAGAAGAAAGGCGCAGTGAAGATGCCAAAGCAAGTGAAATTCAGTCTCTCTTAAAGATACGGTGATGGATGATCAGTCTATATCAGGTACACGTACATCGCCAATGGTTTCAGCTAAAGATGATCTCGTCTCTATCGGGCAGGTAGTTGAGGTAGTTGAGGTAAGCAATTCCAGTTATGAAGTTTGTTATAATCTCCAACAAACTATGGACGTCACAGAGAAGGAAACTTACAGTGTGAGCAATGTTCTAAAAGAAAACGAGTCATCAAACATTGGAGGTGACCGTATGGATACGGGGATCTTATCAAGCAAGTCAGAGGCATCTATGTTTCCTGCAGTGGAAAATACCATTTCTGTTGTTAGTGAAGGAAATAATGAAAGCAGGGTAGGAGATTTTTCCGGCTTCAGTTTGGTGACTTCTTCAACAAACTCTTCCATTGTGAGTTTATCAACTCAAATACGTGTAAACAATGAATCTGATAAGCAAAGTGACCTAGACAAATTTGGCCAGGATGTTTCTGTCAATGATGAAGAGGATACAAGGATTCGTTCTGATTCTAGCCAAATGCATTCTGATGTTGCCCAATCCCATCTTGGTGATAAAGGAGTTGTTTCATCACCTCTTAGTTTAAATAGCTTGGAATCTGAGTCGACTACTTCCACTGCACCACTTGCAAACACTGCCTCTATTTTTGAAGCTTTCATTAGAGGATAACACCCTACATGAAAACCAAGAAGAAAAGTCATGAATGCAACCATGAACTCATCAAGTGTTCATTGAAGACCGTCACAACATGTCAACAATTTGCCATAACTTTATCAAACCTAGCTACACAAATAGGAATCTACCTACGATTGAGACCCTGGTGCTAACGAGAGCTACTTATGCAACCGTCCCCTCGATGACCTGCAAGCAAACTCAGCAGTTAGCGCAAGAGACCGACATTCAAAACTGTTCCGTGATGAACCTTCCACCGTATTCCTTGCCCGTCGTGCATATCATACCAAACCCGCAACAGTTTTTGGTTACGGTTAAAGTCCACAATAGAAGAATTAACAGATACCGCAGGAACACTCCTTGGGCTAACTGACTCGAAGCTCTAAACCACCAATTATCCCCACACACCATCATCCAGTACATGAAAAAACAGAAAGCAATGTTAGATACACATTCAGTTTGGCCTGAGAATAAGAGTAGAGATTGGAATTGAGAGAGAAGAACAACAACCTTGCTCTTCCTCGCTCGCGTGATTGTAGATGCTAACACCCTTACTTCATAAGACAACATATCTCGCATCCAGTTTACTCACAAGGGAGATATTCAGAATTGTTACTCATCACCACCAACATTTTTTTTGCGGGATCCCTCACCAAAGAGTATCAGGAGTGTTTGCAGTTCACCACAGATCGTGTTGGTTGAGTTCATTGTAAAATGTATCAGATGCAAGTTTACTATTATGGGCTGCTAAATCCTCCCCAGGCCCAAATTCATTCCACACCTACAATCACACGATCCAAAATCACAAGCATTAAACCGAATCGGAACTAAAGAGGAATGTTTTTCAAGTCAGAGTGCAACCAATTTGGAAATAACAAATCAGCATTCAAGACGCCTTAAATGAGAGAATCTCAGTGAAGGCTATATAAGAAAAAGGATTTGAGATAAGAAGGGCACAACAGTTCACAAACAATCCTCACAAAAAAACCCTAACAGAAAATCCACAAGAAATACGACCCTAAGTCCACCCTAATTTCGTAATTGAAATTTGAGAAGAAGCGTATCTTTCATTGTGGAGCTCCGGCGCAAACCCCAGGTCGCCGTTCACCACAAAACCTCCGCAAAGCCACTCCGTCGCCTCCAACGCCGTCACTCAGCCTTCGTTAATCTCTCGTTCGAACGAAATCCGTGAATTATTGATGTTTTGATGTTGTTTCAGGTACAGAGGATCACGCGAGGTGGAGGTGCGATCGGAGATTGGAAGATGAAAGGGGACGAAAGGGATTAGGGGGCTAGGGTTCTTCCTTTCTCGTTTCTGTCTTTTGCCTTGATTGTAATTAGTTGTGTACACTATCCACTCACACTACTACACGCACACCTTAATCACGCTTAATCAACCATCTTGATCATTAATCGGTTTTTTAAACTCAATAATCTATTTTAATAATTTTAAACCTTTAATTTTGGTTTTTTATAATAATAATGAATCTATCCTTTTATAATTAATCAATTTTTCCTCAACTATATTGATATTATTAATTTATTTTAACAGTAAAACCTTTTATTTTATTAACATGTAATTTATCCTATTACACTTTTAAAACCTTTTTAAATAGAAATAATTTAATTTGATGACTAATAACAAAACCTTTCATTAAAAAAATTAATATAATTAATTTAACCTTTTTATAAAATCAAATTCACAAATTTAAACCTTTCATATAACTTAATAACCATTTTTTTTAAAATAAGTATCAAACACTTTTCTTTTCAATTTTAATAAATCCTTTATAATAAGTAAATATTAACCCCCTTTTAATTTCAATTAACTTTTTATAATAATAGCAAACTAGAATTCATTTTTTTTTATATAGTAAGTATTTTTGCAAAAAAACTTATTTAAAATCTTTCCATTTAAATTTAACTAAGCTATAATTCAAACCCTTTTATTAAGGCAAACTAATCAATTCGTAATTTAATTTCATAATTAAGTCACCCTTTAGTATAACCTTTCACTTAAAGAACATCGCCTGAAATCAAACTTCACTAAATATAATATAATCTCTCATAAAAAAAATAAGCAACCTTTTATTATAATCAACTTCTCACATTAGAACAAATTATTTTACTTAATGAATTAATCAGCATAACGTCTTATTAGGCTTTAGACTTTAATTTTAAATCTCTTTCAAAATCAAATCAACTTTTTTATTCAAACAAAAAATCAAATCAGACGATTACAATCAATTCAGCTTCTCCTAATTCAACAAAATCAATCGTACACTTCATAACACTTACACAATTCACACCTAGCGCTTTCATGCGTATTTACATATATGTTTTATCTGCTTTTATTTCATCCACAAAGCACACACTCACCTAGCGCTTTCATGCGTTCGTGTATGGTTTATCTATCTGCAATTTACTCTTCTGCAATTTATTCTATTGCATTTACATTATCATATGTATCTACTTATGCATCGCATCTGTCCAAAGGAAAAACCTACACATAATTCAACGTTGTGTGTAGTTGCACATCATATGCATCATTTCCCCATGATCCTTGATTCCATTCAAGTTGATCACTTAAGTTTAGGACCTACCCCATAGGAAGGACCTTGTCTTTATCTTTACAACATAGAAACAAAACAATCAACAATACAAAACTTTTCAACATTAGATAATAGATATTAATCATCTTAAGCGAGATATAATCTCCGCCCCACAACAATACAATCAAACATGTAGGGACTTTGCCTTAAGAGCGATAAAGGCATGCTTGGCGACCATCCGAGTATGTAAGACCTTTTCTTAAGACGATGCAAAGACCATTTCCTACAACCCCTCTTACATTTGTGGTGGTTATCTCTCCCTTAACATGAAGACTCGTCTCTTCTCCTAAACCTAATCAAAACAACTACCCTAAACCCGTAGGAACTTTGACCACAGTCAAAGAACTCCTCTAACCCTTTAGGATGAACTACAACATACTCTGATTCCACTCCCGTAAGGATATGTAGGCATAAGATGCGACATCTTATCGAGTATACCTAGAAACAAACCACTAGGGTCTTTCAACCTTCAAGCAGATAACACATAGCAGTAAGCAAACATAAAACAAGAGGTTCCTGTAGAGTACTACAGAAACTTAGGATGCTAGTACCTTCCCTAAGTTTAACCAACCCCCGAACCTAAACAATCTTGCTTGCATTCGTATTGTATAGTGGGAATTTCGATCTTTATCCCTTCCTTTGGACAAATCAAAGTTCGGTTGCAAAATGAATTAAAGATTCAAACTAATCGATAGTTTGGTATCCAAATTTCACCGCGACAATATATATATATATATATATATATATATATATATATATATCATATTATTTTATTTACAGATGTATGTCATTTTATATTCATCTGCAACAGTTAATTTTCATCTGCGACCAACAAAACTTGATTTTTTTTAAAAACCTGTTCTGATAAGATTTCGAAGTTGTATCTCCAGAACATTTTCCTTAGATGCATCTCCGAAAGCATTCAGCGTAAAGAAAAAAAAGGTTGCGTCTGAATGTGTATCTTTGGAAGCAGGGGCATAAAAGAAATTTCGTTAGATGCC
Source organism: Lathyrus sativus (assembly GCA_963859935.3). NCBI lineage: Eukaryota > Viridiplantae > Streptophyta > Magnoliopsida > Fabales > Fabaceae > Lathyrus > Lathyrus sativus. Next base: position 34,387,354 of record OZ012738.1, read on the forward strand.
TAAGTGTATCAAGGGGTGGATTAAGAAACTCTCCTTTTTAATGGAAAATGGACTTTAGATGCTAGCCCAATGGTTTTACACACCACCATTTTATTTTCTATACCCTATTTTTTCTTTTTTAAAGTAAGATTTTTTGTTTTATTTCTTTTAAATTTTATAACAATTTTTTAATATGGTAAGGTTAATGTTAATTAAGATATTAATTTTGATTGAAAACATAATTAATCTTAATTTTTTGCTTAGGTGTTAATTTTATTTAGATTTTGATTTTGACATTGGAGTTAATTCTTGATTAGATGCTTAATTTTGTTCTTAATAAGCTTTGGTCTTAATTTCAATCGAATTTGGAATTAGATTATGATTTAACTTTGGTTATTTTTCTTGGCTAATTTTTTATGAATTTCCTTATTGATTTTCGCCTTGATCTTGACACATATGATTGAGGACTGCTTTTGATATGTGATGCTATTGGTTGATTGTTTGATTGTGATCTCCATTTATCAATTTTATCTTTGATAAATTGAATCAAGATTAGACTTTAGGATCAATATATGCATGACAACACTAGGATAGAATTTCCCTTTTCGTTTTTCACTTCTTTTTCTTTTTATAAAAAAAAAATCTTTTCTTAATCAAAAAACACAAAAATGTTTAACTAATATGATACGTACAATGCATCATGAGCCTTAAGTATATGGGAGAATATGAGCGGGAGTTTTCCTTACCTCTTCTTAGGGTATTTTGTATGTGAGACGCTTGGCTCATTTGTGTTAGAACACAGATTGGTTCTTAATAATATCTCTATGTTTTGATGATAACTATTATGAAATTTCGTATTTAAGAATTATATACTCTAAAATTTGCTTGAGAGTTTTTACTGCAGATAGTAAAGAAATTAACACTCCAGAAGCAAATCAGAATTGAATGCAAGAAATTAGCTAGACTCTGTAGCGCCAGATGCATATATTAGAAGATTCTGAGCGTAGCCTCCAGAAGAATCTGAAGCAGAAGCTCCAGAAGGATCTGAAGCAAGAAGCTCCAGAAGATTCTGAAGCAGAAGTTCCAGAAGGATCTGAAGCAAGTCAGAAGCATCTGAAGCAAAGAAGAATTTTGTATGAAGAGTTTTGCAAAGCATAGTTTCTACAAAAGATTCTGAGAGTACTAAATCTGACTGTACTGAAGTTCTGTTTCAAATATGCTCTGATATCTAACACGCTGAAAGCACACCTGTTGCAGAAGACTCTGATCCAGCAAGCTCTGATCATCATCAGAAGACTCTGACTCAATTAGACTCTGATGAACTTGCTGAAAACTGAAGAAGAAATATTCAAAGATTATATCCGTTGGAGTAAATCAAACGTCTCTTTCCTTATTTATGCTAGACACAAGAACACAGACAAAAAGGATTTTTCTGTGCTTTCTTCTTCTAGGAAAGGTCACTTGATGTGAAGACAAAAAGGCTCAGACCTTTTGGGACACTCTTCTCAACGTGCAGCTCACCTTGGATCAGCTGCCTATAAAAGCATGACTCCACCAAATTCTTCAGTTAGACGTTTTGCTGAAAAGAAATTAAAACATTCAAGCTCTCATACTTTCATATTCATTCTTAGAATTAATTTCATTGTACTTAAACTTAAGAGAAATATCACAGTTGTGATAAAAGCTTTCTAGAAGCATTCTTACTCTTGTCTTAGATTTACATTGATTGTAAAGGATTTCCTTAAGAGGATTCAGCTGGAATCAGTAGCTTTTGAGAAGACTAAGAACAGTTGTTCTTAGGTGTTACTATTGTAATCTGTTTGATTAAATAGTGGATTAAGTCCTTGATTGAGAAAGGCAAATCACTCTAGGAAGGGTGGACTGGAGTAGTTGAGTTCAACGAACCAAGATAAAAATAATTGTGTTTTTAATTCTAAGTTTTAATCTTTCATACTTATTCAACCCCCCTTTTAAGTATTATCTCACCTTCAGTTGGCATCAGAGCTTCGGTTCTGTGTGTGCTACCACTTAACAGTGACAGTAAAGATCCAGAGAGAAATACTTTGATATATATTTAGTTGTTACTATGGCTGATAATACAATATCCAACATTAACAATAAATATGAAGAAAGGGACAGAATCAGCACCAAACCCCCTATGTTTGATGGGGAGAAATTTGATTACTGGAAAGACAGAATTGAAAGTTTTTTCCTTGGATATGATGCTGATTCATGGGATCTAGTCATAGATGGATATGTTCATCCCACAGATGGGAATGGCAAGAAGATAGACAGAAAATCTATGACAGATGCTTAGAAGAAAGATTTTAGAAATCATCACAAGGCCAGAACAATATTATTGAATGCAATATCTCATACTGAGTATGAAAAAATTACAAACAGGGAAACTGTATTTGATATGTTTGAATCCTTAAAGATGACTCATGAGGGAAACTCTCAAGTCAAGGAAACAAAGGCTCTGGCTCTGATCCAGAAGTATGAGGCCTTCAAGATGGAAGACTCTGAATCTGTTGAAGCTATGTTCTCCAGATTTCAGATCCTCACAGCTGGGCTAAAGGTTCTGGACAAGGGATACTCCACATCAGATCATGTAAAGAAAATCATCAGAAGTCTGCCTACCAGATGGAGACTGTCTTGAAGATGGCTAAAGATCTGAACAAGATTTCTTTAGAAGAACTCATCAGCTCACTAAGGAGCCATGAAATTGAGCTTGAGGAAGATGAACCTCAGAAGAAAGAAAAAGGTAAATCTGTTGCTTTAAAATCTAATAAATCTGCTAAAGTTTTGCAGGTTATTGAAGAAAGCTCTGAAGGATCTTCTTCTGAAGAAGAAGATGAATTGTCCATGCTGTCCAGAAGGATCAACAGACTCTGGAAGCACAAGGGAAAGAAGTCCAACAACTTCAGAAAATCTGATCATAGAAAGGAATCTTCTAGGCACATAAGATCTGGCAAGAAAGAAGTTGTATGCTATGAGTGCAAAGAACCTGGGCATTACAAGAATGATTGCCCCAAACTTCAAAAAGAAAAACCCAAGAAGAAGTTTAACAAAAAGAAGAAGGTTCTGATGGCAACATGAGATGACTCAGATGAGTCTGAATCATCTTCTGAATCAGAAGAAGAATGTGCTAATGTTGCACTGATGGCCAGCACAGAAGATCTGGAGGAAGGAACTTCAGGATATGAATCAGATTCTGAATCTGACGATGATGCTGAAGAGGTAATGGCTAAACTTACTAAAGAAGAACTTATAAAAGTTTTATCAGAAGTTCTGAAAAGTTATAACAATATCAAACTCAAATACAAGAAGCTGAAAAGCAGTCTTGAATCTGAGATTGATCTTCTGAAGACAGAACTTGTTGAGCAAAAAGAAATTAATCTGAAAATCAAAAATGACTTTGAAACAACTCAACAAGAATCTGAATCTGAGACTAAGTCATGTGAAAATATCTTAGAAAAATATGACTCTAGCTTTCAGAGATTCCTTACTAAGAGCATAGACAGAAGCAAGATGGCTTCTATGATCTATGGTGTTAGTGGGAACAACAGAAGAGGTATTGGATATGAATCTTCCTCTGGAAGTAATCCAAAATCTGTTGATAAACTCTTCATCAAGAAGACACCTCTGTACTCTCAATTTAAGTTTGGTCACTTAAATGACATTAAACACACAAGCTCTGAGAAGAATACTTATGTGTTTAAACCCAAGGCAAGTCAGAATAAACATTATATTGAAAAACAGAAGTTTAGACAAACCTACAAACCAACTAACCCTAAAGGACCCAAGAAGATCTGGGTACCTAAAATAAAATAATTCCTGTTGCAGATGTTCTTAGCAGCAAGGTCAGGACATCAATCATGGTACCTGGACTCTGGATGCTCACGACACATGACAGGAGAAAAGTCTATGTTCCAAAGCCTGGAACTTAGATCTGGAGGTGATGTGAAGTTTGGAGGGAACCAGAAGGGAAAAATCATTGGATCTGGCACCATTGGAAATGGTAAACTTCCCTCTATTACTAATGTTTTACTTGTTGAAGGGTTAAAACATAACTTATTGTCCATAAGTCAATTAAGTGACAATGGTTATGATATTACCTTTAATCAAAAATGTTGTAAAGCTATTAGTCAAAAGGATGGCTTTATCCTATTTAGTGGTAAGAGGAAAAACAACATTTATAAAATAAATCTTTTAGAACTTAAAGTTCAAAATGTTAAATGCCTCTTGTCTGTTAATGAAGAGCAATGGGTCTGGCACAGAAGATTGGGCCATATTAATATGAGACGTATATCTCAGATTAATAAACTTAATCTTGTCAGAGGACTCCCTAATCTGAAGTTCACTTCAGATGCTCTTTGTGAAGCATGCCAAAAAGGGAAGTTTTCAAAATCATCTTTTAAATCAAAAAATGTTGTTTCTACTTCCAAACCACTAGAATTACTTCATATTGATCTGTTTGGACCAGTGAAAACTGCATCCATCAGAGGCAAGAAGTATGGATTAGTCATTGTTGATGACTATAGTAGATGGACATGGGTAAAGTTCTTAAAACACAAGGATGAGTCACATTCTGTGTTCTTTGACTTCTGCAAGCAAGTCCAGAATGAAAAAGATTTCAAAATTATAAAAGTCAGAAGTGATCATGGTGGTGAATTTGAAAATAAATATTTTGAAAAATATTTTTCTGAAAATGGAATTGCTCATGATTTTTCCTGTCCTAGAACTCCACAACAAAATGGAGTTGTAGAGAGGAAAAACAGAACTCTGCAAGAAATAGCCAGAACCATGATCAATGAGACAAATATGGCAAAACACTTTTGGGCAGAAGCAATCAACACAACCTGTTACACTCAGAACAGAGTGTCTGTAAGACCTCTTCTAAAAAAGACTCCATATGAACTGTGGAAGAACAGAAAGCTCAACATTTCATATTTTCATCCTTTTGGATGTATTTGCTATATGTTAAATACTAAGGAAAATCTGAACAAGTTTGATTCCAAAGCACAGAAGTGTTTCATGCTTGGATATTCTGAATGCTCTAAAGGCTACAGAGTATACAACACTGAGACACAGATTGTGGAAGAATCCATTCATGTCAGATTTGATGATAAGCTTGGCTCTGAAAAGCCAAAGCAGTCTGAAAACTCTGCAGATAGAGAAGTAGTCTTCATTGACTCTGATGTCCCAGAAGCAGACAAAATTCAAGTGAAGGAACCAGAAGCAACGCCAGATGCTATTCCTTTAACTTCTCAGATGAATAATCTAAACATTTCTGAAGAATCAACTGTTAGAGGATCATCATCCAGAATTAAAGCTTCTCATCCAGAGAATGTCATTATTGGAAAGAAAGATGATCCCATCAGAACAAGATCCTTTCTAAGATCATCTGAAGCATCACTATTTGGACTGGTGTCAGAAATTGAACCATCTTCTGTAGATGAAGATCTGCAAGACAATGATTGGATTATTGCCATGCAAGAAGAGCTAAATCAATTCACCAGAAATGATGTATGTGATCTAGTTCAAAGACCACAAGGATTCAATATAATTGGTACAAAATGGGTCTTTCGAAATAAGCTGAATGAGAAAGGAGAAGTTGAAAGAAATAAGGCAAGGCTGGTTGCTCAAGGGTACAGTCAACAAGAAGGTATTGATTACACTGAAACTTATGCTCCAGTGGCAAGGTTAGAATCTATACGCCTTCTTATTTCATTTGCTGCACAAAATAACATCACTCTGTATCAGATGGATGTTAAAAGTGCCTTTCTTAATGGTATTATAGAAGAAGAAGTTTATGTCCACCAACCTCCTGGTTTTGAAAATGAAAAATTTCCAGATAATGTTTTCAAACTAAAGAAATCTCTATATGGCTTAAAACAAGCTTCCAGAGCTTGGTATGAGAGATTGAGCAATTTTCTTCTGGAGAAAAACTTCATCAGAGGCAAAGTGGAACAACACTCTTTTGTAAATCAATTAAGAAAGATCTTCTAATTTGTCAAATTTATGTAGATGATATAATATCTGGATCGACCAATACTATGCTGGGAAAGGAGTTTGCTACATGTATGCGGGCAGAATTTGAAATGAGCATGATGGGAGAACTCAGATTCTTTCTAGGAATCCAAGTCAATCAAACTCCAGAGTGCACTTACATACATCAAACCAAATATGTTAAAGAACTTCTGAAGAAATTTAACATGACTGACAGTAAGCTGGCAAAGACTCCCATGCATCCAACTAGCTCACTTGGCAAGGAAGAGGTAAGTAAGAAAGTAGACCAGAAGCTCTACAGAGGTATGATTGGTTCTCTTCTTTACCTAACTGCTTCTAGACCTGACATATTGTTCAGTGTATGCTTGTGTGCTAGATTCCAATCAGATCCTAGAGAGTCACACTTGACAGCTGTCAAGAGGATTCTAAGGTATCTGAAAGGTACTTCTAATGTGGGTTTGTGTTACAGAAAATCTGATGATTTCAAATTAGTTGGATTCTGTGATGCTGACTACGCTGGAGACAAAATGGAAAGAAAAAGTACTTCTGGAAGTTGTCAATTTCTAGGAAGAAATCTAATCTCCTGGTACAGCAAGAAGCAACCCACAATTGCACTCTCAACCACAGAGGCAGAATATATTGCTGCTGCTGGATGTAGCACGCAGATGCTCTGGATGAAAAGTCAACTAGAAGATTATCAAATATTTGAAAGTAACATTTCTATCTTTTGTGATAATACTTCTGCTATATGTTTGTCTAAAAACCCTATTTTACACTCTAAGGCAAAACATATAGAAATTAAGCATCATTTCATCAGAGACTATGTTCAGAAGGGAATCATAAATTTAGCCTTTGTTGATACAGATCATCAATGGGCAGATATTTTTACAAAACCCCTTGTTGAAGATAGATTCAAATTTATTCTGAAAAATATTGGTATGGATTTTTGTCCAGAATGATATTTGTCAGAAGCAAATCTTTACAGATGCAAAAATGCCTAATACTCTAAAGTATTTCTTCTGACTGCTTACTTATTCTGCTTAATATTATTTTTGTGAAACTCTGAACTAACAATCCTTAGAGGATCTGAATGTTGGTTAACGTTTCATTTCTCAAGAGAATTCAGAACACATGCAAGCAAACACGTGTCACACCAAATCTGCAAAGGTGGCGTGTACATTACTGAAGAGACGTTTGAGGTGAAATTTGAATAGTGAAAATCTTGATTTTCCCCCCAATTTGTCAGAAGCAATAAATGTTTGAAATGATTATTATTCTTTTCATTTAATGTTTGTTCAAACGTGCAAATTCTGACTGATGGTATGCCTACTTGTTTTAGTATAAATACATGACCTCTCTTCACTTTCACACTTTTCACAATCTCAGAAAATTTTATGCATTTTCATCTTCTCTTCTCTCTGCATAAAAACCCTAAGCCTAAGCGTGTGACAAAACCATCCTCAATGGCAACTTCTTCTTCAATAGCTGCTCAATTCCAATCTTCAATGGCTGCAGTTACTTCTGCAAACATGGGTGTTGCTCCTTATTCTCCTCCAAAAAGAACGCTGTTAACCCCTGTTGAAAAGCTGGAAGTTTTGTGTGAATCAATGGTGGGATTTGATTCACTTGCAGAAAATGGCTCTGAGTTTCGTTCTATCATAGGTGCTCAAGGATGGGTGTTGCGGTTAGAATATGATATCAAATTATTAATTAATTTGAATCGCATCTTTAGTTCACAACCGCTCTTTGATTTATTCGAAGGAAAAGGTCAAAAGAGGAAAACCTAATTTTGCATCGTAAAGACAATGCAGAGAGAGATCTAGGTAAGGGGTTGGTTAAGCTTAGGGAAGATACTAGCACCCTAAACTTCTGTAGTACTCTACAGGAACCTTTTGTTTATTGTATGCTTTTTTATTTGTTTTATTATTTGCTTTAATATATATTGAGCTAAGGGATAGAGTGACCTAAAGACCTAAGGGTTAGTCCTAAGTTTACTCGGCAAGACGTCACATCTTGTGCCTACATATCCTGACGGGAATGGAATCAGAGTAATTGTAGTTTCCCTTGAAAGGGAGGTTAGGAACGTCTTGACTATGGTCAAGGTTTCAATGGGGAATAAACATATCTTAAGAACACGCTTACGTGGAGTCTTTGAAACTCCTATTTCTATGTTGAATTTGTTAATTGAAAATTTAGGGTTAAATTAGGGATTCCACGGCGGGAAACCCTAAACAAAGTACGACGACTCTTTGACCTAATGCTAGGGTAAAAGGCATTTTTGTCCACGGCGGGACACCTAGGCTATTAGGGTTTTTGAAACGGTAAAAAATTAGGGTTATTTACTCGGCGGTCAAACGACTAGACCTAATTCCTTCGGAGGGGATTTTAACGGCAAATCATGCAAGATATAGCAAATTATTATACGGCAGAAATAAAGTACGGAAAATAATGAAAGCGATAAAGAAAGCATCGCGACGATCACTCGCGTAAATTACAAATCCCAAAAAATGCGAAATAAAAAATAAACTGCGACCATGGCCTCGCGTAAATTACATCCATGGGACAAAGACGAACAACTAAAATAATAATAAGCTGAAACAAACAAATTAAGGAGTGTTAGACGAAAAAGAAAAAGGACGGGAACGTTAGGAACTTCTTTTTTTTTTTTAATTTAAAAGAGAATAATGGATTTCAAATTTTTACTAAAAACAAATGTGTTAATTTCATGGCTATTTTAAGATCTAAATTTAGAAGAGTTCATAACTTTTTGTGAAAAATAGAGTCTTAAATTTTATTATAAAAAAAAAAGAGTTTAAATTTTTATTATGAGAAAAAATAAAGATTTTTTATTATGAAAACATAGTTTTTATTTTATTATGAGAAAAAATAAAGTTTTTTTTTAATGAAAAACAAAGTTTTTATTTTAGATTTATTAAAGGAAAAAGATTAATTAAGAAAAATGTTATATTAATTATTACTATTATTAAATCATAAACTAATAAAATAATAAAATAATTAATAATTAATAAAAAAAAAGAAAAAAAAAAGAAAAGGAACCTAATTAAAAGGGGAGGGGGAAACGAATCATTTGTTATTATAAGAGATTTCTCATCTTCTTCATTTTCTTTGTCCCACACGGCGGCCATTAAAGCTCCAAAGAGCTTTTCGCACCATTTTTTTAAAGCTTCTCTCATCTCTTTCGTGTTGCATGTGCGGTTCCTCTACCCTTGAATGTGTCCCTAAAAAAAACCATGAAAACAAAACCATAAATCAATTTTGATAAATTTCTTACGGAATAACGGCCGGATTCGAAGCTTCTATCGGACGATGGTGGTGAATCTTTGATCTTGATGATGAAGCCTTGAAGGTTTTTCAAAAATCTCCCCGCTTCTGATAAATCGTGAGAACGGCCGTCGTTTTTTCTTTTGTCTTCTTCTCCTTTTATCAAATGCAACTCATGTTTATATAGGTAACAAATTAGGGTTAACTCTAACCTAATGCCTATTTTAAAGCCCAACTTAAATAATTAGTCAAAACAAAAAAAACAAACTAAAGCAAACTTAAAAGAATAAAATCTTTTCTAATATTTTTAATTTTATGATTTTTGGATGTTTTTATGAATAATATGGAAAAAAGTGAAAAAATAATATTTTTTTTAAAAATAGAAAAGTTAGAATAAAAATAAAAGAAAAACAAAAAGTGAAGAAGGTGGGATTCGAACTCTCAACCTCTCACACTCACAACTCCTTACACACAACCTCTTGCCAATTGTGTCATTTTATTCATTCAAAATAAAGTGGCACTAGAAACTATGTAAAGGTAGGACAAATTTGGGGTGCAACAATGGGTAAAGTACTTTGATAGACTCTTTGGACCAGTTTACCCCCTCCCTGTGAAAGAATTCTGGATCCATGCTTCAGTTTACCCTAAGTTTATCCTATCTTCTGTACTGGGCAAAGAGATTATAATCACAGAAGATCTGATCAGAAAGCTAATTGGATATGAGGAAACAAATGGAGTTTCGCACTTGCCAGCTGGGCGTGTGGATATGGATGAAGTGTATGAAGAAGTGATGACTGCTGGTCAAGCTTCTAACAAGTTCAAGGATCTGAAACCTGACTACAAGATCTGGGCTAAGATCTTCATGGGATGCATCCATCATAGGAAGTCAACAAACTCCCCAGACTATGTTAATAATGAACAAATCTATTTCATGTATTGCCTCAGTCAGAGCACCAAGGTAGATCTTCCATATATTCTCTTTATGCATCTGTGGAACCATATAAATGCCTCTAGAGAGTATGTGAAAGAAAAAGGACAGAAGATCAGAACCTGGATCCCTTTTGGAAGGTTGATCTCAAATCTTCTAACTGAGAATGGATTGGTCACTGCTCTGTACGCTGCTGGAGTTACAGAGGAATTGGAATTCATAATGGGAAAGCCTCTGAATGCCAAAAGTCTTCAGAGACTTAAAATAGTGGATGAACTCACAACAGCTCCCAAGAAGCTGAATGTTTCTGAACTAAGTAAGAAGAGGATTCCTGTAGATGATTTTCCATTGTTCTTTGCTGAAGAACCAAGGCACATTATTCTGATGTACATTGATGAGTGTAAGAAGGAAGGAAAGTCTGTTCCTGCAAACATTATTCAGCTAGCAAGACAACCTCTACCTGGAGCAGAAGAAGAAGAAGAACAACTACAAAGAAAGAGGACTCAGCCAGAAGCAGAAGCTGCACCTGTTCAGAAGAAGGTCAAGATTGCTGAGAAGCCACAGAAGCTCTTGAAGAGGAAAGAGTCTGGAGACACTTCTTCTGTACCAGCCAAGAGAATCAAAATCAAAGGTACTAAATCTTCTGTATCTTCTGCAAATCCAATTGTTTTAAATGATTCTAATATTAAGTCTGTTCCAAAACCACCCTCTACACAAAATACTTCTGTTACTGCTCCAATTTCTAAATCACCACAAAAACAATCATCTGTTCCAACACCAATTCCAACAAAAACAATTCAAACCCCAAAAGTCTCTGTACCACAATCCTCTCAACCAAAAATTTAAATCACAAAAACTGTACCACAAAAACAACCATCAGAACAACAACCTACAGAACAACAACCACAACCTTCTGTACAACAAAAATCCTCTGAACCACTTCAACAAAAGCCATATGAACAACAAAAGCACCCACAAGAAAAACAACCAGAAAAACCACAAGAATCTCTACCAGAAAAAGCCTCTGAAAATCAACCACCATCAAATAATCCACCATCAAAATCATCTGAACCTACTACATCTGAACCTACAAAAATAACACCTGTTCCAGTTTCATCTGAACCAATCACAATTCCATCTGATACACCCATCTCAGAACAACCATCAAAACCCTATGAAATTCCTTCAGAACCAACCAACACTTCTGAACACAACATTCTTGAGACAGAAGTTCTTGATGTCACACCCTTAAAAACTGTGTTTCAAGTATCTTCTACTTCCTGCACACCAACCACCTCTTCAAACTCCTCAGAATCTGACATCCACCCAGACTTTCTAGTCTCTCCATCTCACAGAGACTCTGAGGTAAACCAACCAGAACCCATTATACCTTCTAAAGCTCCCATTCCAGATCCTATTCCCACACCTGCACCATCATATGAAATACTGATTCCAAATTCCAACCCAAGATCATCTATTTCTTGTGCCCAAGTTTCATCACTGTTTCATAATTTGGCATATGGTTTCAAACTCAAAGATTTTTATGACAGAGTTGAACCATCTGACCCTATCACCCCTCTGAAACCCAAACTCACAATGACCCTTCCATCTGTGATTCTCACCTACATTCAATCTAAATCAGATGTAGATTCATTAGCAACTATATCCTGTTCTGCTAAATCTGACAAAGTTGTTGCTTCAGCTATACCAATTTCATCTAATAACAATGTTGCTTCTGATGAACCTCCCAAATCTGCCTTCCAACCCTACTCTAATAAACCCTTTGATGTGGTTACCTTACACACCAGAGCAAAACCTCATCTGTTAAATGCCTTAAACAGATCCAAAGAAAAAGCTCATGAAATTCCTTTCATTCCATACTATCCTCCACCTCTGATCTCCATCCAAAAATCAATTTTTCCACCAACTCCCCAACCAAAACCTGTAACTCTGGAAACTCTGTTACATCCTAAGCCTACACTTAATGTTAATCATTTATTTCAATCATTTTTGCAAGAAATACAGTTGTATTTAGGTACTGTTCAGAAGAAATGTTCAGCAACAATGGATGCCCAAGAATCTGATATCATCTGGAATGGATTCATCAACAGATTCAACTCTGTGGCCTCAAATATGAAGAACATATGTTCTGATGATGCGAAGCTCAGATTTACTGAGGCTGCAAGAACTCTATTCTGGACTGTCAAGAAATCTGAACCTCTGTTCCTTACAGATGCTCCTCCATCATCAGAAGAAACTACTGAAATTGCATCTGAAGACAATCATTTGGCCATGACTCTGGTAGACATCCCTTCTAGCTCCAATGCTCCAGACTCTACAGATCACATGGGAATTGACTGTTCAAGCCCCAGAACCTGATCATACTTCTTCATCTGAGATAAAGAAAGAACATCCAGATTTTGAAGATAAGATTGCTGCTCTGGAAGCTGGTCAATCAGAGATCAAGTCCTGGATGGCAAAACCGGATAAGAAGTCTGAGGACATGACAGAATGGATGTCAAAGTAGAATCAAAAGAATGAAACAATGGCTAAGTGGATGTCCAAGCAAGAGCAGTCCTCCTCTGAAATTACCGATCTATTGAAGATGCTTTTGTCCAAACACTCTTAGATTTTCATTTTTTTTTCATTCTAATGTTTTTGCATCTGATGTTTGTTTATGTACTTTATTGATATATCTTCTGATGCATGTACTTTTGATCTGACCTTCTTGAATGAATCAAAGTTTTCTCTACTGAATTATCTCATTTACTGTTTCCTTTTATTTGTCTTTTTAAAGTGTTTACTTTTTGCTTATGACAAAAAAGGGGGAGAAAATATAGATCTGAACTGTTTAAATAACTTCACCAGAATGAAACTTCAGACATATTTATTCTATCTAACATTTAATCTGAGTATTTCAGAACACTTGATAAGTACACTCTGTAAAAGAAACTCTGAGTCTCTCAGATCTTTTGACTATTATCAAACTCTGAATCTTAAATCTGCAAGACATTCTGACCTTCAAATGTTAAAAGAACAAACAAGATCTAACTCTGAAGATTACTCAAGACAAAAAGGGAAGTTTCTATTCCTTATCTGTATTTAACTCAGGGGGAGATTCATCATCTCAGGGGGAGTTATAATTTTAATATTTTCAATTAAACAAAATTTCTGGTGTTTTTGTCATCATCAAAAAGGGGGAGATTGTTAGAACACAGATTGGTTCTTAATAATATCTCTATGTTTTGATGATAACTATTATGAAATTTTTTATTTAAGAATTATATACTCTAAAATTTGCTTGAGAGTTTTTACTGCAGATAGTAAAGAAATTAACACCCCAGAAGCAAATCAGAATTGAATGCAAGAAATTAGCTAGACTCTGTAGCGCCAGATGCATATATTAGAAGATTCTGAGCGTAGCCTCCAGAAGAATCTGAAGTAGAAGCTCCAGAAGGATTTGAAGCAAGAAGCTCCAGAAGGATCTGAAGCAATTCAGAAGCATCTGAAGCAAAGAAGAATTTTGTATGAAGAGTTTTGCAAAGCATAGTTTCTACAGAAGATTCTGAGAGTACTAAAGCTGCCTGTACTGAAGTTTTGTTTCAAATATGCTCTGATATCTAACACGCTGAAAGCACACCTGTTGCAGAAGACTCTGATCCAGCAAGCTCTGATCATCATCAGAAGACTCTGACTCAATTAGACTCTGATGAACTTGTTGAAAACTGAAGAAGAAATATTCAAAGATTATATCCGTTGGAGTAAATCAAACGTCTATTTCCTTATTTATGCTAGACACAAGAACACAGACAAAAAGGATTTTTCTGTGCTTTCTTCTTCTAGGAAAGGTCACTTGATGTGAAGACAAAAAGGCTCAGACCTTTTGGGACACTCTTCTCAACGTGCAGCTCACCTTGGATCAGCTTCCTATAAAAGCATGACTCCACCAAATTCTTCAGTTAGACGTTTTGCTGAAAAGAAATTAAAACATTCAAGCTCTCATACTTTCATATTCATTCTTAGAATTAATTTCATTGTACTTAAACTTAAGAGAAATATCACAGTTGTGATAAAAGCTTTCTATAAGCATTCTTACTCTTGTCTTAGATTTACATTGATTGTAAAGGATTTCCTTAAGAGGATTCAGCTGGAATCAGTAGCTCTTGAGAAGACTAAGAACAGTTGTTCTTAGGTGTTACTATTGTAATCTGTTTGATTAAATAGTGGATTAAATCCTTGATTGAGAAAGGCAAATCACTCTAGGAATGGTGGACTGAAGTAGTTGAATTCAACAAACCAGGATAAAAATAATTGTGTTTTTAATTCTAAGTTTTAATCTTTCATACTTATTCAACCCCTCTTCTAAGTATTATCTCACCTTCAATTTGTACAAAGTACTCGCTCGTATTGTCATACTCTTTAGTATAATATGTATCTCTAACCTTTTTTTTCTTCAAATCTTAATAGAACACTTCACAAATTCAAACCATTTTTACCTTCGGGCTTTTCCTTTTAAAACCTTTTAAAAAATGTATGTTATTTCCGTTTTACCGCACACGACAACGTCTCTAACTTCTAGAATGCAAACTTAGCAACGTCCATAAAAAATACACAACAATCCAAACTTTTTCAACAAAAACCACGGAGTTCTAATTTCCTCTGTGATACTTAGGCACTGGGTTGCAAAACTCAGACGAACTCAATAGTAAAAACCTTTTGTTTTTTCCAAGTAATCATCCAATTTCCCCTTTGCAAGCTTTAAGATTTCAAATACTCTTTCATGCCTAGACAACTTAGATGGTTCCCATCGAGTCGATGGATGTATGGGGTGCTAATATCTTCTCCTTACATAATTGACTTCCGAACCCAATATGGTTGCGATGAATATACCATATCCTTTCATCCGTGGGTTTTCTCGATGTTTTTCCTTTCTCCTCATAGGAATAAATAAAGTTCGATAACGACTCTCTTAAGTCCATCCGTGATCGTGCAACCCCGTTTTACGCATCACGAAGATCATATTTTTTTGAAGTACGACAGTCCTCAAATAAAAAATAGGGAATAGAAATGACTAAGTGTTCTAAAAGATATTTTCACTAAGTTTGTTTATTGATAATCGTTTTTAATCATTATACTATATATTTAGAGTTGTTGTTGATTGAGCTAATTAGTTTCAAATGTTGTTCAAACTATAGGTGCTTAAGGACCAATGACAAATCCTATTGAACAGACTACAAAATTTTCCATTTTGTTTATTGCTTTTGTTTCATAATCTTTTGTTTTAGTTTTAAAAATGGTTATGTAATTGGTTCTGTAATACAGTTTCCAAAAATATGGTTCTATAATCCTGTAATTGGTTCTAAAAATATGGTTATGTAATACAGGTGAAAACGACAGTACAATAAATAAATAAATCCCTCGGGTTTTTTTTTTATAAAACCGAGGTAATAACATTGAGATATTACCTCAACGTTAAATAAAACTGAGGTAAAAACATTGGGTGCGCCATCCAGTTCTAAAAATGCTGATGTTGGGGATCGAACCACGATTTTTTAATTTCTAACCTCGACTTTAGATTGACCGAGGTGACAAGTGATTGCTTTTCATGTCGCCCTTCATTATCTCGCTTGTGTAGCCGAGGTTAAATGCAATTCGCGACCATTGCTAGATGCGTTATTTGTAGTAGTGACCATGCCTGAGTTATAACTTCCATCGAGGTTGCGCAAAATGAACCACTGATACAACCGTTAGCAATGTTGGACAAGGAGCTACATAAGAAAGGTAAGGTAAGTTTCGTGCTCATTCAATGGAATGAGATATTTCTAAAGGATGCAACATGAGAAGATTATAACCACATCAAGAATACACACCCACAATTTCACATTGAGGACAAGGTGTTTATCGAAGATGCATGGGACGTTATACAACAGGCCGAGTTAGACGAAAGCAATGGGGTTCAGAAATGAAGGAAGAAAGAGTTCCTCATCTCAAGACAAAAGGAATTGTTCAAGGTTCAAACACCTTAATTATTATGTGGTCCCCAAGTGGAAGAAAAAGAATATAAATGATTACGTATTCTAAAAGATATCTATCTATATAATATATTAAATTTGAAGCGGCGGATTATATGACGACACATACTAACATTTTTATTCTATTTGTGCTACATCATCCCATAATCCTATGTGGCACATCTAAAATCTTATTTTTATTTTTCGAATAAACAAATACAATATTTATTCTCTATTGGAGGTCACGAGTTCGAACCTTGGCAATAATGAAAAAATCTCATTTTTAACAAAATTGATCTAACAAGACAACTACTATTCCAACTATCTATATTCCCCTAAACATTAAATTTTTAAAAGGGAAATGCTAACGAGTGCCCTCAGGGCATTGGTTAAGAGATTAAAATGGTAAGTTGGGCATTATTTAAGAGATTGAAAATACATTTTTTTTCTAAATATATGTGTATTCAATGCCCTGAAAAGTGAAATAATCAGACTTTTTAAAAAATATTGTGTGTATTGAGTGAACTAAATATAACATATTTTCCTTATTTGGAATTCTTAACTGGTGCCCTGAGGGCACTGGTTAGCATGACCAAATTTAAAATTATGTCTTATTTGAAATCATAAAAATATGAACACTTAAATGAAGGCGAACAAAAATTAAATGAAGTTATTAGATTTCTTTATGTTTATACACTTGAAAATTCATACATAAAAATAAGTTTTAAAAAAAAAATTATTGTCATAAACATTCACTTCGAACCTCTAAAAAAGTAGTTAACTTATATACTGTAAATTTTGAATAAACATATTTTTATTAGTTACATCTAACACGAACCTCTAAAAAAGTCAATTGTAGACTTTTATTATTTTAAATAAAATATATAAAATATTATTTCTCTTTCCATTTCCTTTTATAATTATAAAATTTATTTTTTATTAAAATTGTAACGA
This sequence comes from Lathyrus sativus, assembly GCA_963859935.3. Taxonomy (NCBI): domain Eukaryota; kingdom Viridiplantae; phylum Streptophyta; class Magnoliopsida; order Fabales; family Fabaceae; genus Lathyrus; species Lathyrus sativus. Next base: position 34,404,520 of record OZ012738.1, read on the forward strand.
TTCACCTTTATACTTTTTTTCATGAGTTTCTTCCTTTTGTTGTTTTCTTGTTGTTCTACTTCAATTGGCTTATTTTTATCACATGTCTTTATTAGGTGATTAAAGATATATAAGGTACTCCTTCATTTGATATGGAGAACCTTAATCTATAAGATATTGCTTTATTCGATATAGAGAATTTTATTATCTTTTTTCAACTGCTCTAAATGTACTTGAAGAGCCTTAAGTCATAAGGTACTGTTTCGTGTGACTTAGAGATTTCATTTGTTTCTGAGATACTGTTTTGACAATTCAAAAAATCTCATGTTGTTTTATTCTTTTTGCATCATGTTGTTTCTTTTACTTTCTACCATTATTTTGCATTTTACTTCTTGTTAGACAAATTTTGGGGCTTTCTTGTATCTAATTGACTTTTATCTTAAAAACGAACTCCATGCAGTAGCTCATTTTCTCAGGTTCAAGACAATTAGATAGTGGCATCTGTCATACCCCAAATTTGTCCTACCTTAATTATTTTCTAATACCTAGCTTTGTATTTCTTCTTGATCTTCTTTTAGATGATCATTTGGTATTTGGCCATGATCACCTAGGGTTTAGGCCATGAGGTCCTGTTATGTTTGTGGTGTTGGCAAACTCTTGTTAGGGTACTTTGGTTTCAAAAGAAGATGAAATGTGTCACCATTACTATGGATTAAGATTTCATCAGAAGGAACATGGTTGCTTTTTGAATTTATGATTAAACTGAAGATCAGGATTCAAAAGACAAGCATGACATGAAAGACTAATGGGTTCGTGGATTCAAGAATGATCAAATGACATCAAGTTTCTCGAGTATTTATTTGTCCCTAGAATTTGATCTATGTTTTAAGTAGATTTCTTGGGATTTAAGTGACAAAGTGGTTTATTCAAGTTCAAAATCCATTTTCATATCCATTCTCCATTCTTCATTATCCATTTTTCTTAACCTTTGCCTAACCATTATCCAAATATCCAACATTATCCAAGTCCACTTATTCATGTCCATTTTTATCCATATCCATCATTAACCATTTCAATATCCACTTCATAACCATTTTTTTAAAATCCATTTCAATCCATATCCAAATAAATAAAGTCCATATCTACTTTTTCAAAATCATACACCATTTTTCTATTAAAAAAATCCAATTCAAGGTTCCCAAAAATCCATGATCATTTTCCTTTTGTCAAGGTTACAATTTAAGACTTAGATTCAATTTACAACATTTTGTATTCAAATTCCATTTTTCATTTTTCAAGTTCAATTGCTAGTCAACATTATTCATCAAAAATCCAAATTCAAAGTGTTAATGCCATTCAAATTCATCAGTCATAAGTCAAATTCAATATCCATTTACAAGTCAAATACATCACAAAACTAAGCCATAATTTTGCTCATATCATGACCAAGCTACCATCATTTGGAACCAATACAAAATCATGCCAAATTTATCCAACATCATCCATATTCATTCATCATTTTAAATCCATCATTTCAAAATTCAAGACTTTCGTACAAGTCACAGTTACAAAATTTAAGAGTACGAAATATAATTTCCAAAATTGGTTCCTAAAAATAAAACGTTGGATTTTACAATGCAAGAGTTAGAGCAATGGAAGGAACATGTTTCTCATCTCTAGAATGTGGCAAATGATTATCTTCGCTAGCTTCCCCCAAATCAACTCTATGACGTTGTTGCTTTCGACGTTTTCACAACCCTGCTTCTTCTCTTACTTCGGTTTTTGAATCGCACCAAGTCTAACACCATTGTGTTGACGGGCTCAGTGGCAGTGGAAAAACCGTTCTCTTCTATCATCTTAGAGATGGCTCTACTCATCAGGGTATTGTTAGATCAATGGAACCAAATGAAGATACTTTTATTCTTAATGGTGAAACAACAAAGAAGGGCAAGATAAAACCTGTTCATATTGTTGATGTCCCTGGACCTTCTCGTCTTCAACCCAAACTGGATGAGTACTTGCCTCGAGCAGCTGGTGCAGTCTTTGTGGTCCATACTTTAGACTTCTTACCAAATTATCATGCGGCCTCAGAGTACCTATATGATCTATTGACTAAGGGAAATGCTGTGAGGAAGAATATTCCTCTACTTATTCTCTGCAACGAAGCAGACAAAGTTACTGCTCACACTAAAGAATTCATTCGCAGACAGCTCGAGAAAGAAATAGAAAAATTACAATCATCATGAAGTCATAGTTTTCGTAAGAATTAAAAGCAGTCATCAACTTCCAAACACAATCAAGCATGAAAATTTAAAAATGGAAAGTCACTCATAATGTTTCTGCAGCATCTTCACAACAAGATCGAACATGACAAACGAAAATGGAAAGCTCTTCAAGTCACGCATTCATGAAAAAAATCACAACAAGGAATCAAGAAATTGCAGCTATAATTCATTTCCAAAACAACAATCAACAATAATCTCAATCATCAATTATGCATCATAAGAATAACTTTACATACACCTATAAAAGAAGACACGAGTCACAAAACACAGACAATGGTGAACATAGAGAAGAAAATCATGGATTCAAAACAAATTTTCAACAACAACAAATGTGCACAGCAGGAACACGATTGAAAACAAATGGAAAGAAGCAACAACACGAGCATCATCAATTTACAACGATAACACACGCTCAGTTTTGAAATTCATACCTTAATCCAATTCCCAGTTAAATTTCTTCATTTATGTTGCGTTGATTACGAATTCGTTGCGTTACGAAGCCGTGTTGAACTCGAAACAAGCGAGAGAAGAACAGGTAATGAGCTTGTTCTGCCGTCGCCGGCTAACAGCCATGGCGTGGCAGATTCTTCATTTTCTGGCCGAGAATCCGTGCACGAGAGGAAGAGTTACGAAGGGGGAAACAAGAGAGATAGTAGCAGAGTCGTGCGAGAGAGGGGGAAAACTTGAATTTTTTGCTGAGTTTCCTTTCTCATAATGAGTACCCTTATGCAATTCGGGTGGGCTCAAGGAGACCCAACCCAACTTATTTTTTTGTCCTCTCTCAACACATTTTTTTATAGAGAATTTCTTACCCCACCCTTTGGGGTTGTTAGGCACCATGTGTGCTTCCAAAAATACCCCCTGATTCTAGAGATATATCTCCGGACGCACCTTTTTTTTACTTAATGTTGGTTTTTTCTGGAGCTACATCTACATAATGTTTATGTTTATATAGCTCCAGAACAAATCAGAATACATTCGCGGCAGAGTCCATTCTCCTCCCTCATTCTTCATTTTTCAAATTCTTACTATCAAACTCTCCAAACTTTCTCAATCCTCCAAAAAACGTTTTACACCAAACTTAATTGTTTTCAATCAAGTTCGATAAGGAGCACTCATCTTAACGATTAAGACACTCCAACTCATTCAAAGCTCGATATAATCGGTAAGTTTTCAAGGTATTTTCAAGTATTTCCCGTAAACGAGTTATAATATAGTTTTAGGGGTAGAAATCATTAGATAGTTTTAGAAATATAGTTTAGAGAAAATGTAGGTATTGTTTGTTGGCTGAAACGAACAATCAGGGGTTGAAAAACCGATTTTCATGGGTGAGGGACGCCATTTACATTTTTGTTGGAGTTGCAGGAAGTTCCAGAGCTACATCTATGGAACAAATTAACATTAGGGAGATTCCGTAGATACAGCTCCGGAACAAGTCTAACTTTCTGAATTCTGGGTTTTTCCGCTTGTATACATCCGGAAGTAAAAAAAAATTTACTTTTCTTTTTCTTTTTTGTTTTTTAATTTATCTAATTGTTTTTCATTGGTTATACCTTGCAGAAATTATGGAACACAGAGAAGATATATTGTGACTTGGACGGTTTTCACAGCATGCATCTGTGACACACGAGCGGAGTCAGGCCACCGTTTCCAAGGCCGATACAATTGAGGCACATATTCTTCATCACATGCCCAAGACATTCCCTCGACCTCGTATCCCACCCATCATCCACTTCTTCATCTCGGAGGCGTCGGGATTCAGCTGAGGGTTCATCACAGGCCCCGTCCTCCCGCAGGCCTTGTCGGGATACTCTTGGTTCTCCTCCTGATGTTGATCTGGTGCCACCTCCAAAGGATGATGACCCACCATCAAAGGGTGCTAGTGACGACGACGATGATGAGCCTTCGGTGGTGGGTCTCCTTTCTCACACGTAGATTTGGTGAGGCGCTCGTTGCTGCACGCTAGGTAGATGATGATCTAGCTGAGGTTGAGATACACAGACAGCGTGTGCTGAGATGTTATTTTCTATTTTTAGTCGACACTCAGCTGTTTGTGGACATTTCCTCCACATATGAGGATATCGCTTACCTGAGGTACTTTTTGGATTCCACATGGATCCATGAATACAACTAGGGGGCAACTACCCTGGCTTACAAATATTCGAGGCTGGGAGAGGGATGCTTGTGGAGGACCATGACTATGGCAGGGAGCATGGCATTGCTTATGGTAACAATCTTATATCCTTCGATTTTTTTCATTTCTTTTCATTCTATATTAGAGATAATGCTTGATCCTGATGATTTTTGTTTTTATTTCAGGCTTGGATATTCCAACACTTTCTCATGATCGCCGGATGGAGGAGTGTACCTAATTACACAGAGCAGATGTCGAGTGCCTGTGCGTTTCTCCCGCTCAGGAGGAACCAGGCGGTCGACCCTTACAGAGTCTATCTCGACCGCTTGGCTGCTGAGGACATTTGGTACAATGTCTATGCTGATCATCGTGTGATGTTCCCGTTTGACGATATTTCTTTATTCTCAGGATGGTTGGCATGTAGTTCGACCATCACTGTTCCATATTTTCCCGAGCACGTCATGCGGCAATTCGACTACACTCAGACCATTCCCAGACACCCAACTGTCTTCGCTCCTCTTGACTTGACCCATATACAGATAGATGAGGTCTATGCTGACTACCAGAGGCACATGGTACCTAACGAGGCTCGGGCGACCAGAGCACCGACAGACTGGAACTGCGTTGATGGCTACATCATGTGGTTCTTCACCGTATCACACCCTACATGGTGCCCACTTCCAAGGGATCACCATCCAGACCAGCTCATCAAGAGATTTTAGAGGAGTAGTAATCTTAGTTGGACCACACTCAAGATGTCCTGCCTCGCTGTCGTGAGATAGTAGAGATGCGGCGGGCCGACATTGCCTCTAGTTTCTTCCTTGAGGGGTCTAAACATAGGCGTGTATTGGATGACATCATTGCGGTGGCAGCATGGACACTTATGTACCACAGGCATCACGCCAAGATGGGTGGGATCGATGACTGAGGACGCAGACTGGGCGGTCGATGAGGCGGAGAGGCAGATGAGGCGGCAGAGACGAGGCAGTCAGGTGCACACAGTAGTGACTGTGATGTTTTTTTTTATGTACTATACTTTTTATGACACTGATATACCATATTACTTCTTTTATATATCATATTATTTTATTTACGGATGTATGTCATTTTATATTCATCTGCAACAGTTAATTTTCATCTGCGACCAACAAAACTTGATTTTTTTTTAAAAACCTGTTCTGATAAGATTTTGAAGTTGTATCTCCAGAACTTTTTCCTTAGATGCATCTCCGAAAGCATCTAGCGTAAAGAAAAAAAAGGTTGCGTCTGAATGTGTATCTTTGGAAGCAGGGGCATAAAAGAAATTTCGTTAGATGCCTAAGTGTATCAAGGGGTGGATTAAGAAACTCTCTTTTTTAATGGAAAATGGACTTTAGATGCTAGCCCAATGGTTTTACACACCACCATTTTATTTTCTATACCCTATTTTTTCTTTTTTTAAAGTAAGATTTTTTGTTTTATTTCTTTTAAATTTTATAACAATTTTTTAATATGGTAAGGTTAATGTTAATTAAGATATTAATTTTGATTGAAAACATAATTAATCTTAATTTTTTGCTTAGGTGTTAATTTTATTTAGATTTTGATTTTGACATTGGAGTTAATTCTTGATTAGATGCTTAATTTTGTTCTTAATAAGCTTTGGTCTTAATTTCAATCGAATTTGGAATTAGATTATGATTTAACTTTGGTTATTTTTCTTGGCTAATTTTTTATGAATTTCCTTATTGATTTTCGCCTTGATCTTGACACATATGATTGAGGACTGCTTTTGATACGTGATGCTATTGGTTGATTGTTTGATCGTGATCTCCATTTATCAATTTTATCTTTGATAAATTGAATCAAGATTAGACTTTAGGATCAATATATGCATGACAACACTAGGATAGAATTTCCCTTTTCGTTTTTCACTTCTTTTTCTTTTTATAAAAAAAAAAATCTTTTCTTAATCAAAAAACACAAAAATGTTTAACTAATATGATACGTACAATGCATCATGAGCCTTAAGTATATGGGAGAATATGAGCGGGAGTTTTCCTTACCTCTTCTTAGGGTATTTTGTATGTGAGACGCTTGGCTCATTTGTACAAAGTACTCGCTCGTATTGTCATACTCTTTAGTATAGTATGTATCTCTAACCTTTTTTTTTTCCAAATCTTAATAGAACACTTCACAAATTCAAACCATTTTTACCTTCGGGCTTTTCCTTTTAAAACCTTTTAAAAAATGTATGTTATTTCCGTTTTACCGCACACGGCAACATTTCTAACTGCTAGAATGCGAACTTAGCAACGTCCATAAAAAATACACAACAATCCAAACTTTTTCAACAAAAACCACGGAGTTCTAATTTCCTCTGTGATACTTAGGCACTGGGTTGCAAAACTCAGACGAACTCAATAGTAAAAACCTTTTGTTTTTTCCAAGTAATCATCCAATTTCCCCTTTGCAAGCTTTAAGATTTCAAATACTCTTTCATGCCTAGACAACTTAGATGGTTCCCATCGAGTGCGATGGATGTATGGGGTGCTAATATCTTCTCCTTACATAATTGACTTCCGAACCCAATATGGTTGCGATGAATATACCATATCCTTTCATCCGTGGGTTTTCTCGATGTTTTTCCTTTCTCCTCATAGGAATAAATAAAGTTCGATGACGACTCTCTTAAGTCCATCCGTGATCGTGCAACCCCGTTTTACGCATCACGAAGATCATATTTTTTCGAAGTACGACAGTCCTCAAATAAAAAATAGGGAATAGAAATGACTAAGTGTTCTAAAAGATATTTTCACTAAATATTACCATAACTCGTGCATAACTGTTAAGCAGTGAGTCACCAAGATTCTAGCTAAAGAAATATATATATATATATATATATATATATATATATATATATATATATATATATATATATATATATATATATATATATATATATATATATATATATATATATATATATATATATATATATATATATATATATATATATATATATATATATATATATATATATATATATATATATATATATATATATATATATATATATATATATATATATATATATATATATATATATATATATATATATATATATATATATATATATATATATATATATATAAGTGAGGATCCACTTATTCTAAGAGTAAGTTTTTATAACTTACTCCAGAATCATAACCTTTAAATTAGATTTAATCGAATGGTTATAAGTAAAAATGTTAATTTAATCACTAGATTAGATTCAATTTAAAGATTATGATGTGGAATAAGTTAAAAAAACTTACTTTTGGAGTATGTTGATCCCCACTATATATATATATATATATATATATATATATATATATATATATATATATATATATATATATATATATATATATATATATATATATAATATGTTAAATGAAGGCAAACAAAAATTAAATAAAATTATTAAATTTCTTTATGTTTATACACTTACCTTTCAAGTTCATAAAAAAAAAAAAAAAAAAAAAAAAAAAAAAAAAAAAAAAAAACTATTGTCATAAACATTCACTTCCACTTTTATTGGGTGCATCTAATATTTAATATGCAAAGCATAGTTAATTTATATCCTGTAAATTTTGAATAAACATGTTTTTATTAGTTACATTTAACACCAACCTCTAAGAAAGTTAATTGTAGACTTTTAATATTTTAAATAAATTATATAAAATATTACTTCTCTTTCCATTTCCTTTTATAATAATAAAATTTATTTTTTTATTAAAATTGTAAAGTTTCACTTTTATACTTTTTTTTCATGAGTTTCTTCCTTTTGTTGTTTTCTTGTTGTTCAACTTCAATTGGCTTATTTTTATCACATGTCTTTATTAGGTGCTTAAAAATATACATGTTTTATCAAGTGATTAAAAGGCTTGAATGGTGACATCTTAATAGTTAAGTATTTTAACATTTGGATGATGGTTTCAACTTCTTCCTTTAGACATTGATACTATGGTTTTTGGCTTTTACCTATCTTATCCTTTCAATAGTCAAACTTTGATAGTTTCCACCTTTATTAGGGGGCTAAGATTTTTCCATCTATCTTTCAACCTTAAGGTTGTTAGGTACATACAAATTAGTTACATTAATTAGTTAAGAAGTATAAGCAACATTTTATTAGGAAACAAGGTGGGTTGAGGAAAATACAATTGAGGTAATGGATGTAAATGAAATTGATAGGTTTTTATTAAGTTGTTCACATAGGACTTTCAAGTTTTGCAAACAAAATAAATAAATCTATATATAGCTATCATTGTAATAGTTAATATCTGAATAATAATTTGAAAAAGTAAACCATAGGGAAAGAAAGAAATCATGACTATGACAAATAAACTACTATGAGCTTTTGGACACAAAATGTGCTTTGTTATTTTAGGAAACAACCAATAGAGAACAAGTAACAATAAATGTTGTCATATATTGTAAGTTGTAAGTGAGACATTTGGTCTGCCATTGTTCAAATGGGCATGATGCATAAAAATAGGAATAAAGTCATTAAAATGATACGAAGATTTTTGTTGAGAAGTCATTTTAATACTAACTCACCTTCAATCAACTTCAATGACTATTAAAGTTAATTATAACCATTGCTGCATATTAATCATTTGTGATATTCAAATTTGAAGGAGTGCTATTACATTAAACAAATCATACTCTTCTTCCATTTGGCTCAATTCAGTTGTTGTAAAAATTCAACCGTTACTCTTTTTCATTGATTTTCTCTAACCGTTACTAACTAGTGTCAGTTCCAACCTATAATTTTAAATTACAGGTCGCAATTACAAATACAGCGGTAATATTGTTAATGTGGTAGTTTTCTCAACCGCAGACTACATTCACGTTGTATTAGGAAGATCCTAAAGTCCCATATAGATTAGAGATAGAGCATTGAGATAGTTTATATAGAGTGACACCTCTCACTTTACCAACCGGTTTTATAAGGTTTGCAATAATGACAAATCAACATTAAACAAAAACACAAACTAACAAATCAAGAAATAAAACACAAAATTCAGTTGATATACTAGCATAACAATTTCATTAACATTAAACAAAACGTAACAAGATCCAACAAATTCCTCACACACACAAAAGAAAGACTAAATTTTTTTCATGAAAAAAGGAATAACTGAGCACCCCAAGAACAGAAACAGTTACAATTACAAAGCCCATAAGAGAATTGAGAGGGATATGAAGAGATCAAGAAGGAAGTTTAGATTTTGACGGAAGAGTTGTGGTGGGGCCCTCAAAGGGTAGATGAGAAACAGGTTTGGTAAGCATGAGAGGACGATCATCATCATTGATGTTGTCGTCTTCAGTGTCGGTGGTGCTAAGGTTGATGCAGGAACAGCGTTCTAAGGAAGCAAAGAAAGCAGAAGCCACGTTAGTGCCGACCCAGCTGGCAACTCTGTCGAGTTTGTCGCAAGATATCAAACCAGAAGTACTGTTGTTGTTGTTGTTGGACATTCTTGATTTCTCAGAACGGTTGCTCAAAGGTTGTTGTTGTTGTGGATTGGAATAGAATCTGCAGCTTAGAGATATGAACTACTAGAGCTTGGAATTTGGTTTGTAGATATTAGAGAGGTGGATTTTGTTTGGAATGGGATTGTTTTTAAGGAAAGGGAAACAATTCTTATTTAATATTCTTTTATATTAAATTTAGGATTAAATATGTATGAGTTCTTTATAAATATGTTAACTTTTAATTTTAGTCTTTTTAAATTTTTTTTTTCGAATAATGGTTCTCACAAAATTTTTTATCCAAAAAAATGGTCTCTCCCGTTAATTTTCTCTAACAGAGGGTGATGTGGCATGCCACGGGAATCCTTGTCATGGTCACATTAGTTTGATTTGAAATAATTTTTTTGTTATCATAAATAATAGAGACAAATTGAATGAACCTTAATTCTTTTGTTCACCGTTTTCCTCCATAACACCACATTCCTTCCAATTGTTCACATTCTTCATTTTCTTTTTCTTATTCCTTTCAATATAGGTTAAGCGTTCTTCTTCTTCTTATTCGTCTTCCTCCTCCATCTTAGAAATATGTCGTCTTCATCTAGGTTAAGCAAAGTAGTTTCATACTATTCAACGAGTCTGACGAACCGTGGAGTGAAAAGGTGTGGATGTAATGGTGTTATGATTTTATACATGTGCAAGAACGGAAAGAACAAAGGTCGGTTGTTTTGGAGATGTCTGTATTGAAAAACGAGGGTACTTGCAATTTATTTATTTGAGATGATGAAATTACATAAGAAAAAGATGATGAGAAATGCATAGATTCAGAATGGAGGAAGGATGAGAGTAAGGTGAGGGAAATGCAAGCTTTAGAAACTTTGAAGGAGCTTTACGAATCATCCATGAAGAAGAACAAGAGGTTGAAGATGAAGATTAAGGCAAAGGCATTTTGGGGAAAGCTGAAGGCAATATGTCTTGTAGTTTCAGTCTTGGTCAACTTGTATTTTTTAATTAGGTGTAATCGTCTGTAATGTTATGTAAGTGTTAATCTTGTCTAAGTGGTATGTTGTGAAATGTAACCTAATCTGGTTTTGTAATGTTAAATTGGTATGAAATATAAATTGGAATTTTATGTAATTCATTTAGTATTTGTTTAATTGGTATGTTCATTTTGTAGTTTCAGTCAAGGAACATAGTTTTGACACAATTTGATCTATAAATTGGACATAATATGAGATAAAACTGATTGTATAACTATAATTGACGGTATGAAATTGATTGTATAACTATAATTGACTGTATAAAATTGAACATAGTTTCAGTCAATTAGTATTATTCTGTATGTCTAACTAACATATAATTGACTGTATAAATATAACCTATTAGGTGGCCTTAAAATTTAGACATACATTGACATATAAGTTTGTCATGATATGAGCCATAAGTTTAAAGCAAAATAATTTTTAATTTTCACATTGAAACCATATGGACTTAACAGATTTTACCATAAAGATCTGTTATCAGTCAAGAAACTGATCAAAACAGAATATTCACAGGTTCACAATTAGCATACCATAACATGTTCACAAGATAGATTTGTTCTCAACAGATTTCATTAAATTAACGTACCTTCACAGGTTCACAAGAGTACATCAGTACAAGAAAATGATCAATACAGTACATCATTTTCATTACATCAAAAGAACATGATTTGTTCAAAAGGCTACATCAGTGCATCACATTGAGCAAAAAAGTACATTAGTACATTACATCAAAATATTTGTTCCTAAACAAATCCATCTGCAAAAAACTACTGCTTCATTGGGTTAGACCTTTGCCAATTGTGTTGTCTTCTTCAGTTAGATCCAAAGGGACATTAAGTTTCTTTCTAGGGCCAAGAATGTTCTTTGTTTTCAAGGTCCTCAACCTTTCACTATGCCTTTTTTCTACTGCAACATTAGTCTGTGTCCTGTACCTGCTCTGGATTTTAAACTTAGGTGGTTCACTAGAAGTTGGACTTGAAAGATTTGTTGTAATATCAAGTGGATTGAAAGGCTTGTTCTTGCACACTTTGGGTTGTTTACCAAAGAAAACCTTGACATTACTTTGCCTTGGTGCAGTTGCCTTGAGAGGTGATTTTTCAACCCTTAAAGGTTGAATATCCAAGACCTCTCCTAATAATACAGTAAGAGTTTCATCCAAACATGAGGAACGTATAGGTTGGTCCCTTTTAGTAGGCTCACATGGTTTACTTACCATTTCCTCATTGACAGTTGCATCTTTATCAGTTGGCTCACATGGTTCACTTACCATTTCCTCATTGACAGTTGCATCTTGATCAGTTGGCTCACATGGTTCACTTACCATTTCCTTAGTGACAGTTGCATCTTAATCAGTTGGACCAGTTGCCATATCCTCCTTGACAGAAGACTTTCCATCATTGACACTAGCCTTTCCATCCTTGACACTAGCCTTTCATTGATACTAGCCTTTCCCTCCTTGACAATAGCCTTTCCTTCATTGACAGAAGCTTTTCCTTCATTGACAGAACTCTTTCCCTCCTCGACAGTAGCCTTTCCTTTATTGATAGAAGCCCTTCCTTCATTGACATAACTCTTTCCCTCCTCGGCAGTATCCTTTCCTTCATGGACAAAAGCTTTTCCTTCATTGACATAACTCTTTCCTTCCTCGACAGTAGCCTTTCCTTCATAGACAAAATCCTTTCCCTCTTTCCTTCTTAATCAAAAAAATGTAAGATTTAAGTTAAACAATACCCCTTTTTTTGTGCCAAATTGACCTTTCTAGTCTGACTTGCTTGTGTAGGTAAGTCTTGAGTGACCTGGTTTGGCAATTCTTCACTGGGCTGGGTGGGCAAGTCTTGACTAGCTTGGGTGGTATACCACCATACTTGTGTTTCAAATGACACCCATCTAGTCCAATGAAAGGCCTGCATGCCTTTTGTCAAAGCTTTCTTGGTCCCATCAAAAAACATATCGCACCTCTTAAATATAGGTTTCAAGCCAGCACTAGAAACACTGGTGTTGATCTTGAAAGTGTTCCCAGCTGAAGCCCTTCTTAACTCAGCAGCATAGGACCATAAAAGATTAAATTGATTGCAAGAATCTCCTTCAACAATGTGTTTTGCAATCTGTCTTGCCTTGAATGCTCAACATCCTGGAATTTATGTTGCATACCTTTGTGTGGCATCTGCTACTACCTCACTTAACCTCATCCTAGAGTTGTTCTTCAATCCATCAACAATTACCTTGGCCACCCATTCTGCTTTAGGACTTTTGTCGAAGAACTGTCTTCCATATTTGTGCTTTGCAAACAAAGTCTTAATCCTAAATATGGTGGATGTTAAAACTCTACTACACAGCAATGTATAGTCACATTTTTTTATTCTTACATACTGCCCTACATCTGTTAGCATCATTTTTTTCAAACTTAACATCCCTACCATTCAAACAATTATACTCTAAGATAGCATCTTTAAACTGCCTCAAAGAAGAAAACTCCATTCCCACCTTGAATACAAAATTCTTGCTTAAAGATTCTTCTTGATTAAACCTGACTACACCAAGCCTTTCATCAGAGTTGTCATCATCACCACCACTGTCTAGTTCATCAGTCATGTAGGCATCCTCAGTGACATGTTCCTTACCCATCTCTTCTGTTATAAACGTCTTCTTATCTACATGACCAGTGCCCTCTTCATTTGCAATAGGTCCATCTTTTTGTTCTACTTTAACTCCATTATCAAACACTTCATCAAGGCATTCATCAAAACCTTTCATCCTCTCCTCCTCACTATCATCAAAGTGAACTCTTATAACAGATTCATCACTAGAATCATCACTTTCTTCAATTAACCTGTCAATATCTTCATCACATTTGATTCCCTTTACCCTTTCTTTAAACCTATCCATAAAGGTATCCTCTCCTACAACTTTGGTCTCACCAAATATCTCAATATCATACTTATTTCCTATAGCATACATGGCTAACTCAGAAGCATCTCCATCATCCTTAAATGGTTTTAAGTCGTGTTAAAATGATCCTTCATCATGTTTCTATCACATCTTAACACCGCCTATATCAAACTCAAGTTCAATCAACTTAACTAGGTCACATGCTTCAAAGAAAGACCGATAATCAGGATCTTGACCATTACAAGAATACACATCCCCTCATTCATATCTTATGTTAGGGTCTTTTACGAAACAACCCTTTGAATAAAATATAACCCTGAACCTATCCATTTCTTGTACACAACATTTAAACCTACGTTTAAATTTTACTATTACAATGTAAAAATGATTTACCCTAATTTTTTATAACAAAGCGGGCAAACTTATTATACAACATAATAACAAACTTATTATACAACAGAATAACAAATTGAATAATACGGAACCACTGAGAAAGCAACACATATGATATTCAAATGAGAAAACATAGAGGAGACAGTTGCATCTTACCTGGGACCACTTGCGCACCTTCTCAGGAACTTCTTATTGGGACCACTCCAAAGAAGTCGCTTAGGTACCACTACAAACAACCTAATTTCTTCTTTGAATGACGCAAATCAATGTTTGTTGTTCCTTGACTGATGCGCACCTGCAATACATAAATAATAGAAACTTCTGCTAGGGCACACTTTAGAAGTTGACTTATCTTATCTACGTGTTTCATTTACATCATTTAACGAGATTTTCTTATCTGCATTTTCCACGCTGGCGAATTGAAATAAAACATATCACATGTAATCAAAGATACTATTACATGTGGCATGACACATAAGCTTCCGTTAGTGAAAACTAACGGGAGGGAACATATTTGGAGACAGAAAACTTTATGAGGATCAAAGTTTGAAAAAAACTTTTGTAGGGACTAAACTTAAAATGTGTCATATTTATAGGGACTAAAAACATATTTAACCCTTAAATTTAATAATTAATATGTTAAATTTATGTATCATGAAGCAACAACATATTCATACCATTTCAAACTATATTTAGCACATTTAAATTATGTAAGGGTCACTGATTCCACCAACAAACTTGTGTTTATTCAGTAATGATCCTAGATATCACCTTGAGAGCGTATTAGTCTGACTACTTTATAAATAACAGATGAAACCCTCTTGTAAGATCATACAATCATTTCACATGCTTGTTATATGCATACATTTTGTCTTTGACATCTGAGGCGCGTTGATGGAGAAAGAAGTTTCACCCCTTAATGTTCTCAATCGTTGATAAGTAACGAGGTGGAAGGGTTCAAGAGACATGACGTGCCCTAACTAAGCGTCGTGAACACAATGAATAAATGCTAAAGAACATCATAGGTTTCATAGAAGCCCAAATCAAGTGGCTTAAGAAGTAGGTAGAGTTGATCAAGAGGAATTGAAACACTAAAATGACTTGCCTCTGAAGAACGGTGACCATGACATTGTTGTCAAAATAGTTAAGGCTTCTTTCTATGGAGGAATGTGATGGCAAAGTGGACTCACATGAGGACGTCATTTCTAGAATGAAACTCCATTAAGAATCGATCGCTCTAAAGTGTATTGTCTTCCCATGTACTCTGAAAATAAATTCACTTTTGCATTTCTCTCCTCTCCCAAAGTGGTCAACTAAATCATGAAAACAAATGGATGAAATGTTCATCTTTAGATTCAACGTGCCTTGTAAAAAAAACATGATGAGTCTCATAGTTCTTTCTTGGATTATTTTAATGACAAGACATCCCTAGATCAAGAAAATCCAACTTTAGATTACAACATAGCGGTGAAGGGTCACTAACCATACCCCTTTTGCGACTCACTAGCAAATATACCATATGAAATGCTAGGCATGCTTTGAAAAAGGGAAAAATGGAACATAATTAGGAAGAAGATAGTTGCGGCGAAGAATAAGATTACAAGAGATCTCCCTATAATAACTGTGACTGATATATAGGACAAAATAAATGAGAAAAAGATTGAAGGAAATAATATTTATCCAACTCCACTTAAATAATGGAAATACACTTAAGGACCTTCTAAGATACCTTCTATTATAAACTCATCAACCTCCTATGAAGTAAGGCAATCCTAAAGTATTCTCAACGAGCATAGAAAACTGCAATTTCGAGAGGAGTTTAATTGACCAAGGAAGTTCAACCAAGATAATATTTAGTGAGACATACACACAACTAGTACATTGGTGGAATTCTCAAGAGACATTGCAAAATTTATGAGATTAATATAGGTATTGATGACCTTCAGAATAGACATTGGATCTAAGTGAGTTCAAAGCATGTTGCTAGTAGTTGAAGGTATGTGATCCTACAAACTTGTAATTGGAAAAGCTATATTGAACGTGCTTGGAGGCATCATATCAATAACTTGTTGACAATGAAATTCCCTATGGAGAATGGGATGGCAACCACCATGCACATAAATTAACATATGGCTAGGAAATTTTACGTCGAAACCCTCGTGGAAAACTTAAGGGACACTGATCAAAATTGGAAGCCCATTTGACAATGAGACTTAGAAGGAAGACTGTAAGTTCATAGGACTGATTCCAAGGGAGAAGCCATAAAGATTGACCTAGCATTTTAAAAGGAGAATTTCTTATTGCATGCTATATGTTTCTAATGCATCATGTAAATTTTCATATATGTCCCCTGATTCTGAAGACACATCTCTGGACGCACCTATTTCTAAATAAATATTGACATATTCCAGAGATACATCTTCGGAACCATTTTAAACATTCAAAATATTTCACTTAGACACCATTTATATTTAAATTCTTCTGGAGATGCATATTCGGTAATTTTCGGGAGATACATCTCTGAAGTGTATTAGAACGGGTTGTTTTTTTACTATAAGTTATGTATTTATTTTCAGATGAAGTATAACACACAATCCAAAATAATAAAAATAGAGGTGCAAAATAATAAGAGACTAATATTGGATGAAGTATAACAATATATGTAGAAAATGTCATACAATCAAGATCCAAAATGTGATAAAATTGTAAAAATAAAGTAGAGAGTATAGTAATACAACAAAATAATAATAGACTACTATTGCATGTATCTGACAACATCTCATCTGCCTCCTTTGCCGGCTCTTCCTCCTCGGCCATTAATCCCCCATCCTCTGTCAATGTCCCAGGTACAACAATGTCCTGCCCGCGCAATCTCCATTATGCAACGACACCGAGGTAAGACATTATCAGTATGATATAGCTGAGTCTACTCCTCCTTAGTATCTTCTGATGAGCTGCTCTCAACAAATCTCCTGGAGCAGTCTGCACCATGTACAAGTGTAACACCCTGAAGAACCACCTGATGTATTCGTCGATGTAGCTCCCTTTGTTCGACGTTATGGTAACCCGTGCCTCTTCTGGAACCAGATGACTCTCATAATCAACAAACATCTTCTCTATTTGTTTGTGAGTCAAAGTAGGATGGGAAGAGACAATAGGGTGTCTGGGGATGGTCTGCGTGTATCCGAACTTGCACATGACGCGCTCGGGAAAGTGAGGAGCAATGATATGTGATCCGCAGGTCAACTGTAACGCCCATTTTAATTATCTAGTTTTCTGTGTTATTTTATTTTCGGCGTGTTTTGTGGGGGTGTTTGAGTGCGATCGTGTGTAGCTCTTAAGTTGGAGATTAATTGATGATCTTGGACATTAATATTAATAATATAATTATTGTTGAAAATAATATAAAAGTAATGATAATAATATTATTAGTAGTAATATTATTGTTATTGTTATTATTATTATTATTATTATTATTATTATTATTATTATTATTATTATTATTATTATTATTATTATTATTATTATTATTATTATTATTATTATTATTATTAATAATAAAATTGAGATAAGAAAATAGGAATAAGAGGAATTTGGAAATAGAAAGGAAGAACACGATCGGAGAAGAGGAAAATTGGAAGGAAGAAGAACTCGGTCGATTGGAGCAAGAGGAGGCTAGGAGTCATCATTGGAGCAAGAGTTCCATCAGCTGTTCGAGCTATCGAGGTAAGGGGGGGGGGGGGGGGGGGGGAGAATCAGGTCGAATTCGGTAGTTGCATGAATTCTAGGTAGAAGGGGATTTCCCTAACCCCATAGGTTCTGATGATTATGTTTGATTGTGTTGTGGAATTTCTGATTTGTGGTAGCATGATGAGCTGGTTGCATGTGATGTAGAGTGATTGTTTGGTGATTTGGGGATTTCGGGTAATTGCTATGTTTATGTCGAAATTGATTAATTGAGTATAACTAAAGTTGTATCAGGTAGAATCATGAATAGATTTTGTAGCGGAGCCGTATAATATTGGTCTGATATTGTGAGAGCTGGTTTGCGCGTCATTGGTTGAGTTCGGAGAGTTTTGCCGATTCTGAACAGTGAGATTTTTGTAAAATCGCAGACATTCGCCAGCACTTTCGCTAGGCGAACGAATAGCGAGCGTTCCCTGATGCTTCGCTAAGCGAACTGGGTAGCGAGTGCTCCCATGTAGCCACTGTCTGCCTTCGCTAGGGGGTTCGCTGGGCGAGCGAGTAGCGAGTCTTCGCTGATACTTCGTTAGGCGAGTGAGCCAGCGAGCATGACAGTAGTTGTGTTTTTGGTGTTGTTCTGTTTTGTTCTCTGGTGTTATTGGACCCTTGTTGGTCATGTCTGAATATGAGGTTGATATTGAACTGTAGAGAGTGTATATATGGTGTGGAACACGATTTCCTTGATATTCGATTAATTAGAATAAATCAATTGGAATATGTTATTATACATGGATATGTGATGTGTGGCATAAGTATGTGCGATGTATGAAACGTGATCAGGAGGATCGTGTGCACCGGGTGTGTTGTGTTTGCTGTGTGCATTGGTGTCTTGCATAGCATAGTGGTAGGGATAGATCATTGCTTGGATGGAGTGTATATGATCTATCCTGAGTTTGATTGTATGGGCTCGGGAGGAGCCTGGTAGGGATAAATCATTGCTCGGATGGAGTGTATGTGATCTATCCTGAGTTTGATTGTTTGGGCTCAGGAGGAGTGTGGTAGGGATAGATCATTGCTCGGATGGAGTGTATATGATCTATTCTGAGTTTGATTGTGTATGCTCAGGAGGAGCGTGGTAGGGATAGATCATTGCTCAGATGGAGCGTATGTGATTTATCCTGAGTTTGGTTGACGAACCAGTGAGTCGGTACCGCATATCATGGTGTTGTGTTGCATATGGTTGCATTGTTATGTGTAATATGTTGGTATTGGACTGTAGGTCTGGGTTGATGTATGTTGAATGATATTTGTATGATTTACTGCCTTTTATTCATGTATATTATTACCGTTATATTTTGATCGTGATTTCTCACCTCTTGTTGTTTTTGTGGTCTGTGCTTCTTCGGAAGTACAAATAATCCAGGTACGTAGCTAGCTTGGATTATGGCGAGTCGAGTCTTAGGGATGCTCTGATACGTAACACGGGGCTTTGGGGAGTTATTTGTTTTCTGCTGATTATGTGTGCCCTTGTGGCGTATCATGTTTTGTTGAATCTTTTTGGTGAATATGTCTTGTGTATTTTGGACAGTTGGTCGCGTACGATGTACATGATGTTATATATATATATATATATATATATATATATATATATATATATATATATATATATATATATATATATATATATATATATATATATATATATATATATATATATATATATATATATATATATATATATATATATATATATATATATATATATATATATATATATATATATATATGATGACATTTCCGCTGTATATTTGAAAAGCATCTAAATGAAGTGGTTTGTTGAGATTCTGTTTTGTGACATCCCGTGTTGGGTGGCAACTCTGATATTTGTTTTGATTTATATTGCAATTATTTTATTTGTGGGAAGCGGGGTGTTACATCAACCATCCAGAGTATAGCGATATCTCGTTAAATGGTCGCGCTTGACAGTGATCCACGTAGCTGTTGAAGTGCATGTACTCAACAACAAAATGATCAAGGTAGACTTTGAAAGGCTCGGTCGTCTGGTTCCCTCTGAGCGGGATAAACGTACAAGCTCGGGGCATGTTCTTAGTTTACTCATCCACACTCGCCTAGCCAGCGATGCATGGAAAGGGGTGGAGGATCCAAGCCTGAAATAAAGATTGAAAAAAAATTCAAGGATCAAGAATTATCGGCAATGGTTTCACAAATATGAAATGAAAAAGACAAAAAAAATTTTCAAGGATCAAGAAATATTACCACTAGTAATGTCACACTGCCTATGGCCTACTTCATCTTCTATCGACATCCATCTCTCACCTTCGAATACAGATAGGCTAGGGAAGCCAACTCATAGTTGTACTCATGCATCTGAGTGAGATCCGAAAAGTATTTGAGGTATGCAACGTCAATATAGGTGGCACTTGTGTCCACAAATATACAAGTGTCAACCAAAAAAAGAAAATATGCCCTTAAAGCACGAGCCCTGTGTACTGCCACCTGCTCATTATCACCATGAGCCTGCTGTGCAACAACGATCTTATCATCATATCTTTCCTTCGGGAACTCAAACCTAGCATGAGCACCCCTGGTCCTATCTACCTCCTCCACCGCATTCCCTGGATCAGCCCCCAAATGCTCTACCATTATCTCGACTACATTGTCTTTGGTCATCCTACCTTGATCAAGGAATCTCCCCCTTATCGGAAGATATAAAAAACATGAGACATCGTCCAGTGTGATAGGCATCTCACCATGCGGAAGATGAAATGAAGAGGTCTCAGAATGCCATATATCCACAAATGCATTAAGCATTTTGTGGTTAACCAGAGTGTAACCGATCATGCATAGGTCCTTCAGGCCAGATAATAACAAAATAGACTGAAACCAATCCCCCTCAGGCTGAGGTAAGCCAACAATCTTCCTCTCATGGTTAAGAAAATTTTGGGGATCATGCACCTGAAATTTGCTAGAAATAATCAATGTCAGTAATAACCAATATCAGCAATTAAAATTAACATAAAAAATAAATAAATAATCCAACTATTGCTACCTCTCTGTCCCATATATGTCTGGAAGTGTGGTAAGGACAAATCAGATGGACCCCCTCTAAAGCCCTCTAGCTCGACATCTGCAGTAGTATCACCCTCCAAAGGTGGCACTGGATTTACAGGATCATCAGTCGGAGGTGGCACTGGATCAACAGAAGGTGGAACTAGTGAATTCTGACGCCTGCGGAAGGATGAGGGAAGTGACGCGTCAGCTGATAAATCTCGTCTCCTATGGGAAGAAGAAGAATGTGGAATGTCCTGAGATGGAGTAGCATGAGGTGAAACACGGTCCCTAGAAGTAGATTGTGCCCCAAAAGTCTACGCCTCTTCCTGACCAGAGGTACCTATTGTCTCTGAAACCTACTGAATTCGTTCCCGCTGAACGGATGCGTACTGGGCTACCCTGTCATGTCTCAGTCTGTTGACTTTGTCAGCTATTATGCATGTAAGGTAAAGTAAGGCATATCATTAGTGTATGCAAACAAAATAAACAAACAAGAAAATAAATAATAATAAAAAAGCAGAATGTAGGAAATTTCGGAGATGCATCTCCGAAGACACCATAAAACAATAACATTGAACAATTCCGAAAATGCATCTCCAGAAACACCATAAAACTAACTTTTAAGAGTTCCTGAGATGCATTTCCAGAAATTTCCAAAGTATATGAAACGATGAACTATTCCAGAGATGTATCTCTGAAAAGTTCTGCAACTAAAAGGTCGCGACAGTGGCATAATGAGCCTCATGCAAGTTGAAAAAACTTGATCTGATCGCCATTTTAAGCCAACAGGTAAGTCATACACTAAGTCTAAACTATGTTACATGCGATTCCTACACATTTCTACCTCTAATCATTGATTTCTACACATTTACACTAAAACTCAAAATTTATTCGAAAACTCAAAAATTTACCTGAAATTTATGGTTTTGATAATGTTGAATGAAGTTATTTATGATGTTTGATGTTCCTTTGAGCCTTGTTTAATGAGATTTGATATTGTGAAGTTGAAGTGTATTGAAAAGAGTTTCATGTTGTGTGTGTGAACAAATTGTGAAATGAGAGATGAGAAGAGTCTGACGCGACTTATGCTCTAAAGTGTTCCTGAAATATATTTTTGGAACATTTCAACATTCACTGAACTTTGAGTGCATCCGAAGATGTATCCAAAATCAGGAGACATATGTGAAATTTCACATGATGCGGTAGAAATACATAGGGTGCTATAAAAAATTTTGTAAAAATAATTCCATTGATTTCCTTCCTTTCTATCATAGTCCTAGCTATAATATTGTCAAAGCTTACAATACACCACCAAAGTTGCTTGTTAAAGTATATTTACTGCTATCACTAGAAAACATTAATTGTATATCTATCAGATGTTTTAGAGATGATGGTCTTGGAGAACTATATATATATATATATATATATATATATATATATATATATATATATATATATATATATATATATATATATATATATATATATATATATATATATATATATATATATATATATATATATATATATATATATATATATATATATATATATATATATATATATATATATATATATATATATATATATATATATATATATATATATATATATATATATATATATATATATATATATATATATATATATATATATATATATATATATTCAATAATTGAAACAATTATCATATAGAGTACATGCAATTTAAGTAATGATACACATATACATGACCCATTGATGCCAAAATATAGAAAATTTTCAACAAGGATAAAAAAAAGCCTTTTATGCTATATTTGGACATATCTTATAACCAGGACCGCGTTGTTCCACCTCTGTTCCAACGTCGTTTCCAGGTTCTCTATGTTCTTTCATTGTTTGATTCAGATATTATTTCCCCCTTTTTCCTTGTTTGTATTTCAATGTCTCACTTATTTTTTTAGCTCTATCATTGTTGTCATGCATTTTTTAATATTTAATTTGTCGTTTTCACGTGGGATTCACAATAATATTGGGTCAACACAACATTTTAAAGCAGATTCATTAGTTAATAATTATATAGTGCACTCAATGTCATTTTAAAAGAACAGAGTTATTTCTTACAAAAATTACATGTCTGTGTTCCTTAACCATAAGTAGTTACCAAGAAATATCACATTCATGGCTTGAGGAGCTATGATGCAGAGTAATGGTCATGACATTCAAAGGGTTTGAGATTCCCCCAAGCTTTCGTATTTATTAAATATTTAAAAATCCAAAAAAAATTAATTATTAATTATTTTAAATACCTTTATTTAATATTGATTAATTAAGTTATTAATCAACCTTATTAAGTATTGATATTTAATTTGGTTAATAATCTCTTTTTTGCTTGCTTTTGATTCGGTTTGTGTAAAATTTGATTGTTGTATGATGTTTATACATTGATTCATATGGTTATTAGCTATGCCTTGATGCTCTTAATTTCATTCCTCATAAGCATGTTCAAACCCATTTTTTCAAACTAATATCTTGATTTAATATCAAGTTATTTTCAAACACCTTGTAAGTTGATTATTTTCACAATCACCATCAACCTTACATAGCCTCCTCTTGAGCTTTCATACAATGATGCTTGATTTGCTTTCACATTCTTGTTTCCATGCATGTGTATAATTGATTTATTATGTTATGGCATGATATAATCCCCATTTGAGAAAATGTATCCCCATTCCCATAATGTGTAATACTTGTTATCGCTTTCTCTTTATCTACCTCCGCGTAGGTAGTCTTAATGCAAGAATAAAATCAACCTTTTTCATAAGAACTAATAAGCTTGACCCAACGTTAAGTACTTTCAAAACAAATTCAATAGGACTCTCCATTAACCATTAACCTATTCTCAAGCATACTTGATTCACATATCAAGCTCCATTACTTTTTGTAAGTCGATTGTCTTGTGCATCACCATCAACCTTACCCAATACTCATTAGGACCTTCTTTCCGCTTATTTCAAACCCTTACAACCCCTCGAACGCAAATTTAAACCTCGATCAACCTCGACCATTTTATCTAAGTCAAAATTAATCAACTTAACCATATTTAGACCTTATTTCATTAAAAGATGAAAAATGGAGTTAGTCTCGAGCCTTCGATTCTTCTCCTTGATTTATTTGGATACTATGAGCCTTCCTTACCATTCGAACAATTGTCTTCTCTAAAAGACTTTCAATCTAATTCAAACTCAAATCATTTCCCAATTACTTAAGCGAAAAGGAAGAATCTAGAGCCTTTTATTCCCTTCTCGAGTGCTTGAATACAAGGAGCCTTCCTTGGCCATTTAAGAACTCACCGTTCTTTAAAACACTAAACCTTTTACTTGAACATTATTTCTTAAAAGGTGAAAAAAGATCTAGTCTCAAGCCTTTCGATTCATCTCTTCAATGGTTTGGATACTAGAAGCCTTCCTTACTATTCGAATAATCGTCATCCCTAAAACAAACAACAAACTATAGTCCCACGAATTACGAACGCTCTAATTCTTCATTTTTTTCAAATGAAGATACGTGGGCACAAGGGCCCCAATCCTTGGCAGACACCATAATAAAAAACCACCCACACTACTATGGAAAACACATATAATAATGTCCACGTTACTACAGATATTCAACCAACCGTTGTAATATGTGATATTTAGGCGCATGCATTTTTTTTATATTTTACTTAACCACCTATAACCACGGTTGATTTAATACCCATGGTGAAAAGTGGCGTATGGTCATGGGTTCAAATCCCAACACTAGCATTTTTGGTCAAATCCCAACAATCGTGATTATAGGTGACACCTTCTTTTTTTTAAAGATATATATAACGCTCTTAGTTCATTCACTTTTTCCCTAGACGTAATTAGACAAACTTCATCTCCTGCCTCCAAACTTCTTCCATTTACGAAACATTATTCATCCATTAAAATAAACTTTAAAACATCCTTTCTTCCCCAAACGAACCTCAGAAACATTGCTTCCATTAACGTGTTACAATTTGTTCTTGTTCAATGATTCTAAAGGTAAAATGTTATTGTTTAAAAATTCTATTTATTTTATTGTTGTTCGTGTTGTTTTTCTTGTTGGCGTTGTTGTTGTTCTTACTTTTGTTTCTTGTTGGCGTTGTTGTTGTTCTTACTTTTGTTGTTGCTCTTGTTGTTTTTATTGTTGTTGTTATTCTTGTTGTTGTTATTGTTATTGTTATTGTTATTGTTATTGTTATTGTTATTGTTATTCTTGTTGTTGTTCTTATTGTTCTTGTTGTTATTGTTATTGTTACTGTTATTGTTATTGTTACTGTTATTGTTGTTCTTGTTGTTGTTCTCGTTGTTATTCTTATTTTTGTTCTTGTTGTTATTGTTCTTGTTGTTGTTATTGTTCTTATTGTTCTTGTTATTGTTCTTGTTGTTCTTGTAGTTCTTGTTATTGTTGTTGTTGTTGTAATTGTTCTTGTTGTTTCTCTTATTATTCTTATTGTTATTCTTATTTTTGTTCTTGTTGTTGTTATTGGTGATGTTATTGTTCTTATTATTCTTGTTATCGTTCTTTTTTTTTTCTTTCTTGGTGTTCTTGTTGTTATTGTTGTTGTACTTGTTCTTCTTGTTATTGTTCTTATTATTCTTGTTAATCTTGTTGTTCTTGATGTTGTTGTGTTAAAATATTTAATATTTAATATTGTGATGAAAGTTATAAATGTAGTCAAGCAAAACATGTGGCAAAAGTTTAAAAAAAAATGTTGACATACCTTTCACAAAGGGTATTTAAAACAATTGTGATTATAGGTAGCGTGATTTTTAGTTTTCTACAATGATCATAGGATCGTGGTTGTAAATAACACGTAAACAATCATACGCTACGTAACAGCGACCAGTCCTGCGTGATAATATATCTTTTTAAATTGTTGTTGTATGTGTTTTTGTACTAGTGTCATTTCCCCTTAGCAAAACAAAATCTATTTTCTCTTACCATTCACATTATACGCTTAGAAGAAAACAAACATCATTAGCTAATTTTCGTTCACAAATTGAACTAAGGGGTTCCCGTTGAGTACAACGGACATGAGGGGTTCTAATACCTTCCCCTTGCGTAATCGACTCCCGAACCTAGAACTTGGTTGCGATGACCATGTTCTTTCCTTAAAAGTTTTATCAATATTTTTCTATTTCTTCATTGGAATAAATAAAGTTCGGTAGAGAATCTGTTCGAACTAATTTTCTGCGACCATTCGCGAAGAATCATATTTTTTGAGGTACGACACTTCAACATTTTTATTCAAATTGATTTTTTTGGGTAACCTCTTTAGAATCCAACAGTAACATACGTTGCTTGTGCCTCTCTTAATGGTCTTAAAATGGGAGACAAAACATTCACTATAAGACATGCATGGTTAGCCTTTCTTCTAAAACTGTGTGATTACTTAGAGTTTAGATTAAATTTATCATTAAAGTATGCATGGTTATTTGTTAGTTAATATGCATAATGACCTGTTAGTTAATATGTGTAATGATCTGCTACAAAGAGACTGAAATTGGACCATGTTATGTTATTATTTGACTACTTATTGTCTATAAGATATTATTAATTTGTCTACAACTGCCTGTTACAAAGAGACTGAAATTGGACCATATTATGTGCAGGTGACTACAAATAATATTCCCAAGTTATTATTCAATTAAAAAATGTGATTTAAAAATAAGTTTATAAGACTTGGAACGTGGTTATCAGTACTGCATTTGACATCTTTTTCTTAACTTATTTACTTTTTTTTATGTAGGTTATGGATTATTGTTTATTTAATTTTATTGATTATTTATTATTAAATTACAATAAGATTAAATTGGTTTGAAGTTTGATGTTGCTTCTTTATTCTTTATGGTTGACTATTGTTAACAGAAATTGATGTTAGTGCGTGAGGCACTTTTGTGAGGAGAGAAAAAGGAGAAAAAAAGGAAATAAGATTTATTGAATTGTTATAAAATAATTATACATATTATGACTATTTATATACACTCAAAATAACAAACTAAATAACAAACCCTAATTGGACTTGGGCCAACACAACTTGGATTGTATCTAAATATTAAATCTAATCAAATCTAATATAATATTTCAACATACCCCCCATAATCCAAATTGTCGAGACTATGCTAGTCATATTCAATCTGAATTATTCCTAATTTCTTTCTCAAATTCAGGAATTTATCGATCTTCAATCTTTTGGTGAAAATGTCGGCCAATTGTGCTTCATTTGAGCAGTGCCTAACTTCAAGTTCACCTTAATTTACCTTTTCCCTTAAGAAGTGAAATCTAGCTTCGATATGCTTACTTCTTCCATGCAGAACTGGATTTTTCACCAGATTTATGACAGACTTGTTGTCGATTTGCAATACAAGAGGTTTATTCACTTCAACCTCCATTTCTTCAAGTATCGATCTGATTTAAATTGCTTCACAAGCAGCATACGATCCTACAATATATTCAGCTTCACGTGATGATAATGCCACCACATGTTGCTTTTTCGAGCACCAAGAAATTGGGGCACCAAATACTTGAAAGAAATATCCAGTAGTTCTTCTTCGACCTTCTTTATCTCCGCACAGTCAGCATCTGAATAACAAATAACCGTAGCTTATTTGCTTTCAAGGTCTCGTTGAAATAAAATTCCATAGTTTGTCGATCCTTTTAAGTTTCTCAGTATTCTTCTTGCAGTTTTCATGTGTGACACCCTTGGTTCACTCATGTACCTGCTCACTAATTCGACTGAGAAACATATATTCGATCGACTGTAGCAGATATATCTTATAGATCCAACAACCTGTTTGAACAAAGTTGCATCTACTTTGTCTCCCTCTACGTGCTTCTCCAACTTTAAATTTGGTTCGATAGGCGAAGATGCAGGTGTCGAATCATCCATTATGAATCTCTTGAATATCTCTTTGACATGCTTTCTTTGATGTAGCATCATGCCTAGCTTCGACATTTGAAATTCCATCCCTAGGAAGTATGACACCTTTCACAGATCCGACATTTCAAATTCCTACTTCATCAGCTCTTTGAACTTCGACAAGTTCTTCATGCTATTTCTAGTTACTAGCAAGTGATCAACATATAAGAAGATTATTGTTATATCTTGTGCCACTACTTGAACATAGACACCATACTCAGATTTACATTCCATGAATCCCAATTCAACCAAATATGAATCAATCTTCTTGTTCCATACTCTAGGTGCCTGCTTGAGACCATAGAGCGCTTTGTGCAACTTATATACTTTACATGCTTCCTCCAGAATAATAAACCTAAGAGGTTGTGTGACATACACCTCTTCTTCTAACAGTCCATTCAAAAATGTTGATTTCACATCTAAGTGAAATGTTTACCAATCTTGCTTACATGCCAAGGCCATCACTAGTTGAACAGTTTCCAATCTTGCGACAGGTGCAAATACTTCAGAGTATTCGAGTCCTACTCTATGGAGAAATCCTCGAGCTACCAATCTCGACTTATGCCTTGCTACCGACCTATCATCATTGAGCTTCAACTTGAACACCCACTTTACTTTGATAGCTTTTGTATGGGCTGGAAATTCGACCAACTCCCATGTGTTGCTTCTTTCAATTGCTTGTAACTCTTCGACCATAGCAGACTTCCATTGTTTATCTTTGAAAGCTTCGATATAGTTGATTTGTTTAGCACGTGCAAGTAAAGCCATATGGACTAGTTTCTCATCTATTATGACTTCATCATTACCAACTAATTCATAGTATTAAAGTCTTGTTAGACGAGCTCTAGTTCTTTGAGGTCTCTGACTTGTGCCAGCCGTATCATCTTCGGCTTCGACATCATTACATGCTTCGACATATTATTCGACTGGAGTATCAATAATTTCTTCGACTTCGACATCATTATTTTCTTTGTCAAAATCATAGTTCATTAGTGGCTTGTCAATTGCATTACTAGAATTCCAATCCCACGCAGAATTTTCATTAATCACAATATCTCGACTCATTACAATCTTCTGATTAATTAGATTGAACAGTCTGTATGCACTAGTCTTATGATATCCTACCAGAATCATAGGTTCACTCTTATCATCAAGTTTCCTTCTCTTAGCATGAATATGCTTGTAGCAAATAGATCCAAACACCTTCAGATGATTCACTGATGATCGTTTTCCACTCCACACTTCTCCAAGAACCTTATTCTTCAACCTCTTAGTAGGGCATCTATTCAGAATATAAACAGCAGTCGAAACAACTTCACCCCATAGCATTTTGGAAAATTCTTCTGCTTCAACATGCATCTTGCCATGTTCAATATGGTCATGTTTTTTTTTTCTGCTATTCCATTATGTTGAGGAGTATAAGGAGTAGTTATCTCATGATCAATACCATGTTATATACATAATGCTTCAAATATCTTGGATGTGTATTCGCCACCTCCATCTGTTTGCAAAACTTTAATTTTCCTTTCACCCTGGTTTTCGACAAGTATCTTGAATCTCTTAAAAATTTCAAATACTTCGTCCTTTCGTTTGATCACATAGATCCAGAGCTTTCGGTTGTACTCATCAACAAATGAGACGAAATACCTATTTCCACCAATGGTATGCCCTTCAAAAGGACCACATACATCTGAATGTACAACTTCAAGTATGCAGGATGATCTTATTGGCATAGTCGAAACGAAAGACTTCCTAGACTGCTTTCCGACTAGACGTCCTTCACAGAGTTTGTCAGACATCTCAAGACTTGGTATACCAGTTACCATATTGTGAGTGATCAGTTGATTTAGCGACCTAAAGTTTAGATGGCCAAACCTCAGATGCCACAACCAACTATTCTTATGGTCGACAACTGTTTTCAGACCTTGTACCTCAGTTGAATTGATCATGGTCTTAAATGTTCTATTATTCGACATAGGAGATTTCAAAACCAAGTTATTCTGAATGTCGAAAAGTTCTAAGGCTCCATCTTTCATAACTACTGAGAACCCCTTTTCGACCAGTTGCCCAACACTTAGCATATTGCACTTCATTCTAGGGACATATAGTACATCTTTGATTAAGGTTTTTGCTCTATTACTCATTTGAATAACTATGTTACCAGTACCTTCTGCCGCCAACGAGCTATTATCAGAAAGTTTCACCTTACTCATCTTCGACTCGTTGAAATCTACTAACCTTGTCTTTTTACCAGTCGTGTGATTCGAACAGCCTGAGTCGAGGAACCAGATCTTGGATTCGACATGGTCATCTGCAACTGCAGCCATAACCATCATATCATCAAAATCTTGACGTGCATACCTTTTTTCTCGAACCCTTGTCTTTCCTGTACCAACAATGCTTGGCCAAGTGACCATATTTTTCACAGTTATAGCATTGCACATCTCTTTTCTCTACTTTGTCTTTCTGATAGGAATTTCCTTCTCATCTTTTCGAGGATTCAGATTTCTATCATCGATCTTATTCTTATGAGGATTCGACCATGACTTCTTCCCCTGAGTCTTGTCGATTCTGACTTTAAACTTGTTGGCACCATCATTCTTCTTCCACGATTGTTCATGTAGTGCTTGTATCGAGTCTTG
The DNA here is from genome assembly GCA_963859935.3 of Lathyrus sativus. Lineage (NCBI taxonomy): Eukaryota > Viridiplantae > Streptophyta > Magnoliopsida > Fabales > Fabaceae > Lathyrus > Lathyrus sativus. The sequence continues at coordinate 34,435,101 of OZ012738.1, forward strand.
AAATCCTTTCCTTTCGACAATCCTAATCTCATGCGCTTCCAACGAACCAACTAAATCTTCCAATTTTAGTGTTTCAAGATTGTTGGATTCTTGAATAGCTAGGATAATGTGATCAAAGTGAGAGTTCAATGTACGCGTTACCTTCTCAACTATCATCTTATCAGTTAGGGTTTCACCACAACCTTTCATGAAATGGATGAGTTTTTGCACCTTCGACACATAGCCTACAATCTTTTCATCTTCTCCTATTGACAACAATTCATATTGTCGTCGCAAACTTTGCAACTTAACAACCTTAACTTTCTCGCCTCCTTCATAGTACTTGACAATAATATCCCATGCCTCTTTCTCTCATTCAGTATGAGCGATTCTGTCGAAGTTGTCTACATCCATTGCCAATTGAATGTAGAACGCCACCTTGAAATCCTTCTTCTTGGCATCCTTGTGAGCGATTCTCTGTGCTACGATTGCATCTTCACCAAGCACATGAACGCCATTAGTAACCACTTCTAGGGTTTCATGAAAGGCAAATAGAGATTGCATCTGTTTTCTCCATCGAAGCCAATTCTTGTCGTCAAGAGTTGGAAAGGAGTTTGGTAAATTTCCACTACCATTAATCTTTGCAGCAATTTATCCACAATAACCCACGATTCCGGAAACACGACCTCTGGCGTGTGATTCTTGAAAACACGATCAAGAATCTAACTAGGCTCTGATACCAATTTGTTAGTGCGTGAGGCACTTTTGTGAGGAGAGAATAAGAAAATAAGGATTTATTGAATTGTTATAAAATAATGATACATACTATGACTATTTATATATACTCAAAATAACAAACTAAATAACAAACCCTAATTGAGCTTGGGTCAACAGAACTTAGATTATATCGAAATATTAAATCTAATCTAATATAATATTTCAACTATTGAGACTAGAAGACATTTTGTTTTGCCATGAACATATCAGTATGATAATGGAATAGAAGAGAGTTGTTTTCACATTTTGTTTGACACAAAGTGATATAGTTTTTGGTTTATGTATATGTTTATAGTTGCTTATACACGATATTATTTTTGTAATGTTATATCATAATATCTATTTATGAGTTTACTTCAAAAAAGTACTTTCACTTAAGTATGCTCCACTGATGTTATTTATTGTGTGGGCAATGGGAAAATAGAATTTGTATTCAACACAAGATAAAATGTTGACTATGTGAGTTTATTTGTTAATGACTATTTGTCGTAGGGGCAATTGTTAATATATATATATATATATATATATATATATATATATATATATATATATATATATATATATATATATATATATATATATATATATATATATATATATAAGAAAAAGTGTATTGTTGATATTGACCTTTTTAAATGGAAAAAGTTTATTGTTGATACAAATATTTTTAAAAACTGAAAAAAGTCTATTGTTGAAACAATTATTTTTTAGAGCGAGAAAAAGTGTATTGTTTGTTATAAACATTTTTATAAACGGAAAAAGTCTACTATTGATACAAATATTTTTATAAAGATTAATAAATGTATTGTTGATACAAATATTTTTATCAACAAAAAAAAGTGTATTGTTGATACAGTTATAAAAAAAGTGTATTATTGTAACAATTATTTTTATAAAAAGGGAAAATTCTACCGTTAATAGAATTATTTTTATAAATAGGCAAAAATGTATTGTTTGTTACAAATATTTTCATAAAAATTTGGTATCATCTTTAATTAAAACAAAATCAAGAATTATTCACTTTAGAATGACGACGACGAAAAGGGGACGCGGGCGGCCGAAATCCACGGTGCCACCATCACTGGAGAATCTTGCTAGCCTGAAGACTCCTGAGGCTGAACCAAGCACTACCCCTACAGTGAACGAAGATGTGACAAACATTGAGAAGCTCGCGCAAGCTACCACGGAAACCCTAACAGAACCACCACAAGTGAAATCGGACGAGCGAAAGCTATGGGTTGACGTCATTAGTGACAATCGAAACCCTGTTAAGGGATTATCAATGGAATATGTTGCACCAAAGGTAATTAATGGAGTGATTGAAATTGATATTGAACAGGAAGACATTGAAACAGAGCTACGATTTTGGGATAATGCCCTAATTCTATATGTTGTCGGAGATGATTTGAGTATGAACACGATGAAGAATTTTATACAAAGAATGTGGAACTTCATCAAAATGCCAGATCTGTATTACCATGATGACGAGTACTTTCTGCTACGATTTAACTCACAGGAAGACAAGGAAGCTATCATGATGAGAGGCCCTTACACGATTAGAAATATGCCCATGATACTGAAAGAATGGCAATCTGGTTTCAACTTGAAGAAGGGTCTACTCAGAACACTACCAATATGGGTCAAATTACCTCAACTCCCCCTGCATCTTTGGGGAGCAAAAAGTCTCAGCAAAATTGGAAGTGTCATTGGCAAACCACTAGTGACTGTTGAATGCACAGCGAACAAGTTGCGTGTCTCATATGCAAGAATATTGATTGAAGTGGATATTACACAACCATTGATTGATGAGATAACCATTAGGAATGTTGCAGGGGATATCATAATGCAGCCTGTTCAATATGAATGGCGGCCAAAATTCTGTGAGACATGTCAAAAATTGGGGCATAACTGTGAAGACAGAGGCAAGACTCAAAAATGGATACCAAAACCCAAGCCACTGGAACCAACCAAAAACATCACACCTACTAAACAACCAGTAGGAGGAGAGACAAATGGTGAAGATGGAGCATCTTGGACAAGGGTGAGGAAATCTGCACGAGATAAGGGCAAAAATATATTGACTGATACAACAAACAATATAAATTGTGCCAATGGTTTTGAAACACTTGAGGTTTTAAATGATCATCAAGTGATCACGAACCTTGAACCATGTTAGCCTCATGGAACATAAGGGGACTCAATAAAGTAGGAAAAATTCGTGAGATCAGTTCCCTTCTCCAAGAACTAAAGCCATCTGTAATCATATTTATTAAAACAAGAGTTAAAGAACATAGAGCCAAAGCCATTCGAGAAAAGTTGAGAATTTATGATAATTACATGGACAATTACAAAGACCATACAAATGGAAGGATATGGATTCACTGGGACAGAACCAGGGTGAATGTAAAATTTATACAAAGTAGCAGTCAATTTATCCATTGTGGTGTATATGATAACATTGGAACTTTCAAATACTGTTTGACTGCAATTTATGGCCATAACCAGTTACAACAATGAAGAATCTTGTGGAAAGAGATACAACAAATGTATGCTAACATTCAAGGCCACTGGTGTATCATTGGAGACTACAATAATGTAACCAAAGCGCAGGTCAGGATGGGAGGAAAACTGGTGACTGAGAAAGAATATGAAGACCTGAAAAGCATGATGAAAAATACAGGTTTACATGAGATGGATAGCATTGGATACCATTTCACATGGTCCAATAAACAGGAAGCTGGACCCATCTACTCAAGGATTGACAGAGTTTTGGGTAACACTGAATGGTTCCTCAACAATTTGGAAACAATTTTGAAAATTCTCCCACCAAATATTTTTGATCATGCCTTGCTATATCTGGAGAATAAAGAACAGAAGAAAACTACCAGACATTTCAAATTCAGCAACTGCCTTACTGAAATACCTGGATATGAAGCCTTAGTCAAGAGGCTTGGGAAGGTTATATTAGAGGGAGTCCAATGTATGTACTATGGCACAAACTCAAGAGGTTGAAGCACGATTTAAAAAATTTCAGCAAACCTCTTTCTAATGTTAAACACAAACTGACAGCAGCCAGAGCAAATCTCAACAAAGTACAAGGACAGTTGAATAAGGATAGAATGAATAACACCTTGATTGGGAAGATAAAAGATCTGATTGAGGAAGTGGATCACTGAATGAGCTTGAATGGCAGATATTACAACAAAGGGCAAAAATCTACTGGATTAGGAAGGGAGATGGAAATAACCACTATTTCTATGCTGCTATAAAAAATAAACAGCAAGCTAATTTCCTTAACAGCCTGAGAAGGAATGATGGCAGCCAACTAACATCCCATAATGACATTGAAAAAGAAGTGTTGGAATTCTATAAAAACTTGATAGGCAAAGAGGATAATAATATTAGCCACATTGACATTGAGGTCATGAGGCTGGGTAACCAATTTAACATGGAGCAGAGGGAATACCTCATCAAAAATATCACTGCGGAAGACATCACCAAAGCTCTTAGAGGAATTGGAGACCTCAAAGCACCAGGCCTGGATGGATATGGAGCCAGATTCTTCAAGGCCAGCTGGACAACCATTAAAAATGATGTGATTGTAGCAGTTAAGGAGTACTTTGAGACAAGTAAAATGTACAAACCTTTTAACAATGTTGTTGTTTCCCTGATTCCAAAAGGCAATAAGGCTTGTGAGATTAAAGATTACAGACCTATAGCTGTCTGCACCACTTTCTACAAGATCATCTCCAAGATCCTGACTGACAGACTAGGATTTGTCCTACCTAGTGTGGTGAGTCACAACCAGGCTGCTTTTGTAAAAGGCCAAAACATTCATAACCACATCATGCTTGCTATTGAACTTCTAAAAGGATACACTAGAAAAGGGGGAACACCTAGAATTATGATGCAAATAAACCTACAAAAAGCATATGATATGGTCAGTTAGAAAGCTTTAGAGTCCATTATGAAGGAGATGGGCATTCCCCATAAGTTCATCCAATGGACCATGTTGGGCATCACCACTGTATCCTACAGGTTCAACATCATGGGGGAGTACACTGAGGTGCTACCAGCAAAGCGGGGAATTCGACAGTGTGATCCACTCTCACCCATCCTTTTTGTCCTTATAATGGAATACATGAACTGACTATTGATCAAGATGCAAAGAGATCCAAACTTCAATTAACATGCCAAATGTGAGAAGCTGAAAATTACCAACCTCACATTTGCATATGATATACTGCTATTATGTAGGGGAGACGAAATCTCAATGGAAATGATTTTAGAAACCTTCCGAAAATTCTCCAACTCTACAGGACTGATGATGAACCCTAACAAATGCAAAATATATTTTGGGGGTTTGGATATGGAAACCAGAAAAACTTTGAAGGAACTGTTAGGATTCCAAGAAGGGGTATTACCTTTCAAATACTTGGGAATTCCCTTATCGAGCAAAAGACTAACCATCAATCATTTTATGCCCCTGGTGGATAAAATAGTGGCTAGAATACATCATTGGTCCTCTAGACTACTTAGCTATGCAGGAAGAATGCAACTAGTCAAAAGCATTTCTTATGCAATGGCACGGTATTGGATGCATTGCCTTCCCCTACCCAAATGCGTGATCAAGAAGGTAGATGCAATTTGCCGAAGTTTCATTTGGACAGGAAAAGATAATGTGAGCAGAAAATGCCCGGTGGCCTGGAAAACCGCTTGCAGCCCAACTGCTCAAGGTGGGATGAACATCTTAAACCTTCAAACCTGGAACAATGTACTTCTCTTGAAATGTATGTGGAACATTTGCAACAAAACCGACACACTGTGGGTCAAATGGATCCACGCGCACTACTTAAAGGGCAAGGACGTGATGACGTATGAAAGCAAAACACATAATTCGTGGATCATACGGGGCGTCTTGAAACAAAGAGATTACATGGACAAGGTCTGGAATGAATGGAACCAAGCTATGACTACACACAAATTTAAAGCTACAGTCTTTTATAAGATACTAATTGATAATGGCACAAGAGTACCTTGGAGAAAACTGATTAGATTCAACAAGGGACAACCGAGAACAGTACAATGTTTATGGCAAGCTTGTCAAGGGAAGCTTGCAACCAAAGAAAGGTTGAAACGTTTCGGAATGATTGAAGACAACATATGCAGTTTGTGCAAATCTGAAGAAGAAACGATGAACCACCTATTTTTCCACTGTCCAAGAATAAAACACATATGGAAGGAAACCCTCGAGTTGTTTAACATCCAACATGAATCCCAACAATGAGAGGCAGAACTAACATGGATCACTGATCTAACAAAGGGGAAGGGATGGAAAGCTGATATTTTGAAGATGCTAACAGCTGAAACCGTCTACAGCATTTGGAAATATAAAAATAGTATTACTTTTGAAAACATTGTAGAGAATACAAACATGGTTACAAAAGTCATAGATAATGTGATTTATAGAGGATGGCAAAATAATAGGATTAGAAAACACCTTATTAGTTTTATGATGTAATTGAGTCTGTTGGTGGGTTGGATCCTCATTGGATCACCGTTCTGTACTTGATTTGTTTTTTGAGTTAGTATATTCTTTCTTGGTTCGAAAAAAAAAAAATATATATATATATATATATATATTCATAAACGAGAAAAAGTCAACTGTTGATACAATTATTTTTATAAACGGAAATAAGTGTATTGTTTGTTATAAATATATTTATAAACGAAATAAAGACTATTATAGATATAAATATTTTTTTAAATGGAAAAAAGTTTATTGTTGATACACATATTTTTATATATGGAAAAAATGTATTGTTGATACAAATACGTGTATTATTGATATAAATATTTTTATAAATGAAGAAAAGTGTATTGTTGATATGAAAAAGTTTATTATTGATGCAAACATTTTTATAAACATGTAAAAGTGTACCATTGATATAATTATTTTTATAAATAGAAAAAAACGTATTGTTGATACAATTATTTTTATAAATGGTAAAAAGAGTATTATTGATAAATTTATTTTTATAAACGAGAAAAAATTTAATGTTAATACAAATATATTTTTTTAAATGGTAAAAAGTGTATTGTAGATAAAACGGAAAAAAGTGTATGCTTAATACAATTGTTTTATAAACGAAAAAAGTGTACTGTTCGTACAATTATTTTTATAAAACGAAAAAAATTATATTTTTGATACAATTATTTTTATAAACAGAAAAAAATTTATTATTGATATAAATATTTTTATAAGCAGGAAAAAGTGTAAGTAAAAATTCCTTAAGCACTCTCTCAAGTCCACTACTAATAACGAACCAATCAAAAAGGCTAGTTTGGTCCTTCTGCATTGCATCACCTCTTAAAATCAGATGAATATTTCTATGGTAATTTCCCAAGATATCCAAGTGTGTTATAAAAAGAAGGATGGAGTTATATACTTCCTTAGCTTCATTACTGGTTTGTGGAAAACACAAGGAATTCCAAAAAAGGATACAGATGAAATATGCTACCCACCAGTTGGGTTTGATAAGTCAGCAATCTTGAATCAGCAGAACCCCAAAGTGAAAAGGGGAAGAGTTAAGGCTGCAAATAAAGAAGAGATGAAAAAGAGGAAGATGACAGAGCAAGAAAAAGCCACCAGGAAATGCAGCAGACTTCAAGCCTAGCTAGTATTTCCTAATCATCATCACCTGCTATTTTTATGTAGTGTCTAAGTCATGGCATGCCAGAACTCACCAAAGGACTTACTTCATGAATTTAGTAAGCTAATTAATTAAATTCATGTTTTTTTTTCCAATTTTTTTTATCAGTTTTAATGTCTTATGTTCTGTGTTTCAAGTGTTTGAGTTAACAAAGTCAAATGTTTATGTTTTCTTTAGTGTGATTTTGTCTTATAAAAAAAAAGAAAAATACTTAATTTCATCTCCAAAATAGAAGAATTTCTAAATACCTAGGAGACTTCCAATTGAAATACTGATAATATTAGAAACAAGGTAATAATTATGACTTTTTGATCAACCCTACCACACTGGAAGAAGTCAGAAAATTAGTTACCCTCTTAAGAAGTTTGAAATGATCTAAAATATGGAATAAGATTAATTGTAGGATTTAGTTTAGGGGAGGAAAACACTAAAAAATAAGGCTAGCACAAGGATCTACTGTATTTACAAAGAAACACAAAAAGCGTGCAAATCCAATGAAAAATGCCAAAGAGAATTATAAATAAAGTTCATGTGCTAGAAACTGGAGGAACAGTAGATGCCTTCATCATCAGTAACAAGTTGGACTCATTACAAGTGAGATCGCGTCAGGTAAAAAAGTGGAGCATCTAGCAAAACTTATTAAGAAAAAGTTATGCAAGTAGAAGCCTCAAGTTCAAAATGAAATGAAAAGCCAACAAAAATCAAGTTAATTGATCCAGCCTACTTAAATTTTTTATTAAAAAAAAATCTTAGACCATATGATATAATAATCAAACTAGGATTTATGCTAATTATCTTGAATGAAGACTTATGGCATGAGATGTAGCTTCAATAAAGACACACAAACACACTAGCAAGACTAAATTGTAAAAGACTCAGTTCTACCAATTTTTGGATGTGGTCCCCTTATATAAATTATGATTTATATATGAAATAAGATGCTAGAGTAAGAGATGGATAGAATTGTTATCTTTCATTTATGATATTGTCTATCGCATCACCTGAGGACAAGTAATGGTTCAAGTTTGGGGGTGTGATAACTCACTATATATGAGATATTCTAGCCCTTAATATTTGATTTCATCTTGTTATTGAGTAATTTGTTAGAGTCATTTAAGTTCATTTTTGCTACTTTAAGTAAACTTGTGAAGAGCACAATATGTGCTCTCATTTGTGAGTTTTTATGTATCTGTTACATGTGTAAGACTAATTTCTAATAAGTTCTAGAATGACAGAAGTGGAGCACCACTTTATCCCCAATGTATAGCTAAGTGTAAAACCCAATTCAGATTACAAATAATGGATGTTCATGGATATGTACAGCAACCCAAAAATTGGAATGTGCTTGAACTATAAAACAAAGGAGATAAGATCAAAGTGCTAGAAGTCAAAAGACTGCAAAAAGTATAGCCATTGTAGTGCGCTGCTTGTCACCTCTGTGTTGCAGCCCTGCCATCAAATGCTTTGTCTCCTGCATGCGTTGTGTACCTCTCTTAGTACTGGTACGAAGGAGAAGAAATAGAGGGAATATGATGAGTCTCATGGGTCAAAAGCGATAGATAGTCAAAAAGCCCAAGATCCAATTCATCATGAAACCTTATAGGAGGCTGGCTATAAAAGAATACCTTGAAGGAAAAAAAAGAAGGTTTAGACTCATAAAGAAACACTTGGTAGAAATTTGTAAGTAAGTTGAATCAAGTTAGATAATTTCTCTTCTATTCTTCTCAAGTATAAGGCATCAGTCTCAGGTGTTACAGAACTCGTCTGTTGTTGATTGAAGATTGCAAGAAGACGAAGAAGTTACTATAGGTTTTTATTTATTTTTTCATTATGTGTTTAAGAATATTTAACTTAGGAACCAGTGTTAATGTATCTACTGAGCTCATCATGAGCTAAACTATTTTATGTTGAGCAATGTGAAGTTAACGTGGCTTAACATTTTGTGTTAGTTGATGTGATGTTAGTGGTTGATTTATCTTGCATTCTATCGTTCTATTTCTGATTTTTTGGTTGATCATCTTAGAAAAGATAAGGTCATTTTGGTGTAAGGAATCCATCAACAATTGGACTTCATGATAAATATGATTGAAAATAGTAGGATAGAAATATTCACTAAATTAGTTACTTTAGGAATAAAGAGATATAATCATAAGGGACTGTTGGAATGAAACCATACATGGATTAAAGATTAAAGTGAGGATTAGTAATTTTTCCCTTTTTTCTTGCATATGCTTTTGATGTTGTAAGAATATACCATGAGATCACGTTTCGACCTCATCCGGCACAATATATCACATCATATATGCATAATAGATAAGTTATATTAATGGATCATTTCCCAACAGATTCTCTATTACTAATTTCAATTATTCAACCCACATTTAGTTCTATCATTGTTTACTTAAAAACTGAACTTGTAAAAATCATCACCTATTGTTATTTTTTGGCTCATGCTCATTCACAAAAGATAGTTTCGAAAATAAATCTAAATTATTACACTCCTCGTGAAAACGATATTTTTATTTTTTATCACTTGCTATAGTGGACCATGTATACTTGCGCATTATATAGATTTAATCCGTGTTTGGTTTTTAGCCTAGTCTTATGAAAGTGTTTGTTCTCTTTAAACTTTTTTAATAATAGTTTACTTTGAAGTGTTTCTTTAGGTTGTAAGCGCTAGTGTGTTTGCTTTTATTGTTAAAACGTTTAAAAGGAAACAATTTAACATTAAGTTTGTAAGTCAGATGAAAAAATTATAAATTTATGGTGCTCAAAACATTTCTATTCGACTAAGCTTTAAATGACATAAAAAAATATATGTTTGATCGTGTAAATATTAAATCGGGTGAAGAAGATCCTTAATGCCTTAAAAAATGTTGGCCAAGTTAAATTTCTCCACAATCCATATTATGTATTTAACCCATGTTTGTATGAATGTTATTACTTACTAAGATTCAATTTGATAAAATTATTTAGTATTTATATTTAGACATTTGTGGGAGAATACTAACTAAGTCACTTTGATAATATTTATTTTCATGGAAATATGAGAATAGGTAAAAATAACTTTTTGTATATATAACTAAATAAAAATATAATTACATTTTTATTGAATTATAGATGATAATTTAACTTGAAAAGAAAATTCTTATTAGATTTATAGAGTATATTTGAACTTCTCCAAATAGAGGTAAAATCTAATTATGTTTAAAGTTCATTAAAGAAATCATTTCTTTAAGTTTGAATGATTAATTCTAAACTATCTTGAACGGAGCAGACTTTAGAGAAGGATGTTAATATATATTCTGTCCAGAAATTAGAAATAGATGTTTCAACTTCTTGAAGGAATCTGAAATGATAAGAGTCGGTTAACTGTTGATCTCAAACGGTGGTTCCGATCTCCTTTATGGTAGCGCGAGATGGACTTGCATGGTTAGTAATCTCACGCCCAAGTCAGGTTAAGGTTTACGATGAGTAAAGTGAAATTGGAGATCAAAAATCGTGTACTTTCTCATAGCATGTGAACTATATATATATAGTGAGTAGAGTGAGCTTGAGATGAATTGGGCCTTTGACCGATCCAGAAAAGTTATCACAATGGCTTTACGAGCAATGGAGAAGTCGAGGGAAGTCCTAAGTATCATTGATCGACCTTCATGTCGTAGTCCAGTGTGGAATAGAAGTATTAAACTGAACACTTAGAATCAATATTTTAAAGGTAATGGGGGATAGGCGCATTTAATGCGGTTTCATCAATGAGACGCTTCGTCGCCATTTCTGGACACGTGCAATAACATGACTAAGTAGGCTGTCGCGCGGTTCACGGAATGCTTAAGTTGGTGTGTTTTGATAATTGAAATTATAGTTGTTGACCTTGTGATTCATGCTCATATATGGTCTTGATCCTTCGACTTCTATTGCTTATAAAGAAAGTGGGTTGAATATTTGGAAGTTTTTGCAACCTTCCAAGTTTCAAGATTTCAGTTATTTTTTTCGAAGTAACGTCTTTGTTTTTTTTCCCTTAGAATATCATTAAAAGTGGTTCATAATTTCGGTTAAAGCTTTTGCCTTTTCATATTTCCCACTTTTCCTTCTTACTCCAACTTTTCCTTCAACATTTATTGTTTTCTTAGCTAGGATGAATGATAACACTAACAATTTAGTAACTAATTCTAATTTGGAAGCCTCATCTGGATCATCCCAAGATTATCATCATCCTTACCTTAATAGTGATTACGTAGGACCGGAAATTATATCTTTACCTGGCGACTCTGGGTCAGAAGAGATGTCTGAGACTTCATTGGAGAAAGCACTACTACAGAAAACACATTTTACAACGGGTGGGAGAATGATTTCATTGCGGATGGTCACCAGTGGTAAAGAAGGGTGTGGTTATATGTGTCGTCTTTACCACCACGGGCTACTAGCCGTGGTAAAAACACTAAAGCAAATAACTTACTACTACAGTTGTATAAAGAAATCGTAGTAAAAGGTTGAGATCAAGGGTTTGATACCCAACGCTTGGATTTTTGCACATTTCAAAACATTTCACTACGGTTCTAGATTCTAACCATGGTGAAAGACTTAGCGCACACGATCCTAGATTCTAGTTATTGTGATATGCTTACTTGAGTTTATTATAACTTATATGAAATGTTCATTTCACTAACTTCTCACTAAACATGTAACCTTTCAATCTGATTTAGAAATAAATAACATAAAAAATTAAGTTATATTAGAAGAACAAGTTACCCTAATCATTGTTGTACAAGCTTTATACAATCCGTTTTCCGCATTTTGCTCTCTAATGATTATAACTTGTTTCAATGCTTCTTATTTTTCTGCTAACAATTTATTTACTTATAGTTCATTTTGCAAACTATTATTTACTTTATAGAAAAAAATTAGAAGTGAATGAAGTGATAGTTGAAGAATTAGAAGCATTGAATCAAGTTCTAACCGTTAAAAAGCAAAATATGAATAGTAGATTGCAAAAAGCTCCTAAAATATTGATAAGTGTAAGTTACTTTTTAATATAAATATCTCATATAATAATTTTCTAATTCAATTCGAAATGTTATATATATTCAGTAAGGGGTTGGAAAAAACTCAAACCATATACGATATAATAAACTCATCTTCTATGACATGTTGACGAAATGCAATGGAAGCTGCAATGTACAAGGTATATCATTAAAAATAACAAAAAGAAAAAAAAATAACACAAATATTTACAACATACCTCAATAAAAATATCAGCAATACAACATTCACAATAACTTACCTTAAACAACAATATACGTTAACAACAACATACAACTTTTATCAACAAAAAAAAATTATCAATAACATACAATTTTTATCAACAACAACGTATAATTTTTATCAACAAAGCCAAAATCATCAACAACATACAACTTTAATCATCAACAACATACCTTAACAACAACATACAACTTTTATAAAAAAACAAAACAAAATCATCAATAACATACAACTTTTATCAACAACAACATACCTTAACAACAACATAAAACTTAATTTTATCAACAAAAACAAAATCACCATCAACATACAACTTTTATCAACCACAACATACCTTAACAACATATATCTTTTATCATATATGAGCTTGTTATAAATGTGCCTTAAAACATGTGTTGATGAAAAGAAAAAAAAAATATTTTGGAGATTGCATTTAGCGAGAAAATTGGACGAAAAGTCGAGAAAAAAATAGTTGGTGAATAGTGATGCCCGACGATGAATAGTGCTATCCGTACGGACGAATAGTGCTATCCGTACGGACGAATAGTGACGTCTGTACGGTGAATAGTGTTGTCCGTATGGTGAATAGTGTTTTTTCATTTTCGGACTTTTTTCGATTCGGTCCATGGATCCATGTGATTTTGGGCTTTGTTTGTTAGATATTTGCTATTGTAAATATGTATCTCTTATATGTTTGTTGTATGACAATCTTAGAGTTTACACCAACAAGGGAGAGCAAGGGTTTATAGGCATAGTGTAACACTCTTTTCTACCCCACAATTAAATGAAAAAATATTCACATATATCAGAGTAAAATATTAAACTCAATAAAAATCACCTAAAAGGGCGTACATTTCCTAATAAATCAAATATAAGTCAAAGCTCCGTAAACAACGGGTTTTCTCAAAAGATATCAAAAATTTCATCAAAAGGCAGCGGAACTCAAAAAGGCATAATCCAAAGTTTTCCTTATACGGGAACATAATCAAAATAACCTAATCAAATAAATCATGGTTTAACTCAAAGACCCCAACTCAATGTTACACTATTATAGCAAGACCCTCTACGTTAACCAAAAGGCCAACAACTCAAAACTCCGAAAATATCCTTGACGACGTCCACAATTAAACCTGGTCATCTGCACGTTACCCACGTGGAGGCAACATTCAAACAGGCAGGGTGAGTAAAACGATTCATAATAATCAATGTAGGAAATCAACATACAAAATGGCGTCATTTTCATATTCAACATCATCATATTCATCAAGGAACATCAAAGGCCACAACATTATAATTTACTCAAGATTATCTCATAAATGCAAATGCAACGAGACTCAATGTATGTGGTGTCATACCCCAAATTTGTCATACCTTTTCAAATATTTTCGCATTTCGATTTTATTTTTGGTTTTGCATCTCCTGCATGGTATCATGTCTTTTATCTTGAATAAAACTCAGAGGATTGGTTAGCCATAATGAATATTCGGATCCACATACAGACTAGTTGAAACTTTGCCCAAGCTGTCTGAGTAAGACCTCTAACTAATTTGACACGACGTTGCATTTCTCCGAGTTATTTATTCTGCGTTAGCTACTTTCTGTGCGATCGTTTTTTTTAAGAAATTTCTTTTCATTTTATTTAAAATTTTTAGCATTTGATTTATAATTTATCCATATTTTTTTATTAACTATTTATTTTATTTTTATCACCTTTTATTCAATATCTTGTTAATATTAATTTCTTTTCTTTCTAAAGAATATAGAAGTCATTTCTTTTAGTTCCAATTTTTATTTTTTGTTTATATTAATATGTTGATAATATTGTTTATGTAATATCAGTTTTTATTAGATTATGCTAATTATTTGGTTGATTAGTGTGTAATTAATTATTGGTTAATTAAGTTAGTAAAATATAATTAAAAGGAAAAAACGGTAGATAAAGAATTAAGAGAAGAGGAAAATGGAATGGCAGGCCCAACATTGGAGGCCCACCCGGACAACACGTTAAAAAGGGGATTTCATTTTGGAAAACCTAATTTTGACTACTGTTCATTCTCCTTGCTCATCAGACGGCCGCCCAAAACCCTAGCTCCAAACCTAAACCATCTTTCATCATCTTCCTCTCAACATCACCATTATCACCTTCACCCTCCTTTCCTCTTTCATTTTCGTCGCCGCCGGTGCATAAACCCAGCCATCACCAAATCTCATTCCCCTCCGTAACCATTTCTGTCACCATAAAAACACCATCGTTATTTCACTTCTCTCCTTCAACTCATGTGAATCATAACCCAACATCAGCTCAGACCTTCAACCTCATGTGTGATTCACCGTTGTAGCTTGCTTACAACAATTGCAAGTAGTGAAACTCCATGTTGAAGATTCAATTTGGATTTTTTGTGTATTAACTCGTTGACAGGTACCTAATGATAGCGGTTTCCTTCAAGATTTGGAGTCTAAAACATCGGTGTAATCAAGCTTCGAGGATGACAACAATAGCTTGTGGCTTCAAACAACAACAATCGCGAACCTCTTGAAGAACAACTTGGAACATCCTTTGGTTCAGACCCATCATCATGGATTCCACATCACGATTGCGGTTAAAATTTGGAGTTCTTATTTAGTTTCAATTTAATGTCGCGTTACTGAGTTTCAGGCGGAGGATTTATTTTGCTGCGGTGAAAAGGTTGTAGCTCCAGCAAACGTAGTAGTTGCGGAGTTCCTTTGTCTATTTATTCTGGCAAATAACAACCAGAAAAATGACTCTGTCGAAGTCTCGTTGCTGTCCTCTTTGCGGTAACAACTTGAAACGAGTTACTTTTGTGTCATTTTGTTTTATTTCCTTATTTGTTTTCATGTTGATAATGTTACGTTGACACGACAATCTCGCAACATTGAATGACTTTGAAAAGGTATTGCTATTGTTCTGTTAACAGTGTAATCAAAGTTGTGGTATTCGATACGGTAGTGCTCTGTTTCGAGATTTCTAGCTGCATATCATGTATTGTTACGATGAATTGTGTTTTTAAATTATTTCATTGTGATTGCTGCGTTTAACAGTCATGAATTGTAAATTGCTGATTTATTCTTGAATACTGTAAAACTAGTTGTTGATGCTTATGTTCATTGGTGATTATTCGAGCCTAATCTGGTTTTTGCATATTTGTTTGCATTAACATTTTAACCGTGCCGTGAATGGTAAATTGTTGATTGGTGTACTATTGCTGTTGTGATACGTTGTTTAATTTATTCATTACGTCTTTGTCGGTTTCAAACTTGAACAGAGCGATGTGTTTGATCTTGGGTTGTTGTTCTGTTATGATTTCGATTTGATTTTCGTCACTCACTTCTACGCCATTTTTTTTAACATTTCGATCTTTAATTTCAGTTGATTGTGATTAGGTGTGTTGTAATTGATTCTGTCGGTAATGATTCTTATTTCAGACCAATATGATTAATAACCATTTGTTTGTGGATTTCAATTTTAATTACGTGTTCGCGGTAGTGCCGATGAAGTTGTATCGATTACGTACTCTTTTATGGCCAGAGGGTATACCAAGATGTTATTTCTGGAGTAGTAATTATGCAGAAGTTTGAGAATGTAATAATAATGTGTTTTTGCTAACCATTCTATTTCGGTAACATGTCAATTACGACTTGCCATTCGAAATTGTTGTTGCAAGTTTGGATTCTTAATTGTGTTGGCTATAGCGACATAGTTATTGTTGTCGTCATTTTCAAGAATACCCCGAGCTCGTTCATGCCGTGAGAGGGTGGAGACAAGCAAAGCCTAGAATTGAGAAATAGAAGAATTTCAGACTCAATATGTTTTACGGTTCACTTTTCTTTTCCTTTTCTCCTTACTTTTCAGTTTGCTAGTTCAAAGGTTGTGTTAAGTTTTATTAATATTTATTGTGAGTCTTAAAATTAGTTGCATTTTGAAAAGGGCAGTAAAGTTTTGATGCCCACGTTTCTAGATATCAGTTTTTGAGATTGTTATATTTGGAAAAATACTGCTAGTTAATACTCCACTATTTTTTTTGTATTCACTAATACTATATTTAATATTCAATTAACATGTAACAATATCTATTAATGAAAGAAATCATAATTTTCATGTAACACTATATCTGATAGTATCTTTGAAATTATTTTAAAAGAATAGGTGGATGGGTATGAAATCTTAGTTAATAACTTACTGTAATATTGATAATAATTTTGTTTAAATTAATTTTACTATCAACTTATACTATCATAAATATCTTCCATAACATGGTCATGAATTGTCCACAAAACTACTAATTTGTTTGATTTAATTAAATACTTGAAATAATAATTAAATTATTAGATTATTTGTTTTTAGTAGGAATTTTGCTAACCTGTGAATTTTGTAAATAAATTTTGTAAATATTGCAAACAAACTTGTTGCATTATATTCCATCCCCATTTGAATAAATGTATCCCAACTCCCACAAAAATGTAATAATTGTTATTGCTTTTATCTTGATTTCTTCAATACTTTAAAGCCATTTTAAAAATAAAATCTCAATTTAT
This sequence comes from Lathyrus sativus, assembly GCA_963859935.3. Classification (NCBI taxonomy): domain Eukaryota; kingdom Viridiplantae; phylum Streptophyta; class Magnoliopsida; order Fabales; family Fabaceae; genus Lathyrus; species Lathyrus sativus. The sequence goes on from OZ012738.1 coordinate 34,452,389, forward strand.
TGAGCCATTTTCTACCCTTGTAAGTCGAGTGCTTTCAAAGCCTCGCCATCAACCTTTGATCACTATACCCAACATTTAAAGCTTACTCCTGGGCTTCCTTACAGTGAAACCTATTTGATCGATTATTTTTAGTTGGTCACTTAGAAGACTAGCCCACTTTGCTAGTGTACACGTTAAAACTCTAATTTTAAACCTCGATTCACATCGAGTATTTTCTCAAATGAAACTTAAAATACTTAATAACTACTCAAATACAATTTCAATAAAAGGATGAAAAAGAGAGAGTTCCAAGTCTTTGGTTCTCTCTCCCAATTGTTTGGGTCCGAGAAGTCTTTCTTAAGCTCGAACAATTGTCATCTAAAAAACGATAAACGAATTCAAACCTATTTTTCCTAAACACTTAGACGAAAAAGAGAGAGCTCCAAGTCTTTGGTTCACTATCCCGATTACTTGGGTCCGAGAAGTCTTTCTTAAGCTTCGAGTAATCGTCATCCGATTAATACACTCTAATTATATTAAACATCTTTCATAATATTAGATGAGAAAAGGAGAGAGTTCCAAGTCTTTGGTTCACTCTTCCGATTATTTGAGGTCCGAGAAGTCTTTCTTAAGCTTCGAGTAATCCTCATCTGTTAAAATACTTTAATCACATACTATCTTTCAAATGCCATTCAGACAACTTCTTTTGCAATGAAAAAGAGAGTGTTCCAAGTCTTTGGTTCGCTTTCCCGATTACTTGAGGTCCAAGAAGTCTTTCTTAAGCTTCAAGTAATCTTCATCCGTTCAACTTATTCAAACCATACTCAATTCTATCCTTTCGCCTTTGAGGTTGAAAAAGAGAGATCTCCAAGTCTTTGGTTCACTCTCCCGATTACTTGGGTCCGAGAAGTCTTTCTTAAACTTCAAGTAATCGTCACCTCTAGCTAAACATCCAATATATTTAACCAACCTCGTTACCTCGCCTCGTGCGACCACAACCCTAAAACCTATTCAAATCTACCCTCTTTTCAAAACCAAAATACTTAACCAATCAAACTCTATTATTCGCCTCGTGCGATCCATAACTTAAACAAATCTTCTCAAAGGACATTGTTTAGTCCCTTCTTCCGTGCATAACAAACTAGTGCTTCAGCCTCCCCTAGCGAGCAGACAAGCCAACGTTTAGCAGTTAGAATGCGACCTAAACACTTGTTCCATTCAAATACAACCTTCTTTTCATGATGAAAAAGAGAGAGCTCCAAGTCTTTGGTTCACTCTCCCGATTACTTGGGTCCGAGAAGTCTTTCTTAAGCTTCAAGTAATCGTCATCCGTACCCACAAACCTTTTAACGAACCGTAGGCCGAACTACGGCTGCTCTGATTCTTCATTCACTTTCGAATGCAAGATACGTAGGCACAAGATTGCGATGATCTTGGCGAGCACAATCCCCTCTTTTTCCCGTAGTCCTACGAACTACGAATGCTCTGATTTTCCACTTCTTACAAGTGAAGATACGTAGGCACAAGGGTCCAAATCCTAGGCGAGCACCCTATCTTAACCATCCATTTCCCCTTTAGCAAGCAATTCCTTTAGAAGATAAATAAGTGTATCCACATTCTCTCTGTCGCACCTCGAAAAATCACGGAGACATTTCGGAGAAACGACCCTCGCGCGAAAGGCGCGGAAATGCGGTTCGACAGAGTCGCCACCGAACTTTATTTTTCCCGAATAAACGGGAGAGGAAAATATCGAGAAAACCTCTTAAAAACGAAAGGATAGGAACAGGGCTGTCGCAACCATGTTCCGGGTTCGGGAGTCGGTTACGTGAGGGGAAGGTATTAGCACCCCTCACGTCCGTCGTACTCGACGGGAACCTCTTAAGGTAATTGTGGGGAGTGTTGTTTAAGGTTTACTTGTTTTCTTCTTGTTGTTAAAGGTAGAATTGGTAGGTTAAAAGGTTAAAGACACAAAGGAGAGGGGGGTAGTTAGAGGATAGGGTGCTCGCCAAGGATTGGGGCCCTTGTGCCTACGTATGCTCATTCGGACGAGAATGAGAAATCAGAGCGTCGTAGTTCGACTACAGGAAAGGATGGGGGGAATGGAAGATGGAGGGGATTGTGTTCGCCAAGATTATCGCAATCTTGTGCCTACGTATCTTTTATTCAAAAATAAATAAAGAATCAGAGCGTCCGTAGTTCGTGGTAACAACCACGAAAGATGAGGTTGAATAAGTTGGAAATTTGAGAAGGAGACGAAAGAGTGACTGACAAGCAACCCAAGAGCGCGTCTCAAGAGCTTGTCACTCAAGAATTCAAGAATGCGAGATTCCAAGAACTCAGTTCTTTCGGGAATTGACTGAATAGGTTGGAGATAAAGAGTTGGATGTTTTGAAATTCGAAAGAATAAATTAATAACAACTCGAGGGCGCGCCTCGAGAATTACTCATTCAAATATTCAAAGAATGCTAGATTCTAGGAATATCTCTCTTACGTAAGTTCTAAAAATGTTTGTGAAAGGATCGAATCGAAGAGTGGCATGCGAGGCCAAAAGGAAGTTTTTTTGAAGTAGCTCGACGACGTGTCGAGGATTTGTTTGAAGATGGGACCGACTTGACGACGTGTCAAGTGTTACAGTTGTGAGAAACGATATTAGTCCCTGAGGGTGCTCCTAATATCGAGACCACGAGGAATTGTGAATAAAAAAAGGGCTGCGAATGCGGACGAACATTCGACTTAGGAGAACGTTTGAAAATGTTTGAATTTAAAAGAGTCGAAAGGTTGAGTGAATAACAACCCCAGAGCGTGCCTCGAGAATTATCCACTCGAAGACACAAGGAATGCTAGATTCCAAGTATCTCCTTCTTTCGAAGTTTGATCGAGAAAGAATATTTTAAAATGATTTGAAGCGAAATGGGGTATGAAGATAATTTGTGAACGTGTGAGAAGTGAGAACGCGAGATTGAGTTTGAAAATATCGATTATTTAATAAATGAGACGTCGGCCCCACAACTAAATAATCGGGGTATTACCGAAATGCTAGATTCCAATAACACCATTTTATTTGAAAAAGGGTTTGGATGGACAAACGGAAATATCACATGGAATGCTAGATTCCTATGATATTTGTTCTAAATAGCGTACTAAAACGAAAAAACGAACGACGTATTATTTGAGGTGTACACCTCCATAATGTTCGTCCAAAATTCAAGAAATGCTTGACTTCAAGAATTTAATTTCTCATGACTTGGCTGAGAAATAATTTAATGTTGAAAAATACATTGAAATAGGATTTAAAGAAAATCAAACATATTTTTGAAATAAGCTGAGAAATAGTTTGTTAAAATAAATTGATTTAAGTTTAACAAAATAAATAAATTAATCAAACGTTAAAAGTAAATTTGAAAGAAATATCTAAAGTGTAATTTTTGAATTGTCTAAAACATGCTACTTACTAAAGTATAAAAATAAAAGTCGAATTGCCTAAAAAAATTAATTATATATATATAAAAAATGGACAATACATTATTTAAGGTGTACACCTTAATAACGTTCATTCGAAAACTCGAGAAGTGCTAGACTTCAAGAGTTTAAATTTAAATAATCGAAGGGCGTATTTTAAAGTGAAAGAAGTTTAATTTTAAATAAACAAAGAGTTTAATTTTGAACAATACACTACTTAAGGCGTACGCCCCAATAGTGACTATTTAAGAACTCAAAAGATGTTAGACCTTAAGAGGTTCTTTCTCTTCATGATTTATTTTTTTAAAAAAATTTAAATATCAAAAATAAGTTGAATTAGGATTAGGGAAAAAGTGCTTAATCAAATTTTAAAAATATATTTTAAAATATTAAGATTTTGCTTAAAATTACTTTAAGTAGCTTTACAAGCTAATAAGTTAACTAAATGAATAAAAAAGTGAGATTATTGAATCAATTAAAATAAATAAACTTAAAATTTGACCAGAGTTGTATATTAATACCAACACAGTATCATGCGGAAACTAAACTTAAACAAAATGACTCAGAGTTTACACAACGCTAACTCCAAGTATTGAAATGTGCATCAGCATAACAAGCAATGATAAAAAACCAAACATAAAACATGACAAAGCTTTAAAAAAAACGACACGTAAAAGCGTCGGCTGCCCAATTTAATCCCAGAAAGCAAAAAAAATACACGCCAATAATAGATGAATGACAGCTTGATGGATAAAGGAACTTAAGAGCATTCAATCTTTGTGAAATCAGTAATGACTCACAAACAAAATCAAACCAACCCCATTTGCTGACGTTTTAACTTTCAATCACACTAGCACATTTATAACAAAGAAACTCAAAAGTTGAAACATGGCTACGGTAGCAACGATTTAACACAAAAACACAAGGTCTGGTCGCAAATGTCGGATATTTATGACCAAAAAATTAATGTTAGTAAGCCAAACAATAAACATGGTGCAAAATTCGTTACGATAAAAGCTTCACAGTGATATTCATATGGCTCTCGCAGTCACTACCGTAATATCTAAACCAAGAATTGACCTCCATAACGATGCTATAATCAGGTCCTGAACTATTTTAAAAAAAACATAACTATTTTAAATAACATGAGGTTTACAAAACAAAATTGATGCCATCCTAATGTTGACAGTAAAATGCAGTAGCAGCAATTCTTCAGTTTACACATACAATGCTGTTTGAACATACTTTAGTAAGAACATCTCATCAGCCATAACACTCAACATCAAGCGCATAATAATTTTTAACAAAAAATAATGACAGCTGCACCAAATTCTAAGCACAGGCAGAACATAAACATCAATTCAATATCGCAGTATCCAAAAAAGAACATCTACCGCAGCCGACAAAATGCAGGCACCATTGGATAGAGACCAAAAAACCAGTGTGATAAACATATCAATGACAACATAAATTCGCTTTTTATTACCGTCGACAGGTTGTGTTGAGACCGCTGTTGTCGTGTTGTGGTCGAGTTCACGTTGTTGTCAAACCGGGTAAGAATTTGAAGTCATGGCTGCTACACTTAATATGTCGCGACTGCTATCGAAGTTCGAAGTCGCGACCTTAAATCCCCTCTCAAGTTTAAAATATGCACATGATGCAGATGACTGAAAGCAAGGATCCAACCAAACCACATCCAGTATCAACCTACAATAAGAACAGAGTCAGTAAAACTACACCATCAGGATCTCAAAACTCAGATTGTACTGAACCGTTACTGCTACTCGTTCGTCATTGTTGTCGGTGCGAGCTTGAAAACTCGCTTATATTGCATGTATGATAGAGTCCAATGACATTGCGGCCGGCACGCAATCAGTTCCAAACCTTGAGTTTAAACCTTAAAAATCTGCACATAATAGACAGCAATCCGAGCAAACACAGAATACGAACTTTACAAGTTTAAACCATTGATCCAACACTAAAGCATTTACCATGTACAATCAGGATATCTATGTGCAGTGAAGAGTGATGTAAATATCTATTAAACAACAACCATGATTTTTTAACGGGTCTTAACAGAATAAACAAACAAACAAAGTGAACTCACGCAACTAAATCACAACGAAAACTGAGTCGATTTCAATAAGTGAGGTACCGAATGTCGAGCTGGTGGAGCTATCGCAGATGTTCCGCTATCCTCTGAGCTACTGTTGGGTCGTTGTCGTCGTGGTGAACATCGTCGCTACCGCGTTCGACTTCGCCGATAATGAGGGTACTTTGATGGTTCGATTGACGGTGGCGAGAGGTTGAAAGATATTGGCAAACGAAACTGAGTTTCGCACGAAGAAGAGAAGTTTATCGTGTGAGGTTTGTGGGTTTGTCGAATTTCAGAATGAAGGTGAAATCGAAGGAGGAAGGTGACGGATGGATTTGGTTTGAGGTGAGTTAGGAATTCGCTTCGGAAGGAGGATGAGGAATAGGGTTCTGGGGTGGATTGGGGAAGAACGGCGCTGATTAGGGTTTGGAAGGGGCAATGAACAGTGTTCCTTTTTTTTATTATTCTGAAAAATCTCCCCTTAAATGGAGTGGGAAGTAAAAACCTAATGGGCCACCAGACCGCATACGGGCCTTCCGCCCCCTCCAATTGTGCCCTCAACCTTCTTTTCTCTTCTTCTTTAAACAATTAATCCATTATTAAAACAATAAGTAATTAATATAAATTAACATGGATATAATTAAATAATATATAAATATTAACAATAATTACTAAATGGATATTAACAAATATAATAACAACAAATAAATGTTAATAAACGCTAATTAAATAAAAATTGACGAATATATACAAAATATTTATTAATATTAGAAATATTCTTTTAAAAAAAAGAAAAAGGTTAGGAAATTGAAAAAAGAAAATAATGGTCACAAAAAAAACCCTACGCCACGTGTCACGCTTGATTTGGTCAAAAAGATAAAATTCTAAAAAAAACCAGCCAATTGCGAGCAGACATGTGTCTAAAAGACGTGAAATGATAAATGCGAAAATATTTACAAATGGGTAGGACAAATTTAGGGTATGACAGATGCCCCTATCTAATCGACTTAAACCCAGGAGAATGAACTGCATTGGCGTTCACATTCCTGAGGTAGAAGTCTATTAGATATAAAAAGACCCTGAATTTGTCCGAAAGAAAGAGAGATGCTTGAGAGTTGAAAATGCCGATAATTGTAAACCTCTGAGTAAACTGTACATAATAGGCAACAGGTCGTCATCACTAAAAGGATGATGGGATGAAACACACACGGCTACTACCACCCAAAAGGACGGTAGAGCAAACACACACACACATCGCATAGTCTATCATTAATGACCATGATAGACTCCTCACCAAAAGGATGACGGAGCGAAACACAAATAAACGATCGCACAATCTGACATCGACGAAATGTCAGACCCACCACCAAAAGGATGAGGGAGCGAAACTCACACCAAAACATCGCACAATCTGATATCGACGAAATACCAGACCCACCACCAAAAGGATGATAGAACGAAAACACAAACAAAACATCGTACAATCTGATACCGACGAAGTATCAGACCTACCACCAAAAGGATGATAGAACGAAAACACAAACGAAACATCGCACAATCTGATACCGACGAAGTATCAGACCTACCACCAAAAGGATGGTAGAGCGAAAACACAAAAGAAAACATCGCGCAATCTGATACCGACGAAGTACCAGACCTACCACCAAAAGGATGGTAGAGCGAAAACACAAAAGAAAACATCGCGCAATCTGATACCGACGAAGTACCAGACCTACCACCAAAAGGATGGTAGAGCGAAAACACAAACAAAACATCGCGCAATCTGATACCGACGAAGTATCAGACCTACCACCAAAAGGATGGTAGAGCGAAAACACAAAAGAAAACATCGCGCAATCTGATACCGACGAAGTACCAGACCTACCACCAAAAGGATGGTAGAGCGAAAACACAAACGAAACATCGCACAATCTGATACCGACGAAGTATCAGACCTACCACCAAAAGGATGGTAGAGCGAAAACATAAAAGAAAACATCACGCAATCTGATACCGACGAAGTATCAGACCCTACCACCAAAAGGATGGTAGAGCGAAAACATAAAAGAAAACATCGCGCAATCTGATATCGACGAAATACCAGACCTACCACCAAAAGGATGGTAGAGCGAAAACATAAATAAAACATCGCACAACCTGATACCGACGAAGTACCAGACCTACCACCAAAAGGATGGTAGAGCGAAAACACAAAAGAAAACATCGCACAATCTGATACCGACGAAGTACCAGACCTACCACCAAAAGGATGGTAGAGCGAAAACACAAAAGAAAACATCGCACAATCTGATACCGACGAAGTACCAGACCTACCACCAAAAGGATGGTAGAGCGAAAACATAAAAGAAAACATCGCACAATCTGATACCGACGAAGTACCAGACCTACCACCAAAAGGATGGTAGAGCGAAAACATAAAAGAAAACATCACACAATCTGATACCGACGAAGTACCAGACCTACCATCAAAAGGATGGTAGAGCGAAAACATAAAAGAAAACATCGCACAATCTGATACCGACGAAGTACCAGACCTACCACCAAAAGGATGGTAGAGCGAAAACACAAATAAAACAAGTCGCTATCACCAAAAGGATGATAGGACAACACAGATCTGAAGTTTACCAACACCAAAAGGATGCAGGCTGGGTTGAACTGACGAAGTTCGACTATCACCGAAAGGATGATAGTAAGGCAATTGACAACGGTCACGCTTGCTGGGTACAACTTATTGGGGAACCCCTGAGAAGAAGATTGAATTTGAAATGAGTCGACGGGGTACGCCCATCGTCTTTGCTTGGAGATCGTAATTTGCTGAAATGATTTCATGGTTACGCCCATGAATTCTGAAGAGGATGCCCCTGACTGGGCTGAATTTGTCTTGATGTCTTGTCTTGCTCAACAAAAGGTTGAACAACTTCATAAGGGACGCCCACGGTCTTGCTGAAGATGCCCCTGTTCGGGTCGGATCTTGCACTGAACTTCTTGGATTTGCCCAACAAAAGGTTGAACAACTTCGTGGGAAACGCCCACGGTCTTGAATGGTATGCCCCTGATTAGGCTGAATGTTGATTTGCATATTTGATCAACCACGAGGTTGAAATTCGTCACGGGAGACGCCCATGGTCTTGAAAAAGATGCCCCTGACTGGGCTGAATCTTGCTTTGAATAACTTCGAATTTTGATGGGAGAGACCCACAATTGCAGAAGATTGCCCCTGACTGGGTTGATGATTGCTTTGAAGCTCTTGAAAATTGCGGGATAAACCCACCATCTTGTGGAAGATCCCCCTGACTGAGCGGTCGACGGTCTTGGAAATCTTCGGGATTGATCCTGGACCTTGACTTGCATATATGAATGTTGGATGATAAATGATATTCCATATGAGTGGACGTGCAAATGCAAATGCTGACGAGCGTAGATGCAAGAGCTGGGGAAGTATGGTATGATTGGAGTATGCATATGATGCAAAATATTTATGATATCGAATGCGATGCGTATGATTGCAAATGGGTAATTGGAAATGCAGGTGGAGACGCCAGCGTAGTGGGCTTTGGGTAGTTGCCAATGCAGATTGGACTTCGGGTGGTGGGAGGGATTGACTTCCTTGACACGCAGTTTGTTGAAGATGTCACGATCGAAGCAGAAGGTGATGCTCTGGATGCCTCAAGTCTGGGTACTTGGTGATTTGTTGTCAATTTCCTTCAGAGAAGATTGCAACTCTGCTTGTTGGTTAGGGTAACTTGGTCTTGCCCCAGTCTGAATATGGTAATGATATGCCCCTGCTCGAGCTGTTGAGTGATTGGCCCCAGCCTGTGGGTTTTGAAGTAGTCTTGCCTCGTGTACGCCACTGAAAGTCTAGTTCCTCCTTAATTGCCTTTTGCTGGAGTGTTTTTGGATACCTAGCACTGTTTTGCAGTTTAAAATTGTACATTCATAAATGGTAATAATTAATGCAAAGTTTGATGCAAGTTTGAAAAAGTATTGTTTATGTGGAAGTGTCGTGATAGTGTGAAACGAATGGATTGTTAGCCCAAACGTTGTGCTAATTTGATTGGTGCGAAAGATATAGCAAGCAAAATGACACCAAAATTGATGATTAGAAATCATGTGAGGAGTCAGGTTACGCAACCTTGCGATAGTATGCTTTCAGAATAAACCTCGCCTCAATTAGGACTTTCGAGGGCTGTAACGTGGTCTGGTTCACGGTTATGAAACAAAGGATATTAGGCTCAAAGTATGATTTGTACCCACCCCTTCTTCGTAATGATCTCCAGTCCTACGCTCAGTTAATCCTACACTTGACTTGACGGTGTAAGCTTGAAGGTTCAAGATTTGCTCGACGTGGCAGTCACCTTATTTTGGTTTTTTTGATGGATGTTAGTGCCCCTTTGATCTGGGTGGCCACTGAATCCCTTTTTTTGTTGAGGGTTTCGGGGTCCTCTTTTGCTTTTATTTTTATCCCTAACTTTTGCATGGATTGACTTCGTTTGTTAGATCCATCGGGATTGCCTTGATCTTGCCTAAGTCCCCTCAAAGGTGTTTGACTTAGCAGGATTTTTGATTTTTGATTTTGTTGTGACTGCCATGTTATGAGTCATTGAAGAACAACCGTCTTCTGGATTTTGCTTGTTGATTCGAGTGTGGGTTTGAATTAACTGAACACTACCCTGCCCCAGGTTGAGTGTAAAGGCTTGAATATCCGAAGGAAACTGCTACTTCTAGGCTCGAAGTGGTTTACTAGGGATTAACTCCTTATATCTCCGGTGTTTGGGGAATTGAAGCAATGCATGTACATCATTGACGAGATTCTATCTGAAAGCATACCGTTTGCAATTATGGGTATCTCGTTTTCATCATCCTCCCTCAAGTCATGCTAAACAACAGTGAGTAGAGTGGAGTAAACAAATGTGTCGGTGATAGGCGAAAAATGAGTGAATACGACATAACTAATTCAAAACATGCATAAACGATACATTAATGAAAACCAAATACGAATGGCAATTGTTCAAAGCATACAATACTTAAATAAACAAAGACAAAACATAAGAAACTGCGAATAATGAAATGGCAACATGACTGCCTTCTTCGGGGAACAAACTTGACTGGAATCAATCTGCCGTTGGCGCTAGTTGACTGGTGGCATCGGATTGTTGATGATGTTTGGAGACTTCCCATTGAAGTTGATAGCATCCCTGTCGATCATGTCTTGAATTATGTGCTTGAAAGCCCTGCAATCCTCAATGGTGTGACCTGGAGCGCCCTTATGAAACTCACAATGAGCATTTGCATCGTAATCAGCAGGAAGGATAGTTGGAGGAGCCAAATCTCTTGGAACAACAACCTTTTTCTCCATCAACTGAGCAAAGATTTTGGCATATGGCATTGGTAGACGATCAAAGACTCTATCTGGCCTCCATGTTCTCGGCGGACGCTGTGGGCGAGCACCTTGTCGTTGCTGAGTAGCTTGCATCTGCTGTTGCTGAGGAGGATACTGATATCCTTGTTGGTTGTAGGCTTGTTGCTGAGGAGCCTGTTGCCTTGGCATCTGAGCTTGCGCTGCATGGACAGCTGGCTGATAAGGCATTGGAGCATATTGCGCAGCAGCAACATATGGATACTGATAGTAGGGAACTTGATAAGGCATAGGAGGAGCTTGTTGAGAAGCTTGCCCTTTCTGCACGAAGATGGCATTTGTTTCGCCCTCCTTCTTCTTGTACCCGTTGAAAGGCCTCTTGGCATTAGCCTGGCTGTTAGAACCTCCTGGGATCTTCCCACTCTTCAGCCCTTCTTCAATTCTCTCACCGACGATCACCAGGTCAGAAAATCCAGCGGAGACACTACCGATCAGCTTTTCATAGTACTGGCCTTGCAAAGTGCCCATGAAGATGTCAATCAATTCACGGTCAACAAGAGGTGGATGCACCCTTGCGGCTAGCTCTCTCCATCGCTGCGCGTACTCCTTGAAGGATTCGCTGTCCTTCTGAGTCATACTCTGAAGTTGAGTACGATTTGGAGCAAGATCGGTGTTGTACTTGTACTGCTTGACAAATGCATCAGCTAGCTCGGCCCAAGTGCGCACACTATTACGTTCCAGCTGCATATACCATTCGAGTGATGCCCCAGACAAGCTGTCCTGGAAACAATGGATCATGAGCTTCTCGTCTCTGGCATAGGCAGCCATCTTGCGACAGTACATCTTTAGATGAATGTTTGGGCAGCTGAGACCTTTGTACTTTGAAAATTCGGGCACCTTGAACTTTGGAGGAATGACAACATCAGGCACCAGGCACAATTCCAGAGCACTGAAAGAATTTGAGTTATGCCCCTCCATGGCGCGGAGTTTCTCGGCTAGATCTCGGCACATCTTCATGGCTTCAGAATCCTGAGCGGCAACAGGACTGGCGATGGGAATAGCAACATGATAGTTCTGAACATCGTCATACTGATCCATCAGAGTATCTTCGACATGAGGAACCGGGATTTGCACAGCAGCAGGCTGGGCGTGCGGGATAACTCCAACGGTAACTCCAGGCGCTGGGATTGGCTGAGAAGTGTTTCCTTCGACTGCGTTGTTGAAGTTCAACGGCATCCCATGAGAATTCGGAATTGGGACCAAAGGGATGGCAGTAGACCCTTGTCCATTGACAACAGCGGCGGCTTCACGTTGTTCTTCTTCTCTCCTGGCTGTGAGGATGGCTTCGAGGATCTGGTCGATATTTCCTTTCATGGAATCCAACTCTTCCCTGAAGGCGACTTGCTCCTGTTGAATCTGCTCCATCACTCGTCTGGTATTGGCTCTAGTTGCGTATTGGTGTCGAGGAATCAGCTTGATTTACTGGAGAAGAAGGAACGGAGACATAAGATTCTGTTGAAGGACTGGAAATGCAAAATGCACAACATATGAAATGCAATGCAAATGATATGCAAGATGCAATGCAAGATACAAGATCCAGGATCACAGGATCACAATCAAACGACTCCTGAAGCTGGTAACTGTAACAGATAAGCAACCATAATTCCTGCTCAGAGAAAACTGACAGGTACAACCTATACGGGAAGGTCTAAACATTCTACCCATAAACCCTCTCACGGGATGGCTTCTATGTTTGGTTCCCAGGATCACGGACACTAGTCGTATTAGCGTCACGCAACAGGCTGACTGTGTTACGACGATAATGACGATAAGGTCTCTCCTGGGTGGGGTCCTCATGCTAGGCGCACAAGGAGCGAGTCCTTGGAGACTAACACTACACGACCACCAATATCGGAACTGGTGCTAACAAAAGGTTCCCAGAATCACGGACCCTTCATTAATCAAGTCGTGCAACAGGCTAGCTGTGTTACAACAAGATCTACGAATAGGTCTCCTCTGGAGGAGCTTTCATGCTAGGCCCACAAGGAGCAAGTCCTCGGAGACTAACACTACTCGACTACCAATTCTAAACTAAGTGTTCCCTCTGCTTTTACCAAAGCTCGGGTGTAGAGCTTCACTCATGATGTCATCCCAAAAACCAACAAGCCCAGATAACAAGCACAAATAAAATCTACAAGAGAACAAATACAAAAAGAAAACAAATAAAAAACAAACACTCCTCACAAACCAAAAGATAGGCTCGACTCTCTCTTTGCATGGAGCAATGCGTCCCCGGCAGAGTCGCCACCTGTCGCACCTCGAAAAATCACGGAGACATTTCGGAGAAACGACCCTCGCGCGAAAGGCGCGGAAATGCGGTTCGACAGAGTCGCCACCGAACTTTATTTTTCCCGAATAAACGGGAGAGGAAAATATCGAGAAAACCTCTTAAAAATGAAAGGATAGGAACAGGGCTGTCGCAACCATGTTCCGGGTTCGGGAGTCGGTTACGTGAGGGGAAGGTATTAGCACCTCTCACGTCCGTCGTACTCGACGGGAACCTCTTAAGGTAATTGTGGGGAGTGTTGTTTAAGGTTTACTTGTTTTCTTCTTGTTGTTAAAGGTAGAATTGGTAGGTTAAAAGGTTAAAGACACAAAGGAGAGGGGGGTAGTTAGAGGATAGGGTGCTCGTCAAGGATTGGGGCTCTTGTGCCTACGTATGCTCATTCGGACGAGAATGAGAAATCAGAGCGTCGTAGTTCGACTACAGGAAAGGATGGGGGGAATGGAAGATGGAGGGGATTGTGCTCGCCAAGATTATCGCAATCTTGTGCCTACGTATCTTTTATTCAAAAATGAATAAAGAATCAGAGCGTCCGTAGTTCGTGGTAACAACCACGAAAGATGAGGTTGAATAAGTTGGAAATTTGAGAAGGAGACGAAAGAGTGACTGACAAGCAACCCAAGAGCGCGTCTCAAGAGCTTGTCACTCAAGAATTCAAGAATGCGAGATTCCAAGAACTCAGTTCTTTCGGGAATTGACTGAATAGGTTGGAGATAAAGAGTTGGATGTTTTGAAATTCGAAAGAATAAATTAATAGCAACTCGAGGGCGCGCCTCGAGAATTACTCATTCAAATATTCAAAGAATGCTAGATTCTAGGAATATATCTCTTTCGTAAGTTCTAAAAATGTTTGTGAAAGGATCGAATCGAAGAGTGGCATGCGAGGCCAAAAGGAAGTTTTTTTGAAGTAGCTCGACGACGTGTCGAGGATTTGTTTGAAGATGGGACCGACTTGACGACGTGTCAAGTGTTACAGTTGTGAGAAACGATATTAGTCCCTGAGGGTGCTCCTAATATCGAGACCACGAGGAATTGTGAATAAAAAAAGGGCTGCGAATGCGGACGAACATTCGACTTAGGAGAACGTTTGAAAATGTTTGAATTTAAAAGAGTCGAAAGGTTGAGTGAATAACAACCCCAGAGCGTGCCTCGAGAATTATCCACTCGAAGACACAAGGAATGCTAGATTCCAAGTATCTCCTTCTTTCGAAGTTTGATCGAGAAAGAATATTTTAAAATGATTTGAAGCGAAATGGGGTATGAAGATAATTTGTGAACGTGTGAGAAGTGAGAACGCGAGATTGAGTTTGAAAATATCGATTATTTAATAAATGAGACGTCGGCCCCACAACTAAATAATCGGGGTATTACCGAAATGCTAGATTCCAATAACACCATTTTATTTGAAAAAGGGTTTGGATGGACAAACGGAAATATCACATGGAATGCTAGATTCCTATGATATTTGTTCTAAATAGTGTACTAAAACGAAAAAACGAACGACGTATTATTTGAGGTGTACACCTCCATAATGTTCGTCCAAAATTCAAGAAATGCTTGACTTCAAGAATTTAATTTCTCATGACTTGGCTGAGAAATAATTTAATGTTGAAAAATACATTGAAATAGGATTTAAAGAAAATCAAACATATTTTTGAAATAAGCTGAGAAATAGTTTGTTAAAATAAATTGATTTAAGTTTAACAAAATAAATAAATTAATCAAACGTTAAAAGTAAATTTGAAAGAAATATCTAAAGTGTAATTTTTGAATTGTCTAAAACATGCTACTTACTAAAGTATAAAAATAAAAGTCGAATTGCCTAAAAAAATTAATTATATATATAAAAAAAATGGACAATACATTATTTAAGGTGTACACCTTAATAACGTTCATTCGAAAACTCGAGAAGTGCTAGACTTCAAGAGTTTAAATTTAAATAATCGAAGGGCGTATTTTAAAGTGAAAGAAGTTTAATTTTAAATAAACAAAGAGTTTAATTTTGAACAATACACTACTTAAGGCGTACGCCCCAATAGTGACTATTTAAGAACTCAAAAGATGTTAGACCTTAAGAGGTTCTTTCTCTTCATGATTTATTTTTTAAAAAAAATTTAAATATCAAAAATAAGTTGAATTAGGATTAGGGAAAAAGTGCGTAATCAAATTTTAAAAATATATTTTAAAATATTAAGATTTTGCTTAAAATTACTTTAAGT
Organism: Lathyrus sativus; assembly: GCA_963859935.3. Lineage (NCBI taxonomy): Eukaryota > Viridiplantae > Streptophyta > Magnoliopsida > Fabales > Fabaceae > Lathyrus > Lathyrus sativus. The sequence goes on from OZ012738.1 coordinate 34,467,862, forward strand.
AGCTTTACAAGCTAATAAGTTAACTAAATGAATAAAAAAGTGAGATTATTGAATCAATTAAAATAAATAAACTTAAAATTTGACCAGAGTTGTATATTAATACCAACACAGTATCATGCGGAAACTAAACTTAAACAAAATGACTCAGAGTTTACACAACGCTAACTCCAAGTATTGAAATGCGCATCAGCATAACAAGCAATGATAAAAAACCAAACATAAAACATGACAAAGCTTTAAAAAAAACGACACGTAAAAGCGTCGGCTGCCCAATTTAATCCCGGAAAGCAAAAAAAATACACGCCAATAATAGATGAATGACAGCTTGATGGATAAAGGAGCTTAAGAGCATTCAATCTTTGTGAAATCAGTAATGACTCACAAACAAAATCAAACCAACCCCATTTGCTGACTTTTTAACTTTCAATCACACTAGCACATTTATAACAAAGAAACTCAAAAGTTGAAACATGGCTACGGTAGCAACGATTTAACACAAAAACACGAGGTCTGGTCGCAAATGTCGGATATTTATGACCAAAAAATTAATGTTAGTAAGCCAAACAATAAACATGGTGCAAAATTCGTTACGATAAAAGCTTCACAGTGATATTCATATGGCTCTCGCAGTCACTACCGCAATATCTAAACCAAGAATTGACCTCCATAACGATGCTATAATCAGGTCCTGAACTATTTTAAAAAAACATATCTATTTTAAATAACATGAGGTTTACAAAACAAAATTGATGCCATCCTAATGTTGACAGTAAAATGCAGTAGCAGCAATTCTTCAGTTCACACATACAATGTTGTTTGAACATACTTTAGTAAGAACATCTCATCAGCCATAACACTCAACATCAAGCGCAGAATAATTTTTAACAAAAAATAATGACAGCTGCACCAAATTCTAAGCACAGGCAGAACATAAACATCAATTCAATATCGCAGTATCCAAAAAAGAACATCTACCGCAGCCGACAAAATGCAGGCACCATTGGATAGAGACCAAAAAACCAGTGTGATAAACATATCAATGACAACATAAATTCGCTTTTTATTACCGTCGACAGGTTGTGTTGAGACCGATGTTGTCGTGTTGTGGTCGAGTTCACGTTGTTGTCAAACCGGGTAAGAATCTGAAGTCATGGTTGCTACACTTAATATGTCGCGACTGCTATCGAAGTTCGAAGTCGCGACCTTAAATCCCCTCTCAAGTTTAAAATATGCACATGATGCAGATGACTGAAAGCAAGGATCCAACCAAACCACATCCAGTAACAACCTACAATAAGAACAGAGTCAGTAAAACTACACCATCAGGATCTCAAAACTCAGATTGTACTGAACCGTTACTGCTACTCGTTCGTCATTGTTGTCGGTGCGAGCTTGAAAACTCGCTTATATTGCCTGTATGATAGAGTCCAATGACATTGCGGCCGGCACGCAATCAGTTCCAAACCTTGAGTTTAAACCTTAAAAATCTGCACATAATAGACAGCAATCCGAGCAAACACAGAATACGAACTTTACAAGTTTAAACCATTGATCCAACACTAAAGCATTTACCATGTACAATCAGGATATCTATGTGCAGCGAAGAGTGATGTAAATATCTATTAAACAACAACCATGATTTTTTAACGGGTCTTAACAGAATAAACAAACAAACAAAGTGAACTCACGCAACTAAATCACAACGAAAACTGAGCCGATTTCAATAAGTGAGGTACCGAATGTCGAGCTGGTGGAGCTATCGCAGATGTTCCGCTATCCTCTGAGCTACTGTTGCGTCGTTGTCGTCGTGGTGAACATCGTCGCTACCGCGTTCGACTTCGCCGATAATAAGGGTACTTTGATGGTTCGATTGACGGTGGCGAGAGGTTGAAAGATATTGGCAAACGAAACTGAGTTTCGCACGAAGAAGAGAAGTTTATCGTGTGAGGTTTGTGGGTTTGTCGAATTTCAGAATGAAGGTGAAATCGAAGGAGGAAGGTGACGGATGGATTTGGTTTGAGGTGAGTTAGGAATTCGCTTCGGAAGGAGGATGAGGAATAGGGTTCTGGGGTGGATTGGGGAAGAACGGCGCTGATTAGGGTTTGGAAGGGGCAATGAACAGTGTTCCTTTTTTTTATTATTCTGAAAAATCTCCCCTTAAATGGAGTGGGAAGTAAAAACCTAATGGGCCACCAGACCGCATACGGGCCTTCCGCCCCCTCCAATTGTGCCCTCAACCTTCTTTTCTCTTCTTCTTTAAACAATTAATCCATTATTAAAACAATAAGTAATTAATATAAATTAACATGGATATAATTAAATAATATATAAATATTAACAATAATTACTAAATGGATATTAACAAATATAATAACAACAAATAAATGTTAATAAACGCTAATTAAATAAAAATTGACGAATATATACAAAATATTTATTAATATTAGAAATATTCTTTTAAAAAAAATAAAAAGGTTAGGAAATTGAAAAAAGAAAATAATGGTCACAAAAAAAACCCTACGCCACGTGTCACGCTTGATTTGGTCAAAAAGATAAAATTCTAAAAAAAACCAGCCAATTGCGAGCAGACATGTGTCTAAAAGACGTGAAATGATAAATGCGAAAATATTTACAAAAGGGTAGGACAAATTTAGGGTATGACACTCTCACGAATCAAATCAAGAGGTTCCCGTTGAGTACAACGGACATGAGGGGTACTAATACCTTCCCCTCATGTAATCGACTCCCAAACTTAGAATATTGGTTGCGATGACCATGTTCTTATCCCTTTAAAGGTTTTATCAATATTTTCCTATTCCATCCTTGGAATAAATAAAGTTCGGTGGCGACTCTGTTTCGAACAGTATTTTCCGCGTCCATCGCGAGGATCGTATTTTTTGAGGTACGACATGTGGTACCAATCATCACCACTCGATGAACACTGGGACATCCACCCTCCATAGATCCCCATCAATAGGATCGATTCTACTCGAGAACCAGAGCACATTAAAATACCTCACATCCACACAATAGGATTGAAGCCAAAGAAATTAAGGTGAACCGAAATCCAGATGCACATGAATGCATGATGCACACGTCAATAATCATCCTCATAATAACATCATAGGTGCATCATCATTCATCATAATCATCATCATCAAACATCATGTCATCATAGAATCATCAAAACTCGTGGAAATATCATCATAGTTCATCAATCATTACATCATAGGAATCATCATATAATCATGTACAAATCACATAGAATTCACAGTCATCTCATATTCATTCATCAAACAAATCACATCATCGAAATATCAAGTCATCGCTGCACAAAATCAGAATTCACGAAACTCAGCTACGTTCGCTAGCAAGTTCGTTGTGCGAGTCTGGGGCGAGTTTCTTCGCTGTGTGAAGGATTCTTCGCAGTGCGAGTCTGGGACGAGCTTCGTTCATTGTGCGAAGGATTCTTCGCTGTGCGAACACGCGATGACAGCAAAATGCTGTTACGCACCAGAACCTAAAATCAACCCAAAAGTCCCACGATTCACTTCCCCAATAACCCAAAAACATCCCTAAATCATCCCTAAGGTCTTACAGCAACAAAGGCACAAAATCTACGACTTATTAGGTCAATCCCGTATCATATTCACGCTCTAAATCCCATAAATCCTTACAACTACACCACAATCATTAGAGTTCATCATTATCAAATTTCCCTACAGGGTTAGACAAATGTCAAATCAGAGCTTTGGCCACGATGGCCTAATTTCCTTTAACCCAAATAAATCCCTACGGTTAAAATCTCAATAATAGATTTAGGCTACGAAGGCCAAATTCTCTTTATCTCATAATCAGCCTCAAACCCTTTAAACCCTTAAATCGGCCTTAAATATATTGAAATTACACATTAAAAACAATGAAGGCAATACTCCCCATAACTTAATTGCCGACTCTAAGCCTTCTCAAGTCTTTCAGAACACCTTTTGAAGCTTTTGCCTCAAACCTCCTCCTCAGAGCTCTGGCCTCAATTCTTTTCACGAACTAACAAAATGAATCATAATTCCCTTTTTGTTAAACCTAACCTTGAGCCTATAATTTAGGCTTTTTCAATATTACACTCACTAACTCCTCCTCAATTGTCCAATTTTCCCTTAGTTAACTTATATTTATTTAAATTAATAATAATACTAATATATTTATATTATATACTATTATTTAAATAAATAACTTAAATTCCATAATTCTCAATATTCCACAACAACTATCGAAAATCACCGAAAATACGAATATTCATATTTAAATAAATTAAATAAATATTCCAATAAATTTGGGGTGTTACAACTCTCCCCCACTTAAAAGAATTTTCGCCCTCGAAAATTACCTCAAGGAAACAGAGTCGGATACGACTCCCTCATATGATCTTCTCGCTCCCAAGTCCAACTTTCTCCAGCTGGTCCTCCCCAAACTACCTTCACTAAGGCAATCTCTTTACCTCCCAGTTGCTTTACTTCTCGTTCATCAATCCGAACTGACAAGCTTCAACAGTCAAGTCATCTATCACTTGTATATCATTCATCTGAATCACATGCGATGGATCTGGAATGTACTTTCTTAACTGAGACACATGAAACACATCATGTAAATTTGCAAGCGACGACGGTAAAACAATCTGATATGCTACTTCCCCCACCTTTTGTGAAATCTGATACGGACCAACAAAACGCGATGCGAGCTTTCGAGACTTCAAAGCTCGGCCAACACCAGTTACCGGCGTAACTCTCAAAAACACGCGATCCCCCTCTTGAAATTCAAGTGCTTTCCTCCTCTTATCATGGTAACTTTTCTGACGACTCTGCGATGCTTTCATCTTTTCTTGGATCATCTTGATCTTTTCAGTCGTCTCTTGTACGATCTCAAGTCCGAGTACAACACTCTCGCCTGACTCATACCAACACAAAGGAGTCCTACACCTCCTACCATACAAAGCCTCATACGATGCCATTCCGATACTAGAATGATAACTATTATTGTAGGTAAACTCAATCAACGGCAAATGACTATCCCATGATCCACCTTGATCCAACACACAAGCCCTCAGCAAATCCTCTAAAGACTGGATAGTTCTCTCTGTCTGTCCATCCGTCGGTGGATGATAGGCAGAACTCAACCTCAACTTAGTACCCAAAGTTGTATGCAAACTCTCCCAAAACCTCGATGTAAATATCGGATCTCTATCAGACACAATACTTGAAGGAATACCATGCAGTTTCACAATCTGATCAATATATAATTCGGCAAGCTTTTGCAACGAATAATTGATCCTCATCGGTATAAAATGAGCCGATTTGTTCAATCTATCAACAATCACCGAAATCGAATCATATCCCTTCAAAGTCTTCGGTAAACTGGTTACAAAATCCATAGAAATTCTATCCCATTTCCATTCTGGAATATTCAGCAGTTGTATCAGACCCGACAGTCTCTGATGTTCAATCTTTGACTTCTGACAAGTCAAACAAGCATACACAAACTCTGCAATTTCCTTCTTCATACTCGGCCACCAAAAAAACTTCTTCAAATCTTGATACATCTTTGTGGCACCAGGATGAATACTCAACCCGCTTCTGTGACCTTCCTCAAGAATGCTCTTCTTGATTTCCGGCACATCGAGAACACGCACTCTATCTCTGAACCTCATCACATCATTCTCATCGATCCGAAAATCATCCCTGTTATCTTGATTGATTAACGTGAGACGATCCACTAAACTCAAATCAGATTTTTGAACTTCTCTATTTTCTTGGAGAATACTACTAGTCAACTTCAGCATACCCAACTTCACACTATTAGGAGTCTCTTCACAAACCAAACTCATATCTCTGAATTGCTCAATCAGTCCTAACTCTCGAACCATAAGCATTGACATATGTAAGAACTTCCTACTTAGCGCATCAGTCACAACATTAACCTTACCAGGATGGTAACTCAATTCAAAATCATAATCCTTCAGAAGTTCAAGCCATCTTCTCTGCCTCATGTTCAACTTTTTTTTATCAAACAAATCCTTCAGGCTCTTGTGATCACTGAACACTTCGAACCTAGACCCAAAGAGATAATGTTTCCAAACTTTCAATACAAACACCACAACGGCCAACTCTAAGTCATGCGTAGGATAATTCTTTTTATGAACCTTCAGTTGTCTGGAAGCATAAGGAACGACCCGACCATTCTGCATCAGTACACCTCCAAGACTCATCTTCGATGCATCACAATACACTACAAAAGACTCACTCGGATTTAGCAAAATCAACACTGGAGCAGTCGTCAACTTCTTCTTGAGTTCTACAAAACTCTGCTCACAAGCCATATCCCACACATAAGCTTGACCCTTTCGAGTCAACTGAGTCAATGGCAGTGCCAACTTTGAAAAACCTTCTATAAACCTGCAATAATAACCAGTCAATCCAAGGAAACTTCGAATCTCAGTAGCAGACTTTGGAGTCTCCCACTGCAACACAACATCAACTTTCGACGGATCGACAACAACTCCCCCACTAGAAATCACATGGCCAAGGAAATCACATCAAATTTCGATGGATCGACATCTTCTCTGTGCGATTCTGGTACGAGCTTCATTCTCTGTGCGAACACGCGATGACAGCAAAACACTATTACACATCAGAACCTAAAATCAACCCAAAAGTCCCATGATTCACTTCCCCAATCCCTAAATCATCTCTAAGGTCTTACGGAGATAAAGGCACAAAATCTACGACTTATTAGGCCAATCCCATATCATATTCACTCTATAAATCCCATAAATCCTTACAACTACACCACAATCATTAGAGTTCCTCATTATCAAATTTCCCTACATGGTTAGACAAATGTCAAATCAGAGCTTTGGCCACGAAGGCCTAATTTCTTTTAACCCAAATAAATCCCTATGGTTAAAATCTCAATAATTGATTTAGGCCATGAAGGTCAAATCCCTTTTATTCCATAATCAGCCTCAAACCCTTTAAACCCTTAAATCAGCCTTAAATACATTGAAATTACACATTGAAAACAATGAGGCAATACTCTGCATACCTTAATTGCCGACTCTAAGCCTTCTCAAATCTTTCAGAAAACCTTTCGAAGCTTTTGCCTCAAACCTCCTTCTCAGAGCTCTGCCCTCAATTCTTTTCACGGTCTAACAAAATGAATCATAATCCCATCATAATTCCCTTTTTGTTGAACCTAATCTTGGGCCTATAATTTGGGCTTTTCCAATATTACCCTCACTAACTCCTCCTCAATTGTCCAATTTGCCCTTAGTTAACTTATATTTATTTAAATTAATAATAATACTAATATATTTATATTATATACTATTATTTAAATAAATAACCCAAATTCCATAATTCTCAATATTCCACAACAACCACCGAAAATACGAATATTCATATTTAAATAAATTAAATAAATATTCCAATAAATTTAGGGTGTTACACATAGCATAGGGTTTCAACTATTCACAAGGAAAACCTTAGAAATGCAAAGGTTTAGGGAAACCTTTGGAGTTGTTTAAGGTTATTGTGAAACACTGCTACACCTTGGGTTTGAGTGATTCATATATTGAGAGTTGGAGAGGTTGGGAAACACTTGGATAAAAAATAGGGTTGTTCTTGGGAACCTGAAGGCGAAGGCTATTTTCTTGTAACTCATCTGTAATCTCTTGTAACAACTTTCTGTGTATAGTGAATTAGAGAGTTGCTCTCTCCCCTAGAGTAGATCATTTGATTGAACTGGGTAAACAAACCTTCGGTTTTTCTTACCTTATTCTATTATATTATCTGTTTACGGATCATTATTGTTGAAGACCATTTATTTTGGTTGCTATTGTTCTTTGCCTCACAAATTGATATTGAATTTTGTCGTAATCCACAACAAGTGGCACGGTGAGAATGGAGCAAAGAGATATTGTTGACAAGTGAGCACCATGGTTAGTAGATGGCAGATTGATAAATTTTTCGGTAACAACGACTTCGGGGGTTGGAAAATTAAGATGCAAGTAATTTTAATTCAAGAGAAGTGTATCAATACTTTGAAGAGTGAAGCATTGATGCCTTCAGGGCTTACACAGGTACAAAAGATCGAGATGGTAGATAAGGCCGGGAGTGCCATTATCTTGTGCCTCGGGGATAAAGTTCTAAGAGAAGTCGTCAAGGAGCAAACTGCGGTTGCTATGTGGGTAAAACTTGAATCATTGTATATGAAAAAGTCTTTGGCTCACAGGTTGTATCTGAAACAACAACTTTATTCATTCCAAATGGTGGATAACAAATCCATAGTTGAGTAGCTCATAGAATTTCACAAGATTATCAATGATCTTGAGAATATTGAAGTTAAGATTGATGATGACGACAAGGCTTTACTCCTATTGAGTTTATTACCCAGATCCTTTGAGCACTTTAAGGATTCCTTTCTTTATGGTAAGGAAGGTACTATTACTTTGCATGAGGTCCAGACGGCGATGAAATCCAAAGAATTTTCGAAGTCGAAAGATTTGAAGATTGAAGATAGTGGTGAAGGCTTAAATGTGTCAAAAGGATGAGGTGAGCGTAAAGGGATGTCCAAATCAAAGAGGTATGACAAGTCAAAGGTAAAATGTTTTAATTGTCAGAAAATCTTTCACTTTAAAAGGGAATGTTCTGAAAGAAAGGTCAATAAAGATTTTGTTCAAGTTGTAGTTGCATTGGGTGAGAAAAGTTATGAGGATGCCGAAGTACTAGTAGTATCGAGTTTGGAAACTGAAGATAGTTGGGTCATTGACTCAGGTTGCTCTTATCACATGTGTTCAAGAGTAGAATACTTTGAAACTTTGAAGATGGTGAAAGATGGAGTAGTTCGCCTTGGTAATAATAAGGCATGCAAGGTTCATGGTATTGGTACGGTTATATTTAAAATTTTTAATGATCGTGAACTTCTTATTCATAATGTGAGGTATGTTCCAAAACTCAAGCGAAATTTGTTATCTATAAGTATGTTTGATGATCTAGGCTATTGTACTAGAGTTGAATGTGGAGTGTTGAAGATTTCGCGTGATGAATTGATTATTGCTAAAGGGTTTAAAATATGTCGTCAATATATTTTAGAAGGTTCAAATGTTATTATTCAATCATCATTAACTAGTGGAGGCTTTCATGACAAGGAAGAGCTATAGGGTTTGAGTTTAAGGGTTATGAATGCCTTGAGAAAGCTTTAGAAGAGTACAATGAATTTTGCAGAAATAAAGGGATAAAAATGCATGTTACCGCTGAGTTGTTATTGAGTTTTAGGGAAGATCCGAGGTTAAAACATATTACTTGGTTGGTATAGAATTTCTTCAAAAGAAGAATAGTGAAAACCAAGGGAGAAACCTGGGAGAAACTATAACGGGAAAAACTCAGTTTGAGGTGGAGTTTCCTACTATGAATGCTAGCAGTAGTGATAAAATGGTTACAAAGATCTCTGATTATCATTTGACTCATGATAAGGTAAGAAGGGTTATTGTAGCATCTCAAAGGGACGGTTATTCTAGCCTTGGATATTATGTTTTTAATGTGGCTGAAGGACTGCAAAATAAAAGAAGAAAACCCTTCAGGGAGACATTTGAAAACAGGTGGAGTCAAGGGTGGTTGAAAAATCATACTTGTAGATTTGTTAAATTACCTAGGCAGAAAAGGGTAATTAGGAACAAGTGAATGCAAGTTACGAGATCAAGATTCAAGGGTTGCTTGAATTTGATCAAAGTTATTGTTTAAAGTTTCAACTTGGTAGGGGGCAGTAATATTGTTGATTGTTAAATTGGTATCAACACGGTTTAAAGTCAAGGTGGAGGTTGTTATAAATGTGCCTTAAAACCTTTGTTGATGAAGAGAAAGAAAACATATTTTAGAGATTGCATTTACCACGAAAATCGGATGAAAAGTCGAGAAAAATATAGTCAGTGAATAGTGTTGTACGTACAATGAATAGTGATATTCGTACAGATGAATAGTGACTTATGTACGATGAATAGTGTTGTTTGTATGGTGAATAATGTTTTTGCATTTTTGGACTTTTTTCGATTCGGTCCATGGATCTGTGTGATTTTAGGCTTTGTTTGTTGGGTATTTGCTATTATAAATATGTATCTCTTATATGTTTGGTGTGTAACAATCTTAAAGTTTACACCAACAAGGGAGAGCAAGGGTTTAAAGGAATAGCATAAGATTTCATATATTCAGAAGGAAAACCTTAGAAAAGAAAATGTTTAGGGAAACCTTTGGAGTTGTTTAAGGTTATTTTGAAACACTGTTACACCTTGGGTTTGAGTGATTCATATATTGAGAGTTAGAGAGGTTGAGAAACACTTGGGTAGAAAATAGGATTGTTCTTGGGAACCTGAAGGCGAAGGTTATTTTCTTGTAACTCATCTGTGATCTCTTGTAACAACTTTCTGAGTATAGTGAATTAGAGAGCTGCTCTCTCCCTAGAGTAGAACGTTTGATCAAACTGGGTAAACAAACCTTCAGTTTTTTCTTGCATTATTCTGTTATATTATCTGTTTACAGATTATTATTGTTGAAGACCATTTGTTTTGGTTTCTATTGTCCTTTGTCTCACAAATTGATATTGAGTTTTATCGTAATTCACAACAAAGCTAAATAAAATAATCAATATACCTAAACAATTACATTCATAATAACACAAACAACAACCAACGGTTTGTGAAAAAATGACAATATACAACATAGCTCGACTAAAACATTAACATAATCCAATAAAAACATAAAAAATATCACAACTCATAACATAAAAGGTGGAAATATCGCATGTACCTAAAATGTGAAGAGGAAGTGAAAGAAATGAGTTTTGTGTAACACCTTTACTTGATCCGTAAGACTTGAAGAATATATGTTGGCTTTTTGTGAAGAAATGGTATGCAACCATTCATAGAGATTAGGATAAGGTGTGAGAGAGATGTTAGGGTTTTGTTTTATGAGAGAGACAGTTGTTCTGTCTTGAATGAGATAACTTTCACTTATATATAGGTTATAACTTTCACCATGGTTGATAAAAACGACCATGATGAAAGATATTTTAATTTTAATATAAATATAAGATTATAAGTGACATGTCAATTTTGTAACCAAAAAAAGGAAAAATGATGGTGTGGGGATTTGAAGCCTGTCACTACAAGTACTTTTCATTGTGATTGTTTGGTTTGACCATGGTGAAATTTATTTTAGTAAGTAAATTTAAAAAGTGCCTAAGAATGAGTTATTACTCATGTTGATTAAAGGGTTGTAGTAAGATAATGTTAGGAAATGTATATTTTGTAGTAGTGAAGAAACTTCTTCTACTTGATTGTTAGATGCTCTTGTGTCATACCCCAAAATTTTCCCTACCTTCTTTCCACTTTTTATCTAATCTTGGATCCTTAATTCACCTGTATACTCATAATCATTTAGGACATTTATTTATAATTGCATTTTCAAACGAGCATCATTTGTTCAAAGGGTGGTGTTCATGGCACAAGTGTTTGACATGTCTCTTTTTGGGCGTTCTTGAGAATCAAGCTTATAGTATCTTAGTGCTACAGTTGACTGGTGATGGTCATTTCTCCTGGGCTGAAAGCTTTGGAACTCTAATTTTGGTCTTTGATATTTGTGGATCATGTGGACTACATTTGATTAGGGATATGCAAATTTGATGGGATAATCTTTTTATGGGCTTTTTTCATGCATCATTTCATTGGTCATTTGATATATATTCAAGACAAGACTTTGCAATTCATATCCAAGTCAAAGAAATCAAGAGTCACTCCTTCAGATTCAAGAAGTCATTAAAGTTTGTTCAAGTACAAATTCAAATATTCAAACCGAGATTTGGAGGAAAACCATTTTTCTCATAACGAAAGACATATTCCATTTCAAAGGGCCATTTCATTACAAAACATTCAACGTTCCATTACAAGAAGTTCAAAACCCAAATTACACAATCTTACATCATTTGTTGATTTTTGGTTAAACGGTTAACCAAAGTCAACTGACTAACTTAGACCCTACTTGTTTCATCCCTTCACGAGTCCTCCATGTTTAAGATTCTAGATCTTCAAGTTTCTGCATGACTAAAATAAATTGCCAAAGTTTTGCTCCTACCATGTGCTAGCCCTATAAAACCATACCATACACAATCAGCCATAAAGATCATGACATTTCATAGCCCGCATACACATGTCATTGCGTCTAAAACATAGCAAAAAGCCAAGTTTTCATGTTGGTAATCGATTTACCTAAAACATGGTAACCGATTAAACCTGCTTTCTTACCATTCCAGCATACCAAAAATCCAAAATATCATTCTGGTAACTGGTTACCTAAAACATGGTAACTGGTTACACCTGCGTGCTACCAACATCCAGAAGCAAAATATCGCGTTAGTAACTGGTTACCCAGAATCAAGTAACCAGTTACACATGTGTTGCAACCTTAATAACCATGCCAGAAAACCTATTTTCATATTGGTAACCGGTTACCCAATATCAGGTAATCGGTTACACCTGTACTAGCCAAAAACAACTTCAATTCCAGCCTCATTTCAATGTCATTTCACAAACCAATTCCTACAATAGTTCACATAACAATAATGAAGTTATGCAGCGACAAATAACAACTTCATATCCTATACTAACTCATTTAACATCATTAGAATTCATCAATATTTGAACTATACTTACTCATTCATATCTTAACATCAAGCCAAGCTAATTTCATAACAGCCTCTATATTCAACACTTCAATAACAGTTCCAACTAACAATTTAACAACTCACTAACAATGTTAACTCTTGTAACTAATTTCCTCTTGGAATCCATTAACACTAACTGTTGTCTTAACCTCTAACAAAGCTTTTCGGAAAAATTGACCAAAATAGTTGGGAAATTCATCTATATAAACTCATCACCCTCTTCAATCTCAACAACAACAAAAAAACCACTCATTTTCTGCAGAGTTAGATTCATTCTCACACTGCAAATTCATAATTCACTCTCTCAACTCATCTTCTCTATTCTCTTTCACCTCACCAAAGCTACAACCATTGGAGCAAGTTTTACCTTGAAGCTTGTCACCGTTTGAAATAAGCCTTCTACACTTTACACTACTTTCACACTCATAATCATCAACAACAAGAACCAGTTCATAACTTTTCAGATTGATTCAACCAAAAAGAAGAAATTTAGTGTATAAGAAGAAGATTTAAGGTTCAAAGTAGCATGCCTATGGTTTTCTTCATCTTCATGATCTTCATATTGCAGCAATTTCCAAGATAATCCTCAGTCTTGCAGGTCGGTGAATTTTTATTTCGCATATGTTTGCTAAAATCTTGATACCAAAATGTAGCTCTTGCTGAGGGGAATCAAAGTCCTAAGGTGTATTGGCTTCATTCCTATCCTTCTCCATTTAATTTTAGTTTTCATAGTTAGGGTTCATAACTTTTCTGCTCCAGTTTGAGGAATCATTCAATATTTGGTAGAAATTGATGAGAGATTAAGAAAGAAGATGTTGAGAGGAATAGTTTAGTGGTGCTATTTGATGATTTCGGCTAACTCCACCGCCTCCGGTGTGGTGGAGAAAGAACTCTGGTGGAGGTACTCTTGAGAGAGAGAGATGACATGAACATGATGTGCAGAGAATTGAAGTTAATGATTTTTCTTCTCTCCCTTGCCATTTTCGTTTGGGCCTTAGTGCATAAGCCCATGGTTCTTTGCCATACACCACTATTTTGCTAAGGCATACCACCTGCTAAAACCAACAACAATAAATTGTGTTTGGGCCTTATATGTTAGGCCCAGAGCCCCTATTTCCATGATACACACCCACTGGTTTTTACACCCTTCCAGAATTAATTGTTTTTCCTTTAATTCTTGGTTTTTTAAATTCTTTTGTCAATTTTTCACATTTTTTAATTCATGACATTGCACATGTTAATTCATAGAAAATGCATAAAAATGGTTAATTAGAATAAATTCCTTTTTAGAATATAAGTGAATTAAATCTTGAGTTTTCTTTCAATTTTTCATGATAATTCATTAGAACTTAGGTTCTAACATGCTTAAGCCCAATTTTAGAGCCTTGTTAATTTCTTGCATTTCTATATGCTTATTGTATGGTTTGACGTGTTCACCCTTTCATTAGTTAATCAAGTTTATTCTTGATTAATTAACTACTTTATTATTAGCATATTTTCCCCTATTCATTCGTGTGGTCATAAGTCTTTTGATCACTTGACTGAGCTGCACCTTAGCATTGGCATCGCAATCTATCATTCAAGTTTAAGGCTTTCCTTTGCATGATTCTAAAGACAGACTGGACATCAAAGCCTTGATCATTGTTAAACTTCATCCTTTTTCTTTTCTTTGTTCATTTTAATACTAAAATATTTTTTCAAATAAATTCAAAAACACTTAAAAATATAATGCGAATTGTACGCTATGAGCCTTAAAAAACGGAGAATAATGAGAGGGATATATTCTTTCTCTTGTTCTAAATACATTTGGATACGGGACGTCTGACCTGTTGTTCAAAGTATTCACCTTCATTCATAGACTTCAGTGCAATTCAAATCAAGACAATCCTTTTCAAAGCTAAAATCAATCACAACCCATCAAACCCAATTTTTCGGGGCATTCAAAACCTTTCACAAATGACATGTTATTTTCATTCTAGTGTAATACAAACAACGCTTAAGTCTCTCACGCGCGAGCATACAAGCAACATTTAATTGCTAGGACGCGAACGCTAACATTGTTCACTAAAAACAACCAACAAATATGAATTTTCTACCATGGACTACAAAACTCTGATTTTCTCATTTCACTATGAGAACACGTAGGCACGTGATTTCAAAATCTTAGCGAGCCCTCTAATTAAAAACTTATTTTCCCTTTAATTAAAACCAATCGCAAGTAACTTTTAGATAATAACATCCATTTGTACAAGAATAATCAAAACGGTTATCGTTGATTACAACAGGTGTGAGAATACATTCCCCTTGCATAACCGACTTCCAACCGAATTTGGTTGAGACAACCATTTTCTTCACCTTTTGGGGTTTTATTGATATTTTCCCTTTCCTTTGGAATAAATAAAGTTCAGTGGTGACTCTGTATTTTTCGTGTAGCGATACCTTGTACCAAATATTGGTAGAAAAATAAACCATGTCGAGATCCCTATGCCTCCTCATGTCTTGTCGGAAGAGAAGGTATGGACCAATGTTCAAAGGAGGGAACATGTTAGAGATTTTGTTCGGACTCACCTATAGACCGTAGTTTATGAGCCTAGCGATGCTGAGGTGCTGGAACATTTAAGTCTTCGACGTTGGGAAAATGTATCGGTTTATGATCGGGTAGATGCGAAGGTAGTGGGTACTTCCTCGGCTTTGAGTTGTGAGGTTGCCCTTGCCGAGGCTAACATTATATTCAACGACCTTTCAGAGTTATTGGTCCTTCCAGTGACAGAGGAAAAAAAGGATATGCGGCTCTTTTAATGACTGCATAGTCCCGTTTTATGAATGCTTGTTCACAAGAGTAGGACTTCAACTTCCTTTTCTAAATTTAAGGTAGCTTTCCTAAAACATTTAAAATTTTCTCCTTCTCGAATTCATCTAGGTTCTTAGTTGTACAAAAGGGTCATTCAACTTTGTGTTAAGTACAAATCTCGGGAGCCTTCTTTCATCTTGTTTTTTAACTTGTTCATCTGATGTGTACGTCCCCAGATAACTTTCATAACCATGGGCTTATTCAACTTCACCCAGTCATCCCTTGGTTTGGCCCTTTTACTCTGAATAGGGACAATTTTTTGAGACGTTTTCTCTTGGTGAAACGCCTCACCCCTACAGCTCATTCCATTTTCTATCATATCCCCACTGATTATTTTCAATACTATCGGGTTTCATATCCAAAGTACTGGTCTAGGCTGCACTTTAATCGGGATGTAGACTTTTCTTGTATCTAATCGGGTTTTCTTTTTCTGGATGAAGTAACAATGAATGAAGAAATACAATCTTGGTTTTAAGGAATCGGCCATGAGGAAGGGTTCGGCCCTGATGAGGTGCTCCTTACCAAAGTTAAGAAAAAGCAGATTAATACTCGTTTTTATCTTGAATGCATTCAATATTGATGATATGAGGGAGATCTTTAAGAAGGGTGAAACCTTCATGTTTTTTATAGACATGCATGATTGCACTTTGCAAATAGTATGGATAAAATGGGAAAGTTGAAGATGTTCCACAATCTAGCAGATACCCAAGGTATATGGGATGCGGTGAATATCGGTGCTTTTGCTTCTACCCACACTTCTTAAACAGATATTTCTCCCACTCCAGTCGCATCTCCTACCCCGGCTGTAGCAGCTTTAGCGTGTGTACACAAGGTAGATTGTGTGTATGCTACGATCGTTTTGACAATGAAGGAACTAATGTTGCCTCTGAATTCAACCAAAAGGGGTCGAGATGTAGAACAACAATCTCTTAGAGGACGAGGCTTTTCTGAAACAAACTTGTATCATTGAGGGTGGTGTTTTCCATGGAGAGAACTCATATAATTAAGATATCAAATAATTTATCTTTCTGACTTCGACTCTTAAGGAGGTTGCTGCTATTGTTTCTATTGGATGATGTGATGTAAATGGATATCCATGGGGACATATATTATAATATTTGTATCATGCCCTGTTAGATAAATATGATATCCATATCCGCCCCATATCCATGCGGATATTCGTTAAGTGGGTAATCCGTGGGTTTTATGATATCCACGGATATTTAAAGATATCCATGGATAATATTTTTTTTATAAAAAATATTTTTAACCTCTTTTAAAGACACAAAAAGTTATTATCACATAACATTCATACAATTCGCTCTTAATTTAATAATAAAATTTTATCATATTAATTTTCTTATTATTCACTAAAACATAATTAGATCCAAACATAATATCCATACATTTCATTTTTAACCAAAAATAAAAGATATTGTGATTGTGAGTTATGATGGAGGATCAGATGACATATGAGTAGGAAGAGGGACATTGGTTCGACAGAGGAATGGAAATATTAGTGGTTGAACTGTGAAATTGATGAAGTGAGGTATGAAGTATCAAAGAGTTTAAATATGAAATGGCTAATAGAATTTGAATGAAAAGTGAAAGGTTTTCTTCAAAGAAAATTTCAAAAAAAAGAAAGAAGTATAAGAAGACTATTTTTATTTAGAAGATGGAAAGATAAGGTATAATAAACTAATGATATTTAAATAATTTTTATAATTTATAAACGGATATGGATATCCGCGGGTATGGATATCATTAAACTCATATCCATATCCATTAACAAACGAGTATTTAAATATCCATTTATTTTATCCGTGGATATCCATTAAGCTACCCGCCCCATATCCGTGACAGATTTTATCCACAGATATCTGCTGGTATGTATTTTTTGCTATCCCTAAATGTGATGTCTTGGCGGTGGATAGTCCTATCAAGAAAATGGATACTTGAAAAGCGAAGGATGAAGCCGTGAAGCTGAAGTGCACTAATCTCCCAATAGAGCTTGTCATGGGAAGGAAATTGAAGTTGTAAGAGGTAGTGAAATAGTTTTCCCTCACTAATAACATTATTCCCTCCAAAAAAATTAATAACCTTGTCCTTAAGATTAAATTTGGGATATTGAAATTGAGAATCCTGCATATTTTCCTACCTGGCCTCAGTGTGGGGGAAATCATTCCACTAGACTAAGATTTATGGAAATTACTGACCCTTTTGAAGTAGCACACGTGAGTAATGTATAGTCTCTGGAACTAACATTGGTCTAGAGTCAAAGGGTAATACTGAGTATTATGGTCTCCTTTATATAGCTTCGGGATGACCACATGGAAAATTAGATGAATATTAATATATATGGGTGATAGGGTCTTGTAAGCCATATCTCCCGCCTTCCCAATTATGGAAAGGGACAAAAGTTGCGCATATTGAGCTTCATGTTGCAATGTAATGTCATAGAATGTTTGTGATATGGTTGTCAATTGACTAAGACTATTTATTTGATCTCTATGTCACCAATATGAAATTTTACAAATATTCTATTTGCATCTGAATTGCGCTTCATGGTTTGTTGCACCCTATGTAACTTGTGTTTCAGTAATTGCAGCATATTATTGAGTTCAAATAGTATTTCTTGTAGTAACGAGTGACTATGAAGGCGTTCTCATGCAGGCATTATTGCTTAATAGAGGACAATTAAGGGTCAACATCAACTGCTTAAGACAATGTGCAATTTGAGGTTGTAGAAAATTGCCAGGGATACCATTGTCCAACAAAACACTTTTTTTATAAGCATTGTCCAACAAAACATTGATGTTGATGCCATGAATTTGACCCTGAAAGCATTGTGTTCTAGCTCCATGTGAACCATGCAATCCATTCAATGAAAATGTGATGTTCAGAATCCCCATTTTGTCTAGGTTTAGGTAATGATGAGTCAGGTGGTTCTGATAATTTGGTCAATATTTAACCCTAACAATTTAGGAAAAAATAAAAAATGTCTGTTAGGGCATTTTTTGGAGGGGAGAATTTGTCGCTGCAGTAATAACATAGACCCTTCTCTCAGTGTTATTGCATCTCAGATATTGTAATATTGAAAATTGAATTGTATTTGGTTTGGGTTATTTGAGGTTTAGGCATCAGTGAGAGAAGTAACATTGGTGTTGGATTATATTGAGGGTTAGGGTATGGTGTTTGGTAAGGCTTATTAGTGTTTGTAGATGAGGTTTAGGTGATTGGGGAAAATCTTTTTCTTCAAAGAGTTTGAAGAGGGAAAAATAAGCTGAAAGGGATGATGGTGTTTGGGGTATAACCCCAAATTTTAAAGAATTTCTTATCTCATTCTTTAGCCTTCTTAGGTACCATGCATTCTGCCTAAAATATCTCTTGATTTTGAAGATGTATCTCCAGACGCATTTTTTTCAGCTTTTTTAATTAATTTCGTAGATGCATCTACGGAATATTTTTGTATGCGTATTTACGGAAGAAAACCAGAAACAGAATACCAGAAAATCAACATTGCAACGATAAAATCAACATTCATAAAATAAAGTCCGTGTTACATTGATGATTTCGACCAAAATTTAAATACTACATTTCAATAGCTCGGTGGACGCTTACACATCTCTAAGATGTCATCGGCCGTTCTTCGGATTGTCGCCTCCAACTCAAGCGGAATTTTCTCTTTGAAACCGAAATACGTTCGCCACATCGCCCTAACATCGTCTTGATTGTTGAGATCAAACTTGTTGTAAACAACGTTCCTTTCGTTGTCAACTAAAGGTGAACGACACTCAAGCTTCACAACCTTTCGTTTGTCATTGTAAGGTAGGCGATATTGGATCTAGTTTATGACATCGGCGAGGGGGTGAGATCTATGAGCTTGAACGTCCTCCCGGGTGTTTTGCCGTCGGAAAAGGAGACACTTGCGACATACCAACGGATCTTGATTTCACACAATTGAGACATTTTTGTATTTGTGTGAAAGATAACAAATGAAACCCCAAATTTATAGAAAACCTAGGTGAATATGGACCAACCATTTTCTGTCAAACTTTTTTTCGGAGCTATATCCATGAAACGACCCCATAATTATTGGTTCCGGAGGTATACCTACGGAACTTTTCCTGAACTCAAAACGAATTAAAATAAGTGTCTCCAGCTAAATCTATTGGTGGTACCCCTTTGGACTTTTCTGCATTCGGTTCCTTTTCAATGTTGTTCAATCTTTCGAATTTGTGCATCCTTTCAACAAAATGATTCGGTCACGTCTCGGCATTTGCGGTTGAATGAGTCATCCATTCCGATGATGTAGGTGGTATGGGGCATCCCGGTTTCAAGTAAACTTGTACAAAATGTGTTGATTTTGCAAGTCATCCAATACACATGATGCGATCATTTGGATTTTGAGGTGGTGCGGTGCGGAGTGGAAAAAAGGTTTCCAAAAACCCATATTGTGTCAAGTCAATGCACACCCTATCATATGCACATGCAATCAGATGACTCATATCAGGGAAGGTCATCCATTTCGACACCGGTGCCGGACCACTTAAGCAAGGAACAAGAGGTTCATAAACCGCATCTAATTTTTCTTTCTTTCCATACAACCGCGTGTACGATTCTTTATGCATCTTCAACTCTTGAATTAGTTGATGACGAACAAGCGAATGACTATCCTCTCCTTTACCAAGCAAAGCCGAAATGGATTGGTAACCGCAATTACCATCCCCTTCAACATTGACAATATGTTCAATGTATTTGTGCATAAAAATCGGCATCTCATCGATGAATGGAATTTTTGGTAGAATCGGGGTCGTAGGCGGTTTGCTTATGCGGGATCCTTTCATGACACTTTTTTGAGATTTAGGAGTCGGTGAGTCGGGATAAAGTTTGTCAATGTGCTCACAATAAGAAGGAGACCGTGTAGTCGAGTTGTCATTCGGTGTAGGCTTCATTTCTTCGGAGCACCTTTTGTCTTTACCGGTTGAGAAGGCGGTTTCATGTCAGTTGTTTCGGGATAGAAAATCTTCCTCAATTGTTCTTTGATGTGGAGTTTCATGTTGTCATCGGCCTTTGAGAATCTCTCTTGTATCGCTATCCATTCGGTTAAAATAGAGATATTCGGTTTACCTCCTTCCATGCAATCATCATCATCAAAACTAAGTCTTTTCCAATGAGGGCAAACTCCGTCAATTCTTATTGGCTCACCTAGTTTTAAATTTTTGGCAATAACATAAGCACAACAAAGTTACAAAAGCGTTTCTTCTTTATGATCCATTATCCGATCTTCCTATAACCACACCAAAACCAAGTCTAGTTGCAGTTCTACAAATTCGAGTGAGCATGCTATCACGATCATCAAACTCTTGCTTGTTATTAAAGTCAACGCCGACATTTACCGATTTTACGACAACCCCTTGAATATTCAGAGAAACATTGTTTGTAGAAAGTAATTCTTTTGAGATATTATCGGGGTACACCATATCTATTTGTAAACAATAAGAAAAATAAACAAAAATTACAAATCTGCTGTAAAAATAAAAACAGGTCACAGACACGTTCCGGAAGTGTTCATCTTCACTTGCAATGTAGTGGACAAAGTGCATTCTTTACCTGAAATTCGATCTTCTCTTCCTCCCTTTGATTTTTTGCACGAAAAAGTTGGAGTTTTGGAGTGAAAAATGATATTGAGAATGTAGGGTTTTTTAAGTTGGTGAAGGTGAGTGTGGAAGAAAAAAACACAACAATAGGGGGTGATCATTCAGGTTTCAAATATAGCAGAAACTTCAGGAGTTATATCTACGGAACAATCTGGCGCTTAGACATTCTGAAGGTGCATTTACGGAAGTTTTTCTGAACTGAATTATTTTGAAGTTTTTTTCAGCGTTTACCAGTTTAAAATTATTCTGTAGATATAGCTCTGAAAAAAATCAATTTTTTGCAAAAAAAAATGTGCGTCCGGATACGTATCTCTGAAAATAGAGAACATAAAAAAATGTGTTAAGTGCCTAAAAATATCAAAGAATGGATTAAGAAATTCTCAAATTTTATCTCTGAATTGAGCCACTAAAAAAGCAATCCAATGTTTCTTCTGGGATAAGGCATTGAGCTCTATTTACAAGTAGGATGAAAGGTAGAGTAATATTCAGCAACAATACGTTAGTTTGGGTTAGTTTAATCAGTGTTGGTCATGGGAGTTCATTTTGTGAAGGCCCGATTTCCATATTCAAGGCTCTTGTGACTGTCCCAAGATTTCGTAAAATCCTCTTGTGAATGACCTATTTAACAAAGTCGGTGGAATATTTTTTGTTAGCAATTCATTAATAAAAACATTTATACATTCAAAGTATTTTAGAGACCCTGTTATCTCTCACTTTAAATTCCTATCCAAAACCACTAAACATGTCTAACCTTTCATATATATTATTTATTGTATTATCTCACACCCTGTATCTAACATTTCATTGATGCAAGTGTCTGAAATTGCATATATTTTTATTGCTAGTGTTATTTCATTGAAGCAAGCAAATTATTCATGTTTATGACTAATAGTATGGTGCTTGATAGTTACATGTGGTTACTTATTCACGTGCTTCTTGAACACCTTTTTGTAAACTTAATAACTTCTATGTTTTGCTCAACTTGAGAACATGCCTCACACGACTCATGCAGCTCTCAATTTTCTATGATAAAAAATTGCATGCATTTTACATATGGTTGTGTTGGTTATTAGGTAAGGATACTTTAATGGTTACTCTATCTTTATAACAGTTAGATAAAGCTTTTAAATTGAATGGATTTAGGTTGGATTGTGAACGAAATATTTTTTTTATAATATTTTAAACATTTTCAAATGTTTTAGAGTTTTTATATAGAAATATTCGAGATAATTCAGCAAATACTCGAGTTTGCATAAGACGGATGAAAACTCAAATGTAGGGAAGAAAATTTGAATTTTTCTTAAGAGGATATGAATTTTGTAATATAATTTATGAATTCGAAATTACTTATTTATAGACTCATGTTTGTGTTATTTCACAAGATTGCAACCCTGGATAAAACTACATCTTTTATTAATAGTTATGTTGTTTCGCCTATAACAACATTTTTCAATAGTTGCAATTTTCCATTCAGCAACACTTCACGAAGTGTTTCATATTTTCGATTTCAAAATCAAACTCAAGCAACGATAAAAAAACAAGAGCAACAGACATTTACCATATTTAGGCTAAAGGCCAGTCGCCAGAGCATCGCCGCCGCCGCCATATAACATCGTGAATAGCCTGATTGCTCTGATGCGTCGTGCCTAAGTGCCCAAGTGCCACCTACGAGCTGTCATTAGCGCCTCTACGCCCACGCCCTCGAACCCAGTCCTAGAAACGAAGCTGGCGACACCGACGATGGGGTGTATGGATGAGGCAAATGGCATAATGCTTGGGACCACCACACTTGTCCATGTGGCATTTTATCATCTTTTGTCTTTTTGTTGAGTCAATGTTTATAACTCTATATAAAGGCTTTTAAAGTGAGTGAAACTTTCTTTGTGAGACCATTTCCCAAGCATTTATTGGCATTTACTCACTTTCACTTTTATAGTCATTTTGGAACACTCTCATGGACATTTGTTATTCATAAATTACAACAACCCCACTTATTCTAATAATGACACCACCAATTTCAGAAAAGAGAATCAAAGAATGTTAATACAATTAAGTATCTTTCGATTTGAACTTAACCTTAGTAAGAATAACGTAAAGTCTAATCGGAATGTTAGGTAGCAATGCTTTGAACCGTTATCCCTTGTGATTATGTCGACGTTATCTTACACACACTCTTTCATGGTTCTTCGCCTACATCTTTCTCCTAACACTATTTATAGTCATGTGTTTTTCCTTATTTCATGAATTTTTTGTAAGAGAAACTCCAACTCTTACTTTGAGACGGCACCATCTCGAAATTCATATAGCTGAAGTTCATTTTGTATCTACTTCTTAAGATACATATCCTCGGTATAGAACTTCATTAAGAGTTTGAAAAACTCAACCCTCAATATATAATAGTCAACATTGTCATAAAATGTTGCATAAACATCCAAATCAACGACTTGTTGTTACCCATTGAATCTTGGGTTAAGGTTTATTAACTTCAGATTGGGTTGTTATTGTTGTCGGAACCCTTAATCAAGGAGTTTTAATCTCATACCTCTCAAGGTATTCTTTACTAAGTCTCTGGCCAGTGGCTTAGTAAACGGATCAGCTAAATTATAGCTTGTTCGTATATACGTTAGTGAAATGATCCTATCCTTAATTAATTTTATCACGAAAGTATGTCTAAGACCTATGTTCCTAGACTTTTCGTTGTATACTTCACTGGATGCTCTTGCTAGGGTGGCTTGGCTATCAAAATGTATCAACATTTTGAAACATTTTCTTTAACTAATGGAACTTCTAACAGAAGGTCTCTCAACCATTATGCTTTTTGACCAGCGGAAGTAAGAGCTATAAACTATGATTCCATGGTCGAAAGAGTAATGCATGTTTGTTTCTTACTCTTCCAAGAAATCGCACCTCCCAACTAATGTAAATATTCACCCAAATGAAGATTTATAATCTCCAATACTTAATATCTAACTCGCATCGGTATATTCTTCTAGTATGGCAGGAAACCTACCACAATGAAGACCAAGATTTTTTGTCTTTAAGAGGTAACCGAAAGTCCTGGTTATGGCATTCCAATATTCACCATTTGGATTACTAGTAAATCTACTCATCTTACTAACTGCAAATACTATGTCTAGTCTTGTGCATTGCATTAAATACATTAGACATCCAATTGCACTTGCATATTTCAATTGGGTTACAATTCTTCCATTGTTCTTTTTGAAGTTTGACATTAGGATCAAATGGAGTGTTTACTTCCTTAAAGTGCGGGTGTTTGAACTTATCCAATATTTTCTCAATATAATGTGTTTGACTAAGTTCATAACTCCTACTATTTTGTTTTACTTTGATCTCTAAAATAGTGTCAACTAGTCCAAGATCTTTCATCCTGAATGTGGAAGTCAAAAATTTCTTTGTTTCTAAAATTCCATTCATCTCATTACTAATGATCAACATATCATTAACATATAGACACAAAAATATTACAATGTCTCCAAGAACCTTTGTGTACAAACATTTGTCACAAGAATTTTGAGTACATCCATTTGAAAGTATGACAGAGTCAAAATTTTAATGCCATTGTTTTGGTGCATGTTCTAAACCATATAAGGATTTAACAAGTTTGCATACTTTTTGTTCATTTCTAGGAAGCACGTAACCTTCTGGTTGTTCCATGTGGATTTCCTCATCGATATCTCCATTTAAGAATGATGTTTTAATATTCATTTGATTAACTATGAGGTCATTCATATAGGCTAATGCAAACAATACTCTTATTGTCGTCGTCCTTGGTACTGGTGCATATGTGTCAAAATAATCAACAACTTCTTTTTGTCTGAACCCTTTTGCTACTAATCTAGCCTTGTAGGTGTTTAATATACCATCACTATGATACTTCTTTCTAAACACCCATTTACATCCAATGGGCCTTGAACCTTTTGGAAGATCGACATGCTCCCAATTGTGATTTGAAATGATCGAACTTATTTCGTCTTGGATAATATCTTTCCAAAAATAAGAGTCCCTTGAAGCCACTGCTTCTTTATATATTTTTGGATCATCTTCTAATTGGAGAATAATAGGAATCTTATGAACATCATTCTTGCAATTTCCTTCAACTAGATAAAAGTAAATGAGTTGAGAATCGATTTCATTTGGACCTAGAAATATATTTTTTCAGGATCTTTTGCTTACCTTAGGCTCAAGTTATGCTTCAACAATCAGTGAGATACTTTCGGGTTGTAGTTCAATAATTCATGGAGAGTATTCATCACAAGATTCTTCAATCGTGGGAATCTCAGATTCCTTATCCTTCGTGATAAGGTTTTCATAAAACTCCATATCTCGGGATTCAATAATTATGTTAGACTCTAGATTTAAAATTATATATGCTTTGTTGTTGGATATATATATCCTATGAAAGCATATTTTATCCCTTGAGGACCCAATTTCATTCTTTTAGGATCCATATTCTTGTAATATGTTACACAACCCCACACTCTAAAATAACCGATATTTGGTGATCTAACTTTCCATATCTCGTACAGAGAAATACCAGTTAACTTTAAAGTAATCATATTCATTATATGACATGCGGATAATAATGCTTCACCCCACAAATTTAATGGTAATTTGGAATGCACTAAAATAACATTTATTATTTCTTAGTATGTTCAATTCTTTCTCTCGGCTAGACCATTTTGTTGTGGTATACAAGGCGCAAAACATTCATGTATAATGCCATATTCTTCACAATATGAATCAAATTTTGTAGAAAAGTATTCATTGTTCCTATCAGTTCTAAGGACTTAGATACTCCTAATTAATTGATTTTCTACTTCTGCTTTGTAGATTTTAAAAGCATTACAAGAATCATTTTTAAGCTTTAAAAGATATACATGTATGAACCTAGAGGAATCATCAATAAAGGTTATGAAATATTGGTTTCCCCCACAGGTTAGCATGTCATTAAATTCACGCAAATCAAAGTGCACAAGATCAAACAAATTTGATTTTTTTTTCAAAAGTTTTGAAAGGTTTCTTGATCATCTTTGATTTGACACATATTTCACATTTTTCGAAATCATGAATATTGCATGAGATTAATCCAGATTTAATTAGTTTTTTCATAGTACTAATATCAAGATGTGCTAATCTAGAATACAATAAAGAAATATATTCAAGCATATAAGCAGAATTAGAAATTTCATTAATAATATTATCATTAGCACAAAGTTTGATCATTCCCTTAACAGAATATCCTTTTCCTACAAATACACTGCTACAGGTCAATATTAGTTTGCTCGATTCATATACAGACTTAATACCTGGTTTTCCTAACAAGTCACCACTAACAAGGTTCCTATTCATGTCGGGAACATGAACTACATTGACAAGAGTGACTTTCTTCCTGGAAGTGAAATCTAGTTTGATGGATCCCGCTCCAATGACTTTGGATCGTACTTCATTTCCCATCTGCACTTCTTGTCCATCATTTACTTCATAATATGTTTTAAAAGTTATCTTGTCATAAGAAACATGTACGGTAGCACATGTTTCATAACACCATTCCTGCATTTTGCCTTTGATTTCCATAATTTCGCTCACCGTAGCAATTATGTCGTCATTTGCATGAACAACATTAACTTTGAAGGTGAGATAATACTTAGAAGGGGGGGTTGAATAAGTATGGAAAATTAATACTTGAAAATAATCACACAATTATTTTTATCCTGGTTCGTTGAACAACTACTCCAGTCCACCCTTCCAGAGTGATTTGCCTTTCTCAACAAGGACTTAATCCACTATTAAATCAAACTGATTACAATAGTATCACCTAAGAACTACAGTTCTTAGTCTTCTCAAGAGCTACTGATTCACACTGAATCCTCTTAAGGAAAATCCTTTACAAATAATGTAAATTAAATACAAGAGTTTTTAATGCTTCTATAAAGCTATAATCACAACAGTGATTTTTCTCTTAAGTTTTAAGTACAATGAGATTCTATGAAGAATAAGAATGAGAGCTTATAGAATATTGTGATTTCTTTTCAGCAAGTGTGTAACTGAAGAATGAAGTAAGGAACTCCTTTTATAGGCAACTGAATCATGCACGTTGAAAAGAGAGTCCAAAAGGTCTGAGCCTTTTTGTCTTCACATGTACTGACTTTTCCTTGAAATAGATGGCACAGATAAATCCTTTTTGTCTGTGTAAGTGTGTCTAGCACAAATAAGGAAAGAGACGTTGAATAGTTCCAACGGATATATTCTTGAAAATACTTCTTCAGTTTCAGCAAGTTCTTCAGAGTCTGAATGGATCAGAGTCTTCTGATGAGATTCAAAACTATGTTGTATCAGAGTCTTCTGCAGCGTGTGTGCTTCTAGCGTGTTGATCATCAGAGCATCTTGACACAGAACTTCAGTACTTGGCAGCGTAAGTACATTCAGAAACTTCTGTAGACTAATGCTTTGAAAAACTCTTCAATCAATATTCTTCTATACTTCTGATGCTTCAGCTTCAGATGCTTCTGATTATCTTCAGATGCTTCTGACTATCTTCAGATGCTTCTGACTCAGAATGTTCTGGAGCTTCTTGCTTCAGATCCTTCTGGAGACTACGCTCAGGATCTTTTGTAAGGAGCAAACAGATTCTTCTGTAAGGTGCATCTGGCGCTTCAGAGTCAGAATAGCTTCTTGTATTCAAGGCAGATTTGCTTCTAGAGAGTCAATATAATTTTAATCTGCAGTAAAACTCTCAAACAAATTTTAGAGTATATAATTCTTAAATATAAATTTCCCAACAGTTATCATCAAAACAAAGAGTAATTATTAAGAACCAATCTGTGTTCTAACAATCTCCCCCTTTTTGATGATGACAAAAAGTATCAGAAATTTTATTTAATTGAACATAAAGAATTATAACTCCCCCTGAGATGATGAATCTCCCCCTGAGTTAAATAAGAAAAAGGAATAGAAACTTCCCTTTTTATCTTGAGTAATCTTCAGAGTCAGATCTTGTTTGTCTTGTAATAATCAATGGTCAGACTATCTTGCAGATATAAGATTCAGAGTTTGATAAAAGATAAATGATCTGAGAAACTCAGAGGTTCTTTTATAGAGTATTTTTATCAAAAGTTCTGAAAGAGTCAATTTAGATATTAGACAGAATAGATATGTCTGAAGATTCATTCTAGTGAAATTATATTAAATAGTTCAGATCTTTATTTTCTCCCCCTTTTTTGTCATAAGCAAAAAGTAAAACTATTAATAAAGACAATTAAAAAGAATAATAGCAGACAATTCAATGGAGAATAACAAACTGTTTCATTTAATCATAACAGAGCAAAAAATACATCAGAAGATATAACAAAACATTCAGATGCAATAACAACAGATGCACAAACATGAGAAGGAAAAAAAATCTAAGTGTGTTTTGACAAAAGCATCTTCAATAGGTCTGTGATCTCAGATTGTGATTGCTCTTGCTTTGACATGAACTTAGTTATTGTCTCATTCTTCTCATCTTGTTTGGACATCCACTCTGACATGTCCTCAGATTTCTTGTCTTGCTTCGCCATCCAAGATCTAATTTCAGATTGACCAGCTTCCAGAGCAGCAATCTTGTTTGCCAAATCTGGATTTTCTGTCTTAATCTCTGATGATGGAGGTTCTGTATCCTGAACAGAGTCAATTGCCATATGTTCTGGAGATCCTGAAGAGGGTTCTACCAGAGTCATAGTTAATGCAGTGGCAGTTGGTTCTGGTGGAGGAGGAGGTGGAGGAGCATCCAAACACAGCAGAGGTTCAGTCTTGTTGACAATCCAGAATTGAGTTCTTTCAGCTCTGAGCTTTGCATCATCAGAACAGATGTTCTTCAGATTAGAAGCCACAATGTTGAATCTATTGAGAAATCCTTTCCAGATGATGTCAGTCTCATTTGCATCCATAGTTTCAGAACATCTTTTCTGAACAGTACCTAAAGACATCTGTATGTCTTGCAAAAACGTTTGAAATAAATGTTCAATATTAAGTCTGGGTGGAGGTTTAAGCAAGGTTTCCAGAGTCATCTGTTTAGGCTTTGGAGTTGGTGGTATCAATGATTTTGGAATGGAAATAAGAGGAGGGGGAACATATGGAAAGAATGGAATTTCTGGTTTCTGAGGTAATGATCTGTTTAAAGCATTAAGCAGATTTGGTTGAGGTCTTGTGCGTGGGTAAACAACATCAAAGAATGCATTAGAGTATGGTACGAAAGCAGAGTTTGATGGTTTATCAGATGCAACTGTGTTGTCAGATGCAGGATGCAGAGCTGAAACAACAGCTTTACCAGATGTAGCAGATATGGGGGCTAAGGATCCTTCATTTTCCATAGATTTAATATATGAAAGGATTACAGATGGAAGGGTTGGTTTGAGTTTAGGTCTCATAGGTTTCAAGGGTTCAGAGGGCTCAACTCTATCATAAAAATCTTTAAGTTTGAAACCATAAGATAAATTATGATACAGAGAGGACACTTGGGCACAAGATATTCCAGATGATGATGGATTAGAAGTAGGAACAATCATCTCAGATGAAGGTGCAAGTGGAGGCATAGGTTCTGGAATGGTAGTTTTAGTAGGTAAGGTTGATTCAGGTTCAGGGTCATGAACAGGGTATTTGTCAGATGGGTTAATCAGAAAATCAGGATGAATTTCTGATTCAGATGAATTTGAAGATGTTTCAGGTGTACAAGACGTAGAAGAAACTTGAAACACTGTTTTTAATGGAGTGATATCAAGAACTTCTGTCTCAGGGATATGAGATGGTTCTGAAGGAATATCAGGTTGTTGAGATGGTGGTTCAGATGAAACAGGAGCAGAAGTTACTTTAGAGGGTTCAGAAGTAACAGTTGCTACAGGTTCAGAAGATTGAATAGGTGATGGTGGAATGACAGATTCTTTTTCTGGTTGATCTTCTGTGGTTTGTTTTTCTGGATGATCAGGAGTTATTGGTTGAGTTTCTATTGTTGGTTGAGCTGATTTTTGTTTATCAGAATTTTGTGGTAGTTCTGATGGTTGTGGTTCTGTTGGTTGTGGAACAGTTGGTTGTGGTTCTGTAGGTTGTGGACGTGGAGTAAAGTGTTTGATGTGTAATTTAGGTTAAGGTGGTTTTGATACAGAAGCAGTAGGTTGTTTCTGAGGTGATACAGAACTGGGGGCAGCAACAGATGTTGTTTGAGTGACAGGGGGTTTGGGAACAGACTTAATAGATGAATCATTTATAACAACAGTTTTAGAAGTAACAGAAGCTTTAGTACCTTTGAGTTTAATCCTCTTAGCAGAGACAGCTTCTCCAGAATCTTTTCTCTTCAGAAGATCCTTGGGTTTCTTAGCAATCTTAGCCTTCTTCTGGACAGGTTCAGATTCTGCTACAGGTTAAGGTCTTTTCCTCTGAAGTGGAACTTCTGCTTCTTCTTCTTCTTCTCCTGCATCTGGCAGGGGTTGCTTGACAAGTTGAAACACATTTGCTGGAACAGGCACTCCTTCCCTTTTACATTCCTCTATATACATCAGAACAATGTGTCTAGGTTCTTCAGCAAAGAATAGAGGGAAATCTGATACTGGAATCCTTTTATTCAGATCAGACATGTTTAACTTCTTTGGAGCAGTGGTAAGTTCATCTACAATCTTGAGTCTCAGAAGGCTCTTAGCGTTCAGAGGCTTTCCCATAATGAACTCTAGTTCCTCTGTTACACCAGCATCATAC
Organism: Lathyrus sativus; assembly: GCA_963859935.3. NCBI lineage: Eukaryota > Viridiplantae > Streptophyta > Magnoliopsida > Fabales > Fabaceae > Lathyrus > Lathyrus sativus. The sequence goes on from OZ012738.1 coordinate 34,498,879, forward strand.
AGAGCAGCCACTAAACCATTTTCAGTGAGAAGATCTGAGAGCAACCTTCCAAAAGGTATCCAATTCCTGATCTTCTGGTTCTTTTCTTTCATAGATTCTCTGGATGCATTTATGTGATTCCACAGATGCATGAACAATAAGTAAGGAAGATCTACCTTATTACTCTGACTAAGGCAGTACATAAAATAGATCTGTTCATTGTTGACATAATCTGGGGAATTTGTTGACTTTCTGTGATGAATGCATCCCATGAATATCTTGGCCCAGATCTTGTAATCTGGCTTCAGATCTTTGAATCTGTTAGAGGCTTGTCCAGCAGTCATAACCTCCTCATAAACTTCATCCATATCAACACGCCCAACTGGCAGATGTGAAACACCATCTGTTTCTTCATAACCAATCAGTTTTCTAATTAGATCCTCTGTGATGATGATCTCCTTTCCCAGCACAGATGATAGAATAAACTTTGGATACACAGATGCATGAATCCAGAATTCCTTAACAAGCAGAGGGTAAACTGGTCCAAATAGTCTATCAAAGTATTTCACCCAACCTTGAGCTCTAACAATGGAGCGAAAATCAAACCCATTGTCAGCCAGTGAATCAAATTCAACCATGGATTCACACAACACTTCTAACTTTTCAACAGGTGTGAGAAGAGTTCTCTGTGGAGGAATGTATGGATTAGCACCTAGATTATCTGAAGTCACAACAGCCATTGTTGATTGAAACTGAGCAGTTGTTGATGAAGAAGACGCCATTGAAGAATGCTTTTTAGAACACTTAGGTTTTGAGTTTTTGTGAAGAGAGAACAAAAGATGAAAGCGCATGAAAATTCTGAGAGTGAAAAGTGTGAAAGTGAATACACAACAGGTATTTATACTAATCACATAGGCACACCAAAAGACAGAAATAACACACGTTTGAGCAGCATTAAATGAAGAGAATAAAATCATTTCAAATAATGAATGCTTCTGATAGATTTGGGGGGAAAACCAAGAAATTTACTATTCAAATTTCACCTCAAATGTCTTTTCAGTTGTGCACACGCCACCTCATCAGATTTTGTGGGACACGTGTTTGCTTGCATGCTGTTCTGAATTCTCTCAAGAAATGAAACGTTAGCCACGTTCAGATCTTCTAAAGATGGTTAGTTCAAATTTTCACATCAGAAATAATAATCAGAATAGAATAAATGAACAGAAGAAATACTTCAGATCATTAAACATTTTGCATCTGAGAGGTTGCCTCTGATAAATATTACTCTGGACAAAAATCCATACAAATATTTTTCAGAATGAACTTAAATCTATCTTCAGCAAGGGGTTTTGTGAAAATATCAGCCCATTGATGATCTGTATCAACAAAAGCTAAATTAATTACACCCTTCTGAACATAGTCTCTGATGAAGTGATGTTTAATTTCTATATGTTTTGCCTTAGAATGCAAGATTGGATTTTTTGACAAACATATAGCAGAAGTATTATCACAAAAGATAGAAAGATTACTCTCATAGATTTGATAATCTTCTAATTGACTCTTCATCCAGAGCATCTGAGTACAACATCCAGCAGCAGCAATGTATTCTGCCTCTGTAGTTGATAGTGCTATGGTAGGTTGCTTCTTGCTGTACCATGAGATCAGATGACTTCCAAGAAACTGACAGCTTCCAGAAGTGCTTTTACGTTCAACTCTGTCTCCAGCATAGTCAGCATCACAGAATCCAACTAATGAAAATTCATCAGATCTTCTGTAACACAAACCCATGTTAGCAGTACCTTTCAGATACCTTAGAATCCTCTTAACAGCTGTTAAGTGTGATTCTCTAGGATCTGATTAGAATCTAGCACATAAGCAGACACTAAACAGAATATCTGGTCTAGAAGCAGTCAAGTATAGAAGAGATCCTATCATACCTCTGTAGAGTTTTTGATCTACCTTCTTACTTACCTCTTCCTTACCTAGAGTGCTTGTAGGATGCATTGGAGTCTTTGCCATTTTGCTATCAACCATGTTGAACTTCTTCAGAAGCTCTTTAACATATTTGGTTTGATGTATGTAGGTGCACTCTGGAGTCTGATTGACTTGGATTCCCAAGAAGAATCTCAATTCTCCCATCATGCTCATTTCAAATTCTTCCTGCATACATTTAGCAAACTCCTTTCCAAGCGTAATATTTGTTGATCCAAAAATAATGTCATCTACATAAATTTGACAAATCAACAGATCTTTCTTAACAGTTTTACAGAATAAAGTTGTATCCACTTTTCCTCTGATAAAATTTTTCTTCAGAAGGAAATTGCTCAACCTCTCATACCAAGCTCTGGGAGCTTGTTTTAATCCATAAAGGGATTTCTTTAATTTGAAAACATGATCTGGAAAGTTTTCACTTTCAAATCCAGGAGGTTGGTGGACATATACTTCTTCTTCTATGATACCATTAAGAAAAGCACTTTTAACATCCATCTGATACAGAGTGATGTTATTCTGTGCAGCAAAAGAAATCAGAAGGCGTATAGATTCTAACCTTGCCACTGGAGCATATGTCTCAGTGTAATCAATACCTTCTTGCTGACTGTATCCTTGAGCAACCAGCCTTGCCTTATTCCTTTCTACTTCTCCCTTTTCATTCAGCTTATTTCTGAAGACCCATTTTGTTCCAATATTATTGAATCCTTTAGGTCTAGGAACCAGATCCCAAACTTCATTTCTGGTGAATTGATTCAGCTCTTCTTGCATAGCTATAATCCATTCATTATCTTCCAGAGCCTCATCTACAGATGTTGGTTCTATTATTGACACTAAGCCAAATAAAGAAGATTCAGAAGTTCTGAGAAATGATCTTGTCCTTATTGGATCATCTTTCTTTCCAATAATCACATCTTCTGGATGAGATGATTTGATTCTGGAAGAAGATCCTCTGACAGTTGGTCTTTCAGAAATATGCAAGTTGTTTAGTTGGGAAGTCAAAGGTGTAGCATCTGGGGTTGCTTCAGATTCTTTGATTTTTGCCTTTTCTGCCTCTGAGCCTTCAGAGTCTGTGAGAATCACTTCTCTATCTGCAGAACTTTCAAACTACTTTGGCTTTTCAGAGCCAAGCTTATCATTAAATCTAACATGAATAGATTCTTCAACAATCTGTGTTTCAGTATTGAATACTCTGTAGCCTTTAGAGCGTTCAGAATAACCAAGCATGAAACACTTCTGTGCTTTGGAATTAAACTTGTTCAGATTATCTTTAGTATTAAGCATATAACAAATACATCCAAAAGGATGAAAATAAGAAATGTTAGGCTTTCTGTTTCTCCACAATTCATAGGGAGTCTTTTCCAGAAGAGGTCTTACAGACACTCTGTTCTGAATATAACAAGCTGTGTTAATTGCTTCTGCCCAGAAATGTTTTGCCAGATTTGTCTCATTGATCATGGTTCTGGCCATCTCTTGCAATGTTCTATTTTTCCTCTCTACAACTCCATTTTGTTGTGGAGTTCTAGGGCAGGAGAAATCATGTGCAATGCCTTTTTCAGAAAAATATTTTTCAAAATGTTTATTTTCAAATTCTCCACCATGATCACTTCTGACTTTAATAATTTTGGAATCTTTTTCAGTCTGGACTTGATTGCAGAAGTCAAAGAACACAGAATGAGACTCATCCTTGTGTTTTAGAAACTTTACCCATGTCCATCTGCTGTAGTCATCTACAATGACTAACCCATACTTCTTGCCTCTGATGGATGCAGTTTTCACTGGTCCAAACAGATCAATGTGAAGTAATTCCAATGGTCTGGAGGTAGACACAACATTTTTTTATTTAAAATGAGATTTTGAAAATTTACCTCTTTGACATGCTTCACACAGAGCATCTGAGTTGAACTTCAGCTTAGGAAGTCCTCTGACCAGATTGAGTTTATTAATCTGAGATATACGTCTCATATTAATATGCCCCAATCTTCTATGCCAGACCCATTGCTCATCATTCACAGATAAGAGGCATTTTACATTTTGAACTTTAAGTTCTGAAAGGTTAATTTTATAGATGTTGTGTTTCCTCTTTCCACTGAATAGGATAGAGCCATCCTTTTGACATACAGCTTTACAACCTTTTTGATTAAAGATTATATCATAACCATTGTCACTTAATTGACTTATGGACAATAGATTATGTTTCAATCCTTCAACTAACAGAACATTAGTAATAAAGGGAAGCTTACCATTTCTAATAGTGCCAGATCCAATGATCTTGCCCTTCTGGTTCCCTCCAAACTTCACGTCCCCTCCAGATCTAAGTTCCAGGCTTTGGAACATAGACCTTTCTCCTGTCATGTGTCGTGAGCATCCAGAGTCCAGGTACCATGATTGGTGTCCTGACTTTGCTGCTAAGAACATCTGCAACAGGAATTATTTTGTCTTTAGGTACCCAGATCTTCTTGGGTCCTTTGGGGTTAGTTGGTTTGCAGGTTTGTCTAAACTTCTGTTTTGCAACATAATGTTTATTCTGACTTGCCTTTGGTTTAAACACATAAGTACTCTTCTTAGAGCTTGTGTGTTTAATGTCATTCAGATGACCAAATTTGAATTGAGAGTACAGAGGTGTCTTCCTGATGAAAAGTTTGTCAACAGGTTTTGGATTGCTTCCAGATGAAGACTCATATCCAATGCCTCTTCTGTTGTTTCCACTAACACCATAGATCATGGAAGCCATCTTGCTTCTGTCTATGCTCTTAGTGAGAAACCTCTGAAAACTAGAGTCATATTTTTCTAAAATATTTTCACAAGACTTAGTTTCAGAATCAGATTCTTGTTGAGTTCTATCAAAGTCATTTTTGATTTTTGAATTTATTTCTTTCTGCTCAACAAGTTCTGTTTGTAGAAGATCAATCTCAGATTCAAGATTGCTTTTCAGCTTCTTGTATTTGAGTTTGATGTTGTTGTAACTTTTAAGAACTTCTGTTAAAACTTTAATGAGTTCTTCTTTGGTAAGTTTGGCCATTACCTCTTCTGCATCATCATCAGATTCAGATTCTGATTCATATCCAGAGGTGCCTTCCTCTTGATCCTCTGTCCTGGCCATCAGTGCAACGTTTGCACATTCTTCTTCTGATTCAGAAGATGACTCACACTCATTTGAGTCATCCCATGTTGCCATCAGAACCTTCTTCTTCTTGTTGAACTTCTTCTTAGGTTTTTCTTTCAGAAGTTTAGGGCAGTCATTCTTGTAGTGCCCAGGTTCTTTGCACTCATAGCACACCACTTCTTTGTTTGCAGATCTTCTGTGACTAGAAGATTCCTTTCTGTTGTCAGATCTTCTGAAGTTGTTAAACTTCTTTCCCTTGTGCTTCCAGAGTTTGTTAATCCTTCTGGACAGCATGGACAACTCATCTTCTTCAGAAGAAGAAGATTCTTCAGAGCTTTCTTGAATAACCTGCAAAGCTTTAGCAGTTTTGTTAGATTTTAAAGCTATGGATTTACCTTTCTCTTTCTTCTGGGGTTCATCTTCCTCCAGCTCAATTTCATGGCTTCTCAAAGAACTGATAAGTTCTTCTAAGGAGATCTTGTTCAGATCTTTTGCCATCTTCAATGCAGTCACCATTGGTCTCCATCTGGTGGGAAGACTTCTGATGATTTTCTTGACATGATCTGACGTTGAGTAACCCTTGTCCAGAACTTTTAGACCAGCTGTAAGAATCTGAAATCTAGAAAACATAGTTTCTACATTTTCAGAATCTTCCATTTTAAATGCCTCATACTTCTGTATGAGCGCCAGAGCCTTTGTCTCTTTAACCTGAGAGTTTCCCTCATGAGTCATTTTGAGTGATTCAAACATGTCATGAGCAGTATCTCTATTAGTAATCTTCTCATACTCAGTATGAGAGATTGCATTAAGCAATATAGTTCTGGCTTTGTGGTGATTCTTGAAATCTCTTTTCTGCACTTCAGTCATTGATTTTCTATCAATCTTTTTGCCATCCTCACCAGTAGGATGTTCATATCCATCAATGACCAAATCCCAAAGATCAGCATCATACCTAAGAAAAAAACTTTCTATTCTATCTTTCCAATAGTCAAATTTTTCTCCATCAAACATTGGAGGTTTGGTACTGATCCTATCCCTCTCTTCATATTTATTGTTGATATTTGACATTGAATTATCAGCCATGATAACAAATAAATATATTGATCAAAGTATATCTCCTTTGGATCTTTACTGACACTGTTAAGTGATAGCACACTCAGAACCGGAGCTCTGATGCCAACTGAAGGTGAGATAATACTTAGAAGGGGGGGGTTGAATAAGTATGGAAAATTAATATTTGAAAATAATCACACAATTATTTTTATCCTGGTTCGTTGAACAACTACTCCAGTCCACCCTTCCAGAGTGATTTGCCTTTCTTAACAAGGACTTAATCCACTATTAAATCAAACTGATTACAATAGTATCACCTAAGAACTACAGTTCTTAGTCTTCTCAATAGCTACTGATTCACACTGAATCCTCTTAAGGAAAATCCTTTACAAATAATGTAAATTAAATACAAGAGTTTTTAATGCTTCTATAAAGCTATAATCACAACAATGATTTTTCTCTTAAGTTTTAAGTACAATAAGATTCTATGAAGAATAAGAATGAGAGCTTATAGAATATTGTGATTTCTTTTCAGCAAGTGTGTAACTGAAGAATGAAGTAAGGAACTCCTTTTATAGGCAACTGAATCATGCACGTTGAAAAGAGAGTCCAAAAGGTCTGAGCCTTTTTGTCTTCACATGTACTGACTTTTCCTTGAAATAGATGGCACAGATAAATCCTTTTTGTCTGTGTAAGTGTGTCTAGCACAAATAAGGAAAGAGACGTTGAATAGTTCCAACGGATATATTATTGAAAACACTTCTTCAGTTTCAGCAAGTTCTTCAGAGTCTGAATGGATCAGAGTCTTCTGATGAGATTCAGAACTATGCTGTATCAGAGTCTTCTGCAGCGTGTGTGCTTCTAGCGTGTTGATCATCAGAGCATCTTGACACAGAACTTCAGTACTTGGCAGCGTAAGTACATTCAGAAACTTCTGTAGACTAATGCTTTGAAAAACTCTTCAATCAATATTCTTCTATACTTCTGATGCTTCAGCTTCAGATGCTTCTGATTATCTTCAGATGCTTCTGACTATCTTCAGATGCTTCTGACTCAGAATGTTCTGGAGCTTCTTGCTTCAGATCCTTCTGGAGACTACGCTCAGGATCTTTTGTAAGGAGCAAACAGATTCTTCTGTAAGGTGCATCTGGCGCTTCAGAGTCAGAATAGCTTCTTGTATTCAAGGCAGATTTGCTTCTAGAGAGTCAATATAATTTTAATCTGCAGTAAAACTCTCAAACAAATTTTAGAGTATATAATTCTTAAATATAAATTTCCCAACAGTTATCATCAAAACAAAGAGTAATTATTAAGAACCAATCTGTGTTCTAACAAACTTCATTTTTAGACTTGTTATACCTGCAATCTCGAGCAAAATGGCCTAGTTTTCCGCACACATATCAATCGTGTTTTGGTTCTTTTGGTTTCTTAGAGTTCTTGAACTTGTCATGTTCCTTCTTAGGGCCAAGATGGTTCTTCATGCCATCATGTTTCCTCTTTCCTTTTGCAATAACAACATTGACTTTAGAGTACCCAGTAGATTCTGACTTTTCTCTATCATTCGTTTCCTCCTCGATTCAAAGGTGTTTCTAAAGTTTCTCCAACGAGAAATCCTCGGAACTATGCAACAAATTCTTCCTGTATCCTTTCCATGAGGGTGGAAATTTTGCAATGATTGCACCAACTTGGAAAACTTCTAGAATGTCTATTTTTACATCTTTTATTTTATTCACGAGAACCTGTAATTCATGCACTTATGCAAGAATCGATTTGGAGTCTAACATTTTAAAATAAAAGTATTTAGATTTTAATAACTTTTTTCTACATTCCTCTTCAACCTTGAATTTGAATTTTAGTGCTTTCCAAATCTCTGTTGCAGATTGTGTATCAATGCACAGATCATAGAGACGATCAAATAATGCATTCAGGATATGTGTGTGGCATAACAATTCATCTTCCTTTCGCTTATTTTATTCTTTCTTGATTTCATCGGTGTCATCTAATGGTTCTAGAATTGGTGTCAAACCAGGATCAAAGACATAGTGAATCTTCAAGGTAGTCGATAGAAACATCATCTTGTCTTGCCAACGAGTGAAGTTTGTTCAATTGAAACAATCCAACTTGACAAGGTTCTGGTTTATTACTTTGATGCTTAAAAGTGAAGCATCGGTGGCCATGATTTGAGAAATTATATGACTGTTAGATAAAGCTTCTAAATTGAATAAATCCATACTAGAATCATGAACATAACACTTTCCTTATAGTATTTCAAGTACTCTCGAATGTCTTAGAGTCTTTATGTATGAATTCTTAGGATAATTCAACATATACTCGAGTTTGCATAAGACAGATGAAAAATGTAGGGAAGAGAATCTAGAATTTTCTGACGAGGATATGAATTCTGCAATATGAATTTTGAATTCCAAATGACTTATTTATAGGCTCGTGTTTGTGTTGTTTCACAAGGTTGTGATCCTTGATGAAACAATATCTTTTACCAATAGTTGTGTTGTTAAGGCTACAACAACGTTTTCCAATGGTTGCAATTTTCCATTTAACAACACTTCATGAAGTGTTACATATTTTCAAATTCAAAATCAAACTCAAGCAACGATAAAAAAAACAAGAGCAACATCCATTTACCATATGGAAGCTGAAGGCCGGCCACCAGAGAGCCACTAGCACCGTCGTATAATGCTGCGAGTAGCCCGATCCTGGAGTCAGAGGTGGTGTCACCACCTGAGGGGTGTATGGAGGAAACAAGTGGCATAATGCTTGGGACCACCACACTTGTCCATATAACACTTTATCCTCTTTTGTCCTTTTGTTGAGTTAATGTTCATAACTTTTTATAAAGGCTTTTAAAATGGGTGAAACTTTCTATGTGAGACTATTTCCCAAACATTTATTGGTATTTACTCACTTCCACTTTTATTGTCATTTTGAAACACTTCCATGGACATTTATTGTTCATAAATTACAATAATAACAATGTCTCATTGTCAATGTAAATAAACATTTTCAAAAGATCATGTTATATTATGCATAAAATTTCCAAAATTATCGCATGTGTATTAATTATATATACACTTTATATATTGTTGATTTGGGAGCATCATGGTAAAACTTATTTTTCTATGATTCTTCTAATGTATTTGATTCTTGAAGAGAATGTGCAATTTTTTCCACTTATTTTATAATTAAAAGACGAAACATTTTTTTCTGCTTTAATGATTGGGAGGTTGTAGATATTATGTAGTTCTTATTTATTACACTTAGTCTTGAGTTCATGCACAATATTATCCTTCCAGGGGGTTGCTAGGAATCATGCAATTGCTAATCATCTTTACAAGTTTTATGATATAATGAATGTAATTGACCTATATTGTTGGGTCATCATGAAAAACATCCATATTGGGTCAAGATCAACACACAAGTAAGAGAGACACCACATATTTACCCAAAATCTTAAGGTGATAGGTGTATGCGTCATCTCACTTATAAAGTGCTCAACCTCTACTTTTCTAAGCAATGTGGGACTTCCAACTCATATTTATACACAACAATCTCTACTTCAAGTGTGAATTCATCCATTATGTTACTCCTCAAGCGGAAGCTCTTTCATCCACTTACACTTGTACCGCCGTTGCTGGCACTACAATGTAACACGTCGCCTGACCACCACATTGTCAAAAAGAATTTCGATACAATCAGTCGGCCTCTTAATTGAAACACCGGCTCTAATACCACTATTACATCATCATGAGGAGCATCCAAATTAGATTAAGAGCAACACATAAGTGAGAGAGATACCCCATATTCACCCAAAACCTTAAGGTGATAGGTGAATGAATCTTCTCACTTATAAAGTGCTCAACCTCCACTTTTCTAAATAATATGGGATTTCCAACTCATACTTGTACGTAACACATATATGTGGGAGCTATATAATGATAACTTCATTCTGTTGGAGATAACTTATTGATAGAGCTATAGCTATGGATGAGAATAAGTCAGGTCGGCTTAAGGGTCTATAGCCTGACTTATTTAAGTCTGGTCTGGGCAATTCAATAAAAAGGTTAGGCTTTAGCTTTTTTAAAAGGTTATTTAATTAAATAGTTCATGCTTATGATAATAAAAAACCTATAAAATCTTATAAGGCAGCTTATGTATGCATATCCATTAGAAAATAAGTTAAATGGTACATAAAAATATCTTGTTGGCTGTATAAAAAATAGGTAAAATAGATTATTTAAAATTCTTAATGTGAAACAATTTTTAAATATTTCAAGGTAGGCCATACTTTAAAAAACTTAGACCAAACCACAAAAATAAAACCTATAACAAACAATAGGTCAGACTCAGATCTTTAAAATGCATGGTAAGTCAGACTCAAACTTATTAAATCTTTATTGGACTGTTTAGACCCCTAACTATAGCACACCACTATTTAAAAGTATTATATATTTAATCACTTATTGAGGCATGACAAAAATTATACATTTTTTTTATTACATTGTTTGAGTGAAACTAAAGAAAAAAAGTGATTATTATTTAAAATGATCATATAAATTAAGATAAAGTCAAACTTGCTTATTTTAGTGTGTGTTTAGATCATTATTGAAATTCTGGTATACAGATAATATATGTCCCAAGAAATGTTGATATATTAATCTCTGCTTTACTAAACAAGGACAGAACAAGAACATTCTGATATCTCAAAGTCATAACAGTGTCATGACAGATGTTTCAATATCTGTTAAGACATATATTTTAGAGCATAAGAATAGACTGAATTATACATAGCAGAATGATAAACAACACCAAGATATGATGACTCAGTTTGGTGTACAACAACACCTACATCTGGAGACTACCAAGCCAAGAATGAATTCACGATCAGTAGTATTAACTCTAAGTATCCAACCTCCAGTAACTTATCACTTAATTCCCTACCCAGTGCAACTAATACCTAGAAACCCATCTAGATAAGAGAAAACCATCTCAAATCTTAAATCACCTCAGTGATATCTAACAGTCACGATCTTCGGTAACTGTATCAAACTGTTCAATTGAAAGACAACATTTTCAATATAATATTCAGTCAATACTCTTGACTAACACTAATACTTGATTTTTCTTAAAAGCTTCATCCAAGAACAATATACAACTCATTACCTATAGGTTTATGAATATGAAAAACTATGTCTACCACAATGTATTAAACTGATACAAAGAGTGACTTACAATACAAGAAAAGCACACGACTCTCAAAACCCTAAACCCTTATTTTTGCTTTACAAAAGCCTTAACAAGGACTAGTAATTTTCCTTAGGTCTTAATCTTCCTTTTATAATCTTCAAATTTCCATGGGCTTCAAAATCTCTGTCCAATCATTCCTTGATCCATGTTCTGATTACGCCTTAAATCTTGGAACAGATATACAATAAACATGTTGTATCAAACCAAGATATCGAGTCCTCAAGATAGGATATCTTGTCTGACATGTTTTTTTTACTGATTTCTTCATATTATAACATCTTGCAAACATCATGTTTTACCAAAATTTAGTCAAATCTTAGAGCCTTCAATCTACCCCTTTTGACAAATTTTGGCTAAAACCCCTTTTGTACAATAAACCCAGGAAATCAAGGAGTAGAAAGAGTAAAAAGTCCTGAAGTCATTTCAATCGGCCTATAACGAGTTTAGTAGAAAATAATATGACTTCTGGAAGCTTTCATTCTTCTTGTATAGTTGTCCGAATGATTTACACAGCATACACCACCTGTTGTATGACGTGTACCCTTTGCCCTGGTGTACATGAGGAGGAAGATACAAGACTCAGTGAACCAAACCCCAACTCCGAATGACTCAAAACACAAGACACAACTGTGTTCATAACTCAGATCACAAGACACAAAAAAAGACTCCAAACAAAAAGAGCTGAGACACAGACAGGATGCTAGAACATCTTATCCAACATCCTTGTAAAACAACTGAAAGAACGGACTCAAGACACAAATGAAGATCAATCATGTGTTGCAAGAAACAACACACAACTAAGATAGACACACAACCTATCTCCCCCTTTATAGCCAAAAATTGACAAAAGTATCCAACATAATTCCATACCCAAACAGTACTCACCCAAACTCGGAAAAATACCACAAAATCACGACACAACAAAAGCACAACCTGAGACAAAAGAAGCAAAGACCCTCTTTAAATACCCAAGCAGTTTCCTTAGGAATTAACGAGCCATTTATATTACTGAAGATCAATTCAATGAGAACGTAAATTGAGGAAGATAACTTCAGCAAAAATGAATGTGCACTAGCCAACTCAGTTTTAATTATTTCTTCTTTAATGAGGATCATCCAAAGAATATGCATGTACCAAAGAAACATGGTTTGCATGCCCTTTTTAAGGCATGTTTCCCACCGTCCAAGGAACACCATCCATATAGAGCCACTTATAAACAAACATGAGTCATAAATAATGTCCTGACACCCATTCAGATCTTATCTCCTCTCTCTTGTAAACTTTGAAGCATAGTCACAGTGCCTTCCAATGAACTCCAAGCATACTCCTTTCAACCAGAATTAGAAAAACCCGACCATGATGTCTAGACATTATGTGTGGCATCTCCCATTTATCAAAAAAATCTCTCATGAACCTTATCCCAATCTGCAGAGAAAAATAAGTTCTCCCAAACAATATTTAATCCTATTTCTCAGGTCTCTCCTAAGAATCATGAACATTCAATAGCCTTAACAATTCAAACACACAAGTAAAACTTACTAAGCTAAAGGATCAACACACCACGATGTCAAGACATTTTGTATGATATCACAACCCCACATGAATCACATGAACATTTTCATGCTCATAAGTGAGAAAATACCAGGATCACAATCCTTGTACCATAACCAATAAAATCTTGGATTGAGACCAAATAACACCATTAATCACTCTTCCCCTAAACACATGCATACACTGTACAAATCCATCTTGAATCTTACAGCCATAGACAACCTTATTCTTTAATAATAAATCCAATCAAACCTGGAATGCTCACATCCCCGAAAGAGACATATAAATTCTATTAACTCCTTGGTTATCCAAGATGCCATCCACACTTGGAAGACATCAAACCCCTTCTCCATATGAAGAGAGATACATCCTTAGCATGTCTCCTTCTCAAGATTTAGCCTGATACAATCTTTTCTAGAGATGCTTCCAACAGAACCTACCATTTACTCACAGATAATCATAATCCACATAGTCTTGACCAGTAGCTCTACACCATACTCCATAATGAATAGATATAGCTCTAAAGATGAAAATCAAACTCAATTATCCTCCAAGAATAAGCAATAGTAGGAATGATGTTCCAACATCATTTAGGACATCAGTCTCAATCAAAGGAGCCATGTACTTTGATTCTTGAAACACTGTTAGATGCCCAATTGTGCTTATTTGAGCTATCAATTGTGGGAATCTTTCACTCATTTTTGGTCTAACTTCGATTCAAAATTGCCTTGCTTTTGGTAATATGTGATATATTGTGAAATGCTCTTGGTCCTTTTAATTTGTATGTTATTGTGCAGTATTTGAGCATGTAAGAGTAGAATTTGAAGACACAAGAAAGTTGACAAAGGAATCAAGAAAGAACAAGAGCAAAGGCATGTTCTCTAGGTGAACATCTGGCGAGTGTTGCAGCGAGTTGTTCGCTAGGCGACCATCTAGCGAGCTGCTAGCGAACACTCCCAGACTTGGGCAGAATCAAATTGGCATTATTCGCTGGCAGCGAGGCAGGTGACGAAGAACTCGCTAGGCAAACACCTAGCGAGCAAGTAGCGAAGCATTCTAGAATCTTTTCCTCAGCCATCGCTAGCATGTTCCCAAAATCATAGTGAACCGCTCCATCTGGGAGCCAATGAATTGGACAGATATACCCGAGACCTGAGGTTGCATAGAGATACAGATACCATATCCGCTGCCCTGTTGATAGAGGGTAAATCCGTTGAGCTGAACCAATCTAGACACCCTTTGAGATATCATAGGGAGGACATGATTCCTATAGCTCAACTGATTTTACTTCTGGTCCTAACAAACATCATGCCAAAATCCCACACATCTACCGTGTCGATCCCAATGGCACACCTTGTCCATAGCATTCTCACTAACGTCCAGATTAATGTGGCTAGGATTATTGCCAATGAGATGAAGTCCATTGTTGAGAGTGGTCTTAAGTCGGGGTCGCGGGTTAACTGCCCCCTTGCTTTTCCCTGCCTCATCATGGCCTTATGCACTCAGTCGCGGATGAAGATTCCTTCCCGCAGTTTGGTGAAGATCCTGGCCCCCATTGATGATAAATATGTGGATAAGTACTGTAGGTCTAGGCACTACAGGGGTGGTGCAGCTGCTAGTACCAAAACTACTGATGGTTCTGGTGCTTCTTCTCAAGGGTTCGACCCTTTTCAGCAAGCAGTGTGCAACTATAATTGGGATTGGATGGCGGCATCGCAGCGGGCTATGATGGATATTCATGATTCTATGCAGGTCTTGCAGCTTCAGATCCGAGACCCCTCCATTGAGCGTCCTATGATGACGCATGAGCAATTTTTGCAGCACGCGAACTGGCATGTGGACAGGCCTGTTTTTGGAGAGGGGGCGGGTGCTGATGGTCCTGCTGATGATGCTGACGATGATGATGATTCTGATGATGTTGAGGGAGAGGATGATGATGATGATGGTTCTGAGGAGGAGGAGTCTGAGTCCGAAGAGGACTAAGTTGTTGTCTTTTCAGTTTTAGTATTTTGTTTCATTTTCGGATAATTTATTTTGATTTCAGTATTGTGGGTTGTACTTTTGGGGTGTTCAGTCCCCCGCGCACACTATTTTTAGTTTAATAATTAATGCTTTGTTTTAAATTATTGTGTTTATTTTAAATTATTCTGTTTAATAATTTTTGTGATTGTTGGGTGTCAAAACCTTCTAGATTGGTTGCTCTCTGAAAGAAGTATCCAATGAAGGTGCATCCGAGCTTGGATGACAATGATAAAATAAACAAGCGAATACGGCTAAGGTACATGGTTACCTTCGGTTAGAACTTTAGAATGCATGAAGAATTTTATTCTTGTTGTAATTGAGTATTGTTCTTTTTGCAACATGATTGAATGAATGATTCACTTAGGACTTAAGACCACAAATTGTGAGGAAACCTCCATTGTACAAATAAATGCTGGATTCTAATGAACCGTGTTGATTCGTTTTATTCATGCTTTGTCTTTTATTATTGTGAACTTGTGGAAGCAATTAGAAATGATCAAGACACTTGTTTCTTTCGAGTACAACCAGTTCCGTACACAAACTACCCGTGAGCAGAGAGTATTTGTTAACCGCCTTGAGCTTAAACTGTTGAATCTTAGCTTGAAACAAAGCGAGACTTCAAAAATCTTTTTCTTGAAAAACCTAAAAAAAAAAATTTTGATTATTGTTCTTTTCCAGTCAAAAGTAAAGAGCATTCACTTAAGAAGGAAGTAGAAGATAAGTTGGGGAGAACGAAATTGTAAGTTGGTAGTTTGCCACAACTCTTGAAAAAAACGAAGCAAGCATTGAAAAGAAATTAGAAAAGAAATAAACACTTGTTTTGTAAATACGGTGTGAAAAAAAATAATAATCAAAAGAAAAGAATGAAAATGAATGCTTGCTTGGAAGAAAATTATTGGAAAAAAAATTGAGTTGTGAAATAAGAGTTGTGAAGGGTTCAAATGAGAAATAAGTTAGATGAAGTTGAGATGTGTGAATAATTGTACAGTGAATGTCTCTTTTGCATCGGCAACTTCGTTTTCAATGGCTTTAGATATGTCCCTTGTTTGTTAACCTGACCAAGCTCAACCGTAAAAGACCTTAGTGATCTTTGTGCTTCCGCATTTTCATTTATAATTGTTAAACATTGTATGAATTGAATTGCGTTTTGCATTGTTTGTTGGAGAGTGAGATTGCACCCGCGGTTGTAAACGCGTGATCTCTTCAATCTTTATTCGAAGATGAGTGATAGGGTGATTCATTCAGGATATCATTGTTGTTGATTGATACATTGATCAGTGCATATTTATGCACATTCTCCTATATTTTTACTTAGGCATTTCTTTACTTTATTTTGCTTATTATTATATTTTATTATGTTTTCATATTTTATTTTATTTTTGGTTTAATTTAATTTTCGCACTTATTTTTCAGCTTTAGCAGTCTGCACGGAAACGATCATAACTGGAGCTCTGGGAATCCGTTTGAGGCGTTCTAAAAATCGCCGAAAAGCTAAGAGAGAGAGCTACGACTTTCGTGTTGGAGCCGAAATCAGATTCGGAGCTCAAAATTCCAGAATTCCGTTTCAAGTTACAACATTAGGAATTTGTTTTAGTTTTGGGTCATGTTTTTGGTCTGGGTTATATTTTTGACCCAGTTGGGTTATGACCTGAATTCTGGTTTTTATCCTCTTTAGTCTAGGTCTGGCCGTATAGCCAAAAATCCTATTCACTATTCACAAAAAAAATATTTGGAAGCTTGTACTATTCGAATGGAGGACTAATCCCAAAGAGTCAATATGATGTAATCGCGTCCCAACGCTTTGAGGTTTATACTTTATCAATTTAATTCGTTTCTCTTTCAATAATATTCTATGAATTGCATTTGCTTAATCTGTTAGTTTATAGAATTGTTTTAATTAAATTCATATGATTGCATCCTTAACTTTTATTCGTCGTTACGTCGCTTTGTCGTTAATTCGCGTTTGTAATTCGTGTTTGCTTAATTCACGAAAACTTAATCCGTTTGCTTAATTCGGAATATAGGATTGTCAATCTAGTTTATGTCTTTTGCGCTTGTCAATTGACATAGGAATCGAATAGAGATCGAAGCCGCTTAGGAAATTGGTAAGGTAGAAACCCGTGATAAGCCGGAACCGAAAACAGTAGCTTGACTTACTTTAATAATCTTTCTTTTATAATCACTTATTTTCAGTATTTTTTCTCTTAATCAAAATTCAAACCCCCATAAATTGTTACTTTATTGGTCAATCACTACAAGAATCCTTGTGAGACGATATTCCGAGTCACTGTTGCTATACTAACATTTCTTACAACAAACTCGTTTTTGATCCGGGGGCGACCGCGAATCAAATTGGCGCCGTTGCGGGGGATTCTTGTCGTTATTAATAAATTTTAGAGTCATAGGGTTAGTTAGTATCCTCGAGTCTAGACCTTAGTTTCCTCGTGGTTTCGTCCAATTCGCGTCTTACAGTCCAAATTGTAAAAAAATCTGTTTTTGGAAAAATTGTGTCCGATCGTAAAACTGTTTTGCCTACGAGAAGCAGAAAAATCGTCCGGTCATTAGTCCATATATTCCAAAGGAATACCTGGAATCCACCCTCAGAATCTCCAAAAAAATCCTTTTTTTCTATTTTTAATGAATTTTTTACTGTTTTTATAGAGTCGAAAAAAATCGAAAAAATTCTCATAATTGTTATTTTGCTTAATTAGTTTAATTCTGGTATTATTTTATTTTTTTGAAATTTAATTAATTGTTTTCCATCATTGTGTTTGAGTTTGAGTCTGAGTCTGACTATCTGCATAACTTGTTTGCTTCGGATACTGAACTTGATTTTGAAATGGCAGATAATAGAACCTTAAGACAATTAGTTGCCCCTGATGTAAATTATAATAGCTTGTGTATTGAATATGATGATGTTGATGTTCCTTTCGAATCAGAATCTGGTTTAATACACTTGTTGTCAAGGTTTAATGGACTTGCAGGTGAGGATCCGAATAAGCATATGAATGAATTTCAAATTATGTGCTCTACACCTTCTGAACCTTCACTAGAGGACCTTGTCAAGCAAATGGCTATAAATGATCTTTAGTTTCAGCAACAAACAGATTCAAGTCTTCAAGCTTTGCAGACACAGATTGAACAGCTTGCCACTATAGTGAATGCCATGCAGCAAGCTCAAGATTCAAACCAACCATCTGCCCAAACAGTAGTGAATCCAAAAGAGTTTCCTTCTAATTTAGTTGATGATACTTATTCTGAATTGTATTTTGATTTTCCATCATTAGCAGATTTTGATGATACTTACTCTTGTGATTCATGTACCGACACCAACATTTGTTCTGTTTGTGCTGAGATTAATGCTGCCGTACAGGGTGATGTTTTTCATGCAGATGAAGTTGTTTATGAAGCTAAAACTCTTAACATCACGGCTGCCCCAACCTCACCATCCATTGAACAACCTCCCCCCTTGGAGCTTAAACCACTTCATACCAATCTGAATTATGCTTATTCAGATATGGATAAAAAGCTTCCAGTTATAATTTCTTCTAACCTTGATTTTGATGAAGATAATAAACCTTTACAGGTTTTGAAGAAACATAAGAAGGGAATTGGATGGACCTCGATGGAAGTGGGAAGAAAAGCAGTGAAGCAACCCCTTAACCCATTGATCTCTGATATTATGGAAAAGGATATCAAATTCACGTGCCCATTCGACACTTTTATTTATCGAAGATTCTTATTTGATCCTGGAATAAAAGGTGAAGGCACTAATACAAATTTCAAGGGCGATGGATGCTATCCAAAGTTACTCCCCACTTTGGAAGAGGAGACTGCAGGAAATCTCTCTTTGGGAAAGGATGCATATGTGATCACTTATCCACCTTGACTCGTCGGGTGTGTTCTTTCCTTTCCCTCACTCTTATTTTATATTTATGTCCTTTCATTGAGGACAATGCTTGTTTTAAGTCTGGGGGAGGGAAACCTTTGCTTTATATTTTGTTTTGTTTTGTTTTCAGTTATTATAATAAAAATATAAAAAAATTTGCATCTTTTTGAAAGTTCTGGGCTATAGTCTAATTTGGGATTAGTTTGCAGAGACTTGGGAACAGTTCATAAGATCGATATCGTTTTAACACCTTGAGTCTCCCAAATATGGAAGTCGAGTTAGATACTTGTTATGACATAGTCTTGAGTTCTCGTCCTCTAATAGCTTTTAAGTAATTTATCTAGCAGTCAGCACCATCTAGAAATCACATGCTAAGTAGTTGAGCTGATGCAAATAAGTGAATGATCATGTGCTTAATAAGAAGAAAAAAAGAAGAAAAAGAGAAGGACAAAAAGTGAAATAGAAAAAAAGAAAAGACAAAAAAATGTTTAATTCTAAATTGTTGGGAAAAAATGGACCATAGTCACTAACAAGCTCAGTTACCATGTGTGTGAATAGATAAAGGGCTTAATGTGATTGCGCCTGAATGAAAAAGAGCAAAAAGGAGGAAGAGTAAGTTAGGCTTCAACTTAATAACATGATTCGAGTTGATTTGTATATTCAGGAGGTTTATGTCTGCACAATTGTGGATTAGTGTTCCTACGATATCCTTAGTGTGTAAGATTAGTACCTATCGATGCAAACTTAACCGAATAAGACTTACAGCCTGGAATGAGTATCTGTTGATGTGTTTGTGCTTTCTTTGTTGTGTTTTATTTTAGTTTTGCTCGGAGTGCAAAAGTTCAAGTCCGGGGGAATTTGATCAGTGCATATTTATGCACATTCTCCTATATTTTTACTTAGGCATTTCTTTACTTTATTTTGCTTATTATTATATTTTATTATGTTTTCATATTTTATTTTATTTTTGGTTTAATTTAATTTTCGCACTTATTTTTCACCTTTAGCAGTCTGCACGGAAACGATCATAACTGGAGCTCCGGGAATCCGTTTGAGGCGTTTTAAAAATCGCCGGAAAGCTAAGAGAGAGAGCTACGACTTTCGTGTTGGAGCCGAAATCAGATACGAAGCTCAAAATTCCAGAATTCCGTTTCAAGTTACAGCATTAGAAATTTGTTTTAGTTTTGGGTCATGTTTTGGGTCTGGGTTATATTTTCGACCCAGTTGGGTTATGACCCGAATTCTGGTTTTTATCCTCTTTAGTCTAGGTCTAGCCGTACAGCCAAAAATCCTATTCACTATTCACAAAAAAAATATTTGGAAGCTTGTACTATTCGAATGGAGGACTAATCCCAAAGAGTCAATATGCTGTAATCGCGTCCCAACGCTTTGAGGTTTATACTTTATCAATTTAATTTGTTTCTCTTTCAATAATATTCTATGAATTGCATTTGCTTAATTTGTTAGTTTATAGAATTGTTTTAATTAAATTCATATGATTGCATCCTTAACTTTTATTCGCCGTTACGTCGCTTTGTCGTTAATTCGCGTTTGTAATTCGTATTTGCTTAATTCATGAAAACTTAATCCGTTTGCTTAATTCGGAATATAGGATTGTCAATCTAGTTTATGTCTTTTGCGCTTGTCAATTGACATAGGAATCGGATAGAGATCGAAGCCGCTTAGGAAATTGGTAAGGTAGAAACCCGTGATAAGCCGGAACCGAAAACAGTAGCTTGACTTATTTTAATAATCTTTTTTTTATAATCACTTATTTTCAGTATTTTTTCTCTTAATCAAAATTCAAACCCCCATAAATTGTTACTTTATTGGTCAATCACTACAAGAATCCTTGTGAGACGATATTCCGAGTCACTGTTGCTATACTAACATTTCTTACAACAAACTCGTTTTTGATCCGCGAGCGACCGCGGATCATACATGTTTTGCATTGCTTTAAGATTTTAGTTTTTGTGTATTGTGTTGTTCTAACCATTGGAAACTTGTATCTAGTTGAGTTGCTTGTGTTTGAGCCATTTGATCCAATTTCGGAAAAACCTTTTTCTTTAAGCAAATCCTCTTGTTCTTCGAGAGAGGCATACTTTGCTTGAGAGCAAGCAAGATTCTAGTTGGGGAGAGTTGTTAGATGCCCAATTGTGCTTATT
Organism: Lathyrus sativus; assembly: GCA_963859935.3. Lineage (NCBI taxonomy): Eukaryota > Viridiplantae > Streptophyta > Magnoliopsida > Fabales > Fabaceae > Lathyrus > Lathyrus sativus. The sequence goes on from OZ012738.1 coordinate 34,519,895, forward strand.
TGAGCTATCAATTGTGGGCATCTTTCACTCATTTTTGGTCTAATTTCGATTCAAAACCGCTTTGCTTTTGGTAATATACGATATGTTGTGAAATGCTATTGGTCCTTTTAATTTGTGTGTTATTGTGCAGTATTTGAGCATGTAAGAGTAGAATTTGAAGACACAAGAAAGTTGACAAAGGAATCAAGAAAGAACAAGAGCAAAGGCACGTTCGCTAGGCGAACATCTGGCGAGTGTTGCAGCGAGTTGTTCGCTAGGCGAGCATCTAGCGAGCTGCTAGCAAACACTCCCAGGCTTGGGCAGAATCAAATTGGCATTATTCGCTGGCAGCGAGGCATGTGGTGAAGAACTCGCTAGGCGAACACCTAGCGAGCAAGTAGCGAAGCATTCCAGAATATTTTCCTCAGCCTTCGCTAGCATGTTCGCTAGGCGAGGCTGTAGCGAATGTTCGCTGTTAGCTCTCTAGGCGAATGAGGACGCGAGCGTGACAAGACATCAACTTTTTCTATATATAGCTCTTTGTACTTTTTGATCAAATATCATATTTTTCACTAGTTTTGCTGCATAAGAGATTTTGTGACCTAGAAATCATCTATCTCTTATTTTCTTCATTTCTAAACATTAATCTACAAAAAGAAGGTAGATTCTCATCCAAGTTGGATTCTTTGACTCAGATATTCATCAACCTTCTTCCAAAACTTCTTTTGCAAGCTACCATGAGAATGAGTAGCTAAGTTTTTCATTTTGTCAAGGTTAGATGTAGGTGATCATTAAGCTTTGTAAGTATATGGATGATCTTCATTTGTAAACTCTTGGATGATAAATATCCGGTGAAAACCTTGCTTTATCTTTAACTCTTTGTGTTGGTTTATAATCTAACGATATTTTCCTACTCTTGACCTAGATTTTCATCCTTCTATTTTCTTAAGCTAGAGATAGTTTTGAATGTTGTTGCTCATGAAAAATGTTAAACCTAAATGTTGTCATTTTGATAGATTGTGTGAGAAATCAACAATGGATAAAAATGGGAAAAATCACAATGTGAGTTAGAAATAATCACATTGGGAGGATGTTGTGAATGTGTTTATCATCTAAAGAAGTTTATGCATATTGTTGATCAGACATATACAAGCAAAGTGATTACCGAACCCTAACTTTGACAATCTTTATTAAATCGTAAAATCAATCTTTTACCACGATTCAGTACTTTTTATGCAAAGATACCGTTACTAAAAACCAAACCCCTTTTGTAACTAAAAAGTTAAGAACTCAATAACTGTCAAACTGCAGCAATATTCCCTGTGGAGACGATAACAAAAACCCGACACTCAACCACTGCTCTAACAAACACCAATCACAGGATTTACCATTTCCATAGTAATTAATACACCTCGTTAAGGTACACATGAAGATATTAATATGATACACACTTGTATCGGCTTAATCTTCACACGACTCATAAAACCACTGAGGGAAATAAACTCTCATGCATCTCATGAAGCTTCTACCAGAAACAGAATGTGTAAACAATCTATTTGATGTTTTAGAGACATCAATCATCCTTAAGCACCTTGGGATTTCTTCTACACGCACCAAGGCATGGACAGAAACAGTTTCTCCTTTAACTTTATGTCTACTACCCTTTTGCACAGACCTTCATAAAGTCAAGAACACCATCACTTGCAAGATAAAATGTTCCAAACATGTTATGACACACATTTCTTGGACCCTAAGTAAAAGAAAAACCTCCATTGAGCATACAAATAACTAAGGTTATTTGACACAACTCCCTACAAGGATGATCAATTAGAGTTCCAGAAGAGTGGTCTTTTGATCCACCAGAGAAACTGGATTTTCCTATTCTAACTCTTCCTTGCTCCAAACATAATTCTTGAAACGCTCATCTCACCTTGAAGGATTTCTCTACCTCAACAGAACAAGATTTCCATGTTCTCATAGACTTGAAAATTATATTCAAGTTTGAGTAAACAACCTTCATCCTGTTTTAAGAGAAACAACAATCAGTCTTCTGATAAACCATCTTGATCAATTGCTTTTTTAAGTTCTCTTCTCCAACATAATCATCCATACCATAGACTATTCTATTTGAAAAGAGTATCCACAAGCAGGTTCACACGAATCTAGCTTCTTGTGAGCAGAAGAATCTTCAAGATTTCATAGAAAAGGTCCTAGACAAGTTGATTTTGATCTCCATATAGTATGATTGAGATGCTTTTAGCAGTCTTTCACTAGGAATTAGAACACATACTCCTATAGGAGATACTGGAACATAGCTTTTGTACCCCTATGCGCTTAGATCAGAAATAAACTGACCCAAGGAATGTTCATCAAGAGAAACATGTGTTAATTTTCACTTCCACCAGCACACCTACCCATAAGAAGCTTCTTGGATAGAGAATTCCTAGACTGCAAACCAAATGTCTCTTTAAGTCCAATATGAAGAAGATTCCCAACACTTTTTATCAACACACATTTGTTTAGCATCCAAAGCATATGCTACATCACTCCTTTTTCCAAGAAGTTCACTCTTTGGATTAACAAGATTCTACACACACTATTCTGGAATGATGTTTCAACATCTGGTTGAACATCAGTTCCTTTTCCAATGAACAGATCATTGAAATTGTTCTAAAGTCATTACTAGAATTACACACCTTGATTACATTTAAGGACAAGATAAATACTTTTTGAGAACTTCACAGTTGATACCGACTGTATCCATTCTTCAAGACAAATCAGATACATAGAATAAGTTCTTAAGTTCTTGCAACTATCTGAAGTTGCACCTTCTGGTGTGACATTTTGACATCATCTTTCTTAAACAGCAAGCAAAAGGATAATCAATTAAATACACGCTAAAGCCACAAATAGCAATTGATTTTAAATCTCAATTCTGTATTCTTCAGTCACCAAATATCATTAGACTCCCCTTTACCTAGAGAATCCTGATGATGATTACAATGTTGAGACATTAGGATTAACATCCATGACTCAACTTGCTTCTTGATACACAACCTCTTGACAATTCAGTGTTCTCTTTGGTGTTCAAACTAGGAAAACCATATCCTCCTAAATCTTCCAAAAACCTCTTCACTAGATGAGCCCTCTACAATTGTTCAGTCCTTACAGGCTCCTATTTCTTAAGGTTGACACCCCTGCTTACTCTAGCTACAAGATCAGGAATAAGACATCCAACACAACCTAGGAAGAAATCTTCAAAGCATAAATATTTCCTTAGAAGACCATCTTCAGATAAACCAGTAATATCCTTGGATAATCATGACCACTTTCCAAGAGTTAGAAACCTCATGTAGTTGCTATTGAGATCACTATGGAAAATTTCTCCACAAAAATCCAATGTTTTCACACTCATAAGAATGTTTTGACATTCATCAGCTTTTACTCCAGTTCCAGCCTAATTGAATGTCAGTACAATTGTACTGACATTTGAATAACCTTACCGTTCCTTCTTTTCTATTCCAGAATAGACTGCCTTCTAATAATTTTGATAGGGAATCCTCAAACATAGACAACCTCTTATAGGGTTGGGAGCAAAAATAAATTGCTCTTGTCTTTCTTCAATGGTATGACATTCTCATGTTACACTTCTTAAATAAGTACCCGTGGATCTTCTTCTTGACCATCTTCTCTACTGAACTCTATTTATCAAACACATTCAGAAGTGCCTTTATGAGTGGACTTGAGAGAAAACTCAAGTATCTTTGGTTACTTTAAACGTGACATGGAGTGTTTACCAAATCCATAGATCATGAATTTGATAAACAAAATCTCAAATCAACCATTTTCCTCCTATTACCCTTCATGGTACTAGGTTGAAACTATCTCCCAAGCAACATAGAAAGATCCTTCAGTGGAAGGCAGATCACAATGCTCTCTCCTTTATATTACTCCCAGCTAGTGATGACTTGAACATTTATAGATGCTGACACCATCTTCAATAAGCGCCAGGTAAGATGTCAAAATATCTTATAAGGCATCATGCATAACAATAACATCATTATCAGCAGTGACGGTAGAATCTTCACAGAAGTATCAGTCAACCATCAGTAGTTGTCAGGATGGATTCAAAAAGCTATCATCTTAGCTACCAATCCCCTTGAGCACAATAGTAATGGCTAGTTTGATTATATAATCTTCTTCCTTGTTCAAAATACTAGAAAGTATTTTCCCTAGAACTCATCCAGAAGCATAACGGGATGCCTGCTCTGATACCAATTGAAATTCTACTATACAGATAATATATGTCCCAATAAATGTTGATATACTGATCTCTGCTTTACTAAACAAGGACAGAACAAGAACATTTTGATATCTCAAAGTCATAACGGTGTCATGACAGATGTTTCAACATCTATTAAGACATATATTTTAGAGCATAAGAATAAACTGAATTATACATAGCAAAATGATAAATAACACCAAGATATGATGACTCAGTTTGGTGTACAATAACACCTACATCTGGAGGCTACCAAGCTAGGAATAAATTCACGATCAGTAGTATTAATTCTAAGTATACAGCCTCCGGTAACTTATCACTTAACTCCCTACCTAGTGCAACTTCTACCTAAAAACTCATATAAATAAGAGAAACCCATCTCAATTCCTAAATCGCTTCAGTGATATCTAACAGTCATAACCTCTGGTGACTGTATCAAACTGTTCAATTGAAAGACAACATTTTCAACACAGTATTCAGTCAATACTCTTGACTAACACTAATACTTGAATTTTCTTAAAAGCTTCATCCAAGAACAATATACAATTCATTACCTACAGGTTTCTGAATATGAAAAACTATGTCTACCACAATGTATCAAACCGATATGGTGACTTACAATACAAGAAAAACACACGACTCTCAAAATCCTAAACCCTTATTTTTGCTTTACAAAAATCTTAACAAGGACTAGTGATTTGTCCTAAGTCTTGGTCTTCCTTTTATAATCTTCAGTTGCCCACAGGCTTCGAAATCTCTGTCCAATCCTTGATCCATGTTCTGATTGCGCCTTAAATCTTGGAACAGATCTACACGAAACCTGTTGTATCAGACCAAGATGTTGAGTCCTCAAGATAGGACATCTTGTCCGACATGTTGTTCTTTACAGATTTCTTCATATTAAAACATTTTGTTCAACATCATATTTTACCAAAATTTAATCAAATCTTAGACCCTTCAATTATTTAATAAAAATGATCATATAAATTATTAAATTTATTTTAGAATTAAATTTTGATATTAAATGGCTTGCCTTATAAATTAAATGGCTTGCCACAAACACACAAGCTCACCATCCAAACATGTCAAACACCCAACCACAACACTAAGAGCGTCCCCCATACCATATCCAACAAAATGACTATTATTAGGATACCCAAAATGCATATGCCCACAACACGACATCAAGATATAACCAAAACGCTCAAACATCATACCATAGCCATAATGCCCAAACATCTTTCCATAGTCAAAACGCTCAAGCATCACAACATACCATACACACACAAACATCACAACAATCTTATGCCTTTCAAACACCAATACCATTTCAACCTTTCACCAGCGAAGCCTTCACGCCAATGTCCCCGTTCAATAGTCCAGGCCGCACACCAATGACCCCTCCATCACATCTGAACTACTCTTGCATGGGTCGCGAGCTCAGTTTCAACATACAAGACTTCTTGAAAATACAAGAAATTTTTAAGGATTCTACTGGGAATGTTCCTGAGACCTCAACTCCTAAAACACCTGGAGTGAATCAACAACGAGTGAGGGTGCCTAGGGGATGTGGAACCGGTGGCCAGTATGATCAACCCAGTCGTCAACATTAATTTATTTAATATTATTTTTAATTAAATATTAATGTTACTTATTTATGTTTAAAAAATTGCACTTTTCACCCTGTCTCCAATTAAATTGGCGACATCCTTTAAGACTTTACATTGTGGTGCCAATTGAATTGACAACATGTGGTATCTCCAATCCAATTGACGACAACTTTTTGCCTATCTAAAGGGTCACCGATTAGTATGCCGCCTTCACTCAATCAGTACCTCAAAGTGGAGTACTTTGAAAAATAATTTAAAAAATGAGTTATTTAAAAAAAATTAAAAAACTGAAATATTTGTGTAATAATAATAATAATAATAATAATAATAATAATAATAATAATAATAATAATAATAATAATAATAATAATAAGGATTCCAAATAGTTAAGAATTTCAAATAAGGAAAATATGTTATATTTAGTTCACTCAATACACACAATATTCTTTAAAAAGTCTGATTATTTTTCTTTTCAGGACATTGAATACACATATATTTAAAAAATATATATATTTTCAATCTCTTAAATAATGTCCAACTTACTATTTTAATCTCTTAACCAATGCCCTGAAGGCATTCGTTAGCATTTCCCTAATAATAAAGTCCTTATCTAATAAACTGTGAAAAGTTCTTAGCTTTATATTAAAAGTTCTTATCTAAAAAACTGTGAAAAGAAAAGCTATTATTAAAGTCCTTATTAAAAGTTCTTATCTAAAAAACTGTGAAAAGAAAAGCTATTATTAAAGTCCTTATAGTGGACCTCACTTCACTTGCATTTTCTCCTCTTCATCTTGATCTTGAAGCTTTCATAAGAATTTTGCAGCTACAACAAACCTATAATATGATATTAACCCTACATGTATGGAAATGAATCACATGTATTATGAAAACATGTAGTAAGTAGGAGAAATGGAAGTCCTTAACAACTTATATTTTCCAAACAAACAAAAATCACTTGAGATCTTACTAAATAATGAAGACTTAGTCACAAAGCATTTGTGTACTTTTGTTTGTTCACTCATAACCCAACTATGATAGCAATTTTTTTCTTAGCAATGAATACAACTTTAAAATGAAAACTTTGTGGCCAAGCATTCATATGCTCTATAATTCCAATAAACTACTATATGGTTGAAAAATTTTCCTTTATTGTGAAAAAAAATGATAATAACCAATCATATTTTACTATAGTAAAAACCAATAGATTATCAAAATGAAACGTGTCAGCCGTTGGATCCAACAACTAGTACTACATGTTGCATTCTTACTAGAAAAGAAAAACATACTATAAAATTGAAAGACAATAAAAATTTGAACAACATAAATTTTCTTAAACTCCAAAATCTATCCTGAAAAAACATCATGGATTTTGTGACTTTGTTCTTGCCTTTTTTCCTTGTGAAGCTTGTTCTGAAATTAAAGTATCCCAATTCCATGATTACAAGTCGTCTCTTCCAAGCAACATTCCACTACTCCCGTCCCTAATCCATTTCTCTTCAACTTTTTTTTTTTCCTTTCTCACTCTCTTTCTTCTCACACTCACTTCTATACTCATTTCCATTCTTCTACCACACTTCTTCTATGTAAATATATATACACATGCAAATCCTAGATTTTTGAAACATGGGAACACTCAAATTACATAAGAAAATTTCCCTTTTTTGAAAAACCATTTTGGAATAATGGGTATGAGGAATTTTCATTTTTGAATCATTCGTACGAAAAAAGTTTCAATTTTGATTCATGGGTGTGAAAAAAGTTTCAATTTTGATTCTTGGGTATGAAAAAGTTTCAATTTTGAATTCTGGGTATGAATAAATTTTCGATTTTGAATCATGGGTATAAAGAAAGTTTCAATTTTGAGTTGTGGGTATTGAATCTTAAGCCATGACAGGGTTAACAGTGAAACCCCCACCTCAAATGCAATCATTTGGAATTTTCCTCCGTGAGCCACCGCAAAATGAGGTCACCAACGGCGAAAACCACCGGGACCCATCACTGGTGACGAAGAAAACAATCAAAAAGACACTGATCATGGATGAATCATCGCTAGAAAACCCTGATTTGGGTCCATTTCTACTGAAGATGGCACGAGATACCATAGCTTCTGGTGAGAATCCAGGTAAGGCTTTGGATTATGCAATTCGGGCATCCAAATCCTTTGAACGGGTTTCGGGTCCGGGTTTGGATCTTGCCACGTGTCTACATGTTGTGGCTGCGATTTATTGTAGTTTGGGGAAGTTGGATGAGGCTATTGAGGAATTGGAACGGTCAATTCTGTTGTTGGATGTTGAAAATGGGTCGGGTCATGGTATGGTGAAATTTTCTGGGTATATGCAACTTGGTGATACTTATTCTATGACTGGACGGTTGGATAGATCCATTTTGTGTTATGAGTCGGGTTTGAAGATCCAAATGGGTATTTTGGGTAAGTCCGACCCGAGAGTTGCAGAAACTTGCAGGTAAATTTAACACTTTTATACAATATAGTACAATGTAATGTATGTTTATGTAGTGACTTTTTTTATGTTTGTTGATCAATTCTTTGCACCTTTTGGATTTGGTGCCACTTAAATGTATGAACTTCATGCTCTATATGACCCACATCTCTGAAAATATGTATGTCCCTATACGTGTCAGTGTGACACCGATACTTGTATTACGTTCAATTTATTCATTTTTTCAGATGATTATTGGTGTTAATGTGTCAGTGTCCTCTGTGTACGTGTTTCAGAGACTGCGTATTTATTAGTTAGCTATTTGCTTGGATTAGGACATTCATGTGCTAAGGTGCTGAAATATTTTCTGACTAATTGGTTACCATGAATGGCAGATACTTAGCTGAAGCTCATGTTCAAGCCATGCAATTCGACGATGCGGAGCACTTCTGCAAGAAGACACTTGAAATTCATAAGGAGCATTGCTCACCCGCTTCACTCACCGAAGCAGCTGACAGGCGTCTCATGGCCCTTATCTGCGAAGCAAAGGGAGATTATGAATCAGCACTCGAGCATCTTGTCCTAGCCAGCATGTCCATGATTGCTAACGGACAAGATAACGAGGTTGCAGCTATTGACGTTAGCATCGGGGATATTTACTCGTCGCTGTGTCGTTTTGACGAAGCCGTTTTCTCCTATCAGAAAGCACTGACAGTGTTCAAATCCACCAAGGGTGAAAGTCACATTTCTGTTGCCTTAGTGTTCATTCGTCTCGCCGATCTTTACTTCAAGACCGGAAAATTAAGAGAGTCGACGTCTTATTGTGAAAACGCGTTGAGAATATATAGTAAGCCCTTGCCTGGAATAACCGCCGGAGAGATTGCGAGTGGCTTGACCGAAATCTCGGCAATCTACGAAGCTCTAAACGAACCCGAGGACGCGTTGAAGCTCTTGCAGAAGGCGGTGAAACTATTAGACGGTATCCCCGGACAATATAGGACAGTGGCGGGAATAGAAGCTCAAATGGGAGTACTGTTCTACATGGTCGGGCGGCATGTAGAAGCTTGGAAATCTTTTGATAACGCCGTCATCAAACTGAGAGCCGGCGGGGAGAGAAAATCTGCGTTTTTCGGATTTGTGTTGAACCAGATGGGTTTGGTATGTGTTCAACTCTATAAAATAGAAGAAGCTGCTACACATTTTGAAGAAGCTAGAGAGATATTAGAGAGGGAATGTGGAAACTATCACTTGGACACTCTTGGAGTGTATAGCAACCTAGCTGCGACTTATGATGCATTAGGAAGGTAAAAACGTTACACAGTTATCAATGTTATCGATTAAATGATCTCGACTATTATTTTAGATTGGTATATCGAGATTGGTAATAATTCTGTTTGATATTATTTTGTTATAGAGTTGAAGATGCGATTCAAATATTGGAATACATACTGAAAATGCGAGAAGAAAAACTTGGAACTGCGAATCCAGATGTTGATGAAGAAAAGAAAAGACTGTTTGAGCTATTGAAAGAAGCGGGAAGAGTTCGAAGTAGAAAGGGAAAATCTCTCGAAAACCTTATCGATTCAAACTCGTTGAAGATGAAGAAGGAAGGAAGAAGAAGATGGGGTGCATTTAGTTTTAGAACTTAAGAGATGGCTTTGTTCTTGCAACAAAAAATTGTTTCTTTTGTTTTGCATCTGTGAGAATTTGTGAGGGTTTTAGTTTGAAGATGTTTCCTTCTTCCTCATATATATTTTAATATAATGGCAGTTTCATATAGTTTTCTGTCAAGTGGTTCTTTTTCTTTCTTTTTCATCATACATATTTTAACATAGCCAGTTTCATAGAAGGAAAAGATTACAACCGTAGTGCACCTGACCAAAGAAAAAACTAAGCAAAACACAGAAGCTAGAGTAAAACTATAACATAAAAACTCTTAACAGCAAGTAACAAGCTAAATCCTTGGAGACTAACAACAATGACCTCTTAAATACTTGGAGCTCACGGAATCCCTCCCCCCTCCTCTCTGAGATCAACCTTCCCCACAAGTTGCCTTATGTATATTTTTGAGTTATTATTCATATTTCAATAGATCAACCTAAATCCCTATTTTTTAAGGCTTAACTATGGTTTTGGTGCTCGTAAGTTAGTGAGTTTTTGCGTTTAGTCTCTAAATCTTTTTTTTTTTTCAGGTTCGAGTCTTTATATTTCATAGTTGTGTTGATTTTCGTCTATGACATTAGTAGTCTGTTAAAAAAATGTTAAGTTGGCTAACAGTGTTGACCTGGAATGACATTTTATTTTTAATATTTTATAGACGTGGCTAATGACTTATATCAACAAAATATTCAGAACAACATTTTGGTATCAATCCTTATAAACTAGGGTTTTCCATATTTGGGAGGAGAAGTGTGGTGACCATTGGAGAACGGTGGAGGCGAAGGTGAGACGACAACCACGACGGTGCCATTTTGGCTGACAATCTCATTTGTGGTATCTAGCATTTATCTTTCATTATTGTTTTGTTCTTACTCTGCATTTATCTCTGTTCTGTTAGTTGATAGTGATGAGGTATAATACAATGGTTTTTGATGCTGATGCTAATGAGGTATATTAATATGATGGTGGTGTTCAAGTAATGATGTAGGTGGTGTTCAAGTTAATGAAGCTAGTGATGTTTAAGGTAATGAAGCTAGTGATGTTTATGATGTTCAAGGTAATGTTGAGGATAGTGACTTTGAATTTGATGGTTTTTCATTTGGTGATAGTGAAGATGAGAAGGCGCTTGTCATGGATGATTGCTTTGATGTTAATGAAGAACAAGATACTCCAAAGAAAAGGGTCAAAGTTGCAGCAAGGAAGCACAAGGATAGTCTAAAGAAAAGGTCAAAGTTGCAGCAAGAAAGCACAAAGATACTCCAAAGAAAGTTGCAGAAAGGGCTTCACAACATCTTGCATGCCTTTCATTGGGGTTGATGGATGTAATCTCAAGACTAAGCATGAAGGGACTCTTCTAATTGCAATTGGTAGAGATCCCATAGCTTATGTTATGTTTATATAATTCTAAGACAAAACTAGGTATGTTTATGTTTATATAATTGCAATTAGTGGATGTCTTTTTTCTTACTCATTGTGTATTTTGCAACCTTATGCCTTTTGGATTTTTAAAATTATGACACAATTAGGTATGCCTTTTAGCATTATATTCTGTTTTTTCCTTTATGTACTAAAGAATTATGCAAACTACAAATACAACCTACTAACATAAGTAAGAAACAAGAAGTTATGATTATGTTTTGTTTGTGTAATTCAACAACAAGTTATGACTTATGTTCTGTTTGTGTAATTCAACAACAAGTTATGCTTATGTTCTGTTTATGTAATTCAACAACAACTTATGCTTATGTTCTGTTTGTGTAATTCAACAACAAGTTATGCTTATGTTCTATTTTCGTAATTCAACAACAAGTTATGCAAAATTACAAATACAACCTACTAACATAAGTAAAGAATTATGACTTATGTTCTGTTTGTTTGTGTAATTCAACAACAAGTTATGCAAACTACAAATACAACTTAATAACATAAGTAAAGAATTATGGCTTATGTTCTGTTTGTGTAATTCACCCTCAAGTTATGGTTTATGTTCTGTTTGTGTAATTCAACAACAAGTTATGCAAAACTACAAATACAACCTACTAACATAAGTAAAGAATTATATCTTATGTTTTGTTTGTGTAATTCAACAAGTTATGCTTTTGAGACAATTTATGTTATCTTTATGTAATTCTAAGACATTATTTTGCAACCTTATGCAGTTTGACTTTATGAAATTTTGACACAACTAAGTATGCCTTTTAGAAAAATTACAAATACAACCCACTAAGATAAGTATGAGAAATAGGGACATTAAGATTAAGGGATGACATACAAAAAACAGAGTATGAAACAGGGACAAAATACAAAATGCCAAAATATTTAAGGGACAAAATTCTTAATTAATTAATCAATACATAGATGAAATTCAACAAATAGTCATCTTATAGGGAGTAAGCCATAAAAAAGTTATAGACGCCATGAACATGAAACTCACTACCATTTCTGGTAAGCAAAGAACAAGACCCATGGCAAAATCAACAACATCCTAAACAAATTGGCCTTCTTCCTTTCGTAAAATATTTGAAGAGAATAAAAATGCTAAATATTTCTTCCTTTCGTAAAATGTTAAATCAACAACATCCTAAGCAGAGAAAAGAAGAAAAAGTGCATAAAATATTCTTCGATTCTAACACAACACCTGTTACAGAGAAGAGAAGAAAAAATGCAGAAAAATATTTGAAGAGGAAGAAGATGAAGCAAATGGTAATTTTTTTTTGTATTTAGTCCTCCTTTAAATGACTCCAAAGCATTGATTCCATGTCTACAAAATATTAAAGAAAAGAAAAAGAAAATGTCATTCCATGTTAGCGTCGTTAGGCAACTCAACATTTTTTTTAATAAACTACTAACGTCAGGGACGAAAATCAACACAAACATGAGATATAAGGATTCACACTTGAATAAAAAAATATTTAGGGAATAAACGCAAAAATTCGCTAACTTACAGAGACCAGAACACTATTTAAGCCTTTTTTATCTTAATTTTAGATGTACTCACAAAACACATTCAAGGGTTAACATTGAGATCTATGTTTTTTTTGTAGATGATATGATATAGTTATACTTAAAGAGTCGAAGAGGGATTTAAATGAGATATTTGATACTTGGAGATGAGCTTTGGAAACACATGGTTTTTCTCTAATCAGAATTAAGACGGAGTATATGGAACGTAAGTTCATCAAAACAAGAAGTGTTTCTAACATAGAGATAAAAGTTGGATATCATATCATACCTCAATCACATGGTTAAAATACCTCGGATCCGTAATACAAAATAATGGAGAAATAAAAGGAGATATAAATCATTGAATTCAAGCAGGATGGTTGAAATGCAGAAGAGTTTCAAGGGTTTTATGTGATGTAAAAGTACCGCTCAAACTGAATGGAGAGTTTTATCGAACTACAGTAAGACCAACGATGTTGTATAAAACAGAATGTTGGCCAGTTAAAAATCAGTACGAGAATAAAGTAAGTGGAGCATAGATGAGAATGTTGTGTTGGATGTGCGATAAGACTAGACATGATAGGATTAAAAATGAAAATATTAGAGACAACGATGGGGTAACACCTATAGTAGAGAATATGGGGGAAAATAGACTTATGTGGTTTGGACATGTAAAGAGAATACCTGTAAATTCGGTGGTAATGTTAGCCTGTGATTTTTAGCTAAGTAAAAAGACAACAAATTGAATGTTCAAGCTACGTTGATTTGCTAAGTACCTAAAAGCTCAAGCACAAAGGTTCAACAAAATGGTTGTATTAACTTGTTGGTTCGACTAAGCTAGCTGCAAGTGGAGTCGAAGGCAAGAATGGTTTGGAGGAGTCTCAAGAATAGATCTGTAAGATTATGATCACTCTCTCTTCCGCACATGTTCAGTATGTTGAAAGATCACATGACAACCTTTCGACACGAAGTCGAAGTCGACACTTTTAAGTGTTAGAAACTTAGGATATTTCTAAGTCCTAAGACTAAGTGATTTGGAAATGCATCCACTTTTTGACAGAAGCAAGTAATGCCTTTGGAGACGATTATCACTAGTTATCACCACATTCTGGTTGGTTTTCAGCAGTTGCAAAAATGTGTGGGAAAGTTGGAACACAAAAGCCTAAGTAGTGGGATGTCTGTCATATTTATTGGGTTTAACGATTTCTTTTGTAATAGTATATAATGTAAGCTTATTCATTGTAATCAAAATCACAAATTTTGACTAATTTCTCTTTAGAACCAAACTACCCATGTCACAGAGCGGAACAATATCATATCTTAATTTTATCCCCCTTTTATTTTTTATCTTTCAATTTATCTTGCATTATTTTACATTTCATATCTTGCACTTTTAGGTCTAGGTCAATTTGAAATTAGGATCAAGTTGATCATGGCTATTCATTAGATTGCATAAATGCCACTTTTTCTAGCATAGTTCATCTGAGTCAAATAAAAAGTAACTAGAAGGACCACTATAAAATCCAACTCATTACATTTTGCATTTTTAGGTCATACTCAAATAACTGAAATGGTTTTCTTCATCATTTGTTTCAATCTCCATTTCATTTGTTTTTACATGATTCATGGGGTCCAATTAGCTAGTTAATAGATATTTCTATTTCAATTATATCCTCTCATCATCTTATAATTTAAAAGAAGACCATGTTCAACTCTTTCAAATTTTGCATATGGTTCAAATTTATTTTTTACCATTTACATGTCAAAAGCATCCATCAAAAGAAAAATAACAAAAAGAGACTTTAAATTAATTAGAGACTTTCATACAAATTTAAAAGTCACACATACACCACAACTTTTGTTTTTTGTCCATACATAATAGCAAGTTAATTTACATTACACATACATTAAATAATAAAGAGAAAATTTAAAAATAAATAAAAAAGAAAGAAAGAAAAAAGAGATGGTCAAGTTAGTTGGCACGAGTTCCTTACTTCCTTGCAACCAAGACTCGTCTCATTCACTATACTAGCATGCCATCATCGCATACCATATCCATACATTCACAAACATGTGTAACACCAGATAAAACAAAATTAAAACAATAATAAGAAGGAAGCAATTATAAGACACAAGTTTGTTACAAGCAGCATAAATTCATCAATATTCATTCATTAATATCATACACCAACATCACGACATATGCATCATGACATCAACTCAAAATCAACTTAATAATATTTTCCCCCATGATCATTCAAACCAACTTCATTTCCCCATCAAAGTTGGCTCACACGTTTGAACACCTCACCCCAACTCCACTATAAAAGATCCTTCTGCTCACTCTCGTTCACATGAAAATCCATTTGAATTGCTGCTGAAGACTCTCTTTCACCTTACTAGAGCTCTCTCAAAAAGGCTACTCAATTTCATCATCTAAACTTAAGTAAATTGGAGCTAAGCTGATAACAGGCCCATACGAATGAGATTCAAGTCCAAGTGGATGCAGGATTTTGTGTCAAAATAATAAGTTTCTCATTATTAATTATTATGTTATTTGCTTTCCTTTAAGTGAGTTAGCCCATTAACCCAATTCTTTGGGGATTGTTATTTGTATTCAAAGCACTTTTGGTTTATGAGAAGAGTAGAGAAATAATTCAGAATTTTATTTTTCTTCTTATCTTCTTAGTTTTTGTGTTACCTTTTTTTGGTGAACTTCTTTATCAATTGGTGCTTTCATCTCTTAGATTCATGGCTCCCCCAAAACCCCCAACCCTTCTTCTAGATAAATCATAGAGAAAGTTGTCCAAACTCCTCGTATCCATCTTGATAATGTTATGACCCAAACACAACAACAAATGGATGAGAGATTTGATAAAACTACTTCAAATCTGGAGAAAATTCAAATAAGAATGGATAGTGAAAAAAAATATGACTCTAGATACGAAAACATCATGGGAATGCTAACCAAGCTAGCAACTCAAAAGGAATAGGAGCCATCTACCACTGTTTACACAGGTGTAAGTTCTTCAGGTATTACTCATGTTCCTACCTCACTTCCCATGTCAACAACCCATATTAACTCAATTTTCACTAATGCAAACTCTATTCATTGTTCCCATAATTTTATCCATACCTATACCTCCTCTATGCACTCTACTACCCTTTCCCACAACCTTCCCCCTATCCATACTGCTCCCATCGGGACCACAATAGCCCATATACCCAGATTTTTCTCTTCCCCTACCTCACTACACCAACCACCCTCCCAAAAACACAGAACTATAATATTCCTATGTTCCACCAAATTATCTTTTCTCAAATCCCACAAAGCTCCCCTCTACCCCCTTTCAAACCCCCCAAATTGGAACTTCCAATGTTTGATGGTTCAAATCCATTGGAATGGTTGTTTCAAGCTGACCAATTTTTTTTTATCAATTACCACCTGAAAATAGATTATCCATAATGTCCTTTTATATGAAAGATGAGGCGTTATGTTGGTTTAAATGTATGCACCAAAGTCAGCTCTTAATTGATTGACACTCATTTACTAAAGCGTTAGAATTACGTTTTGGTCCATCCACATATGCTAATCATCAAGCTGAATTGTTTAAGTTAAAACAAGTTGGTTCAGTTGTTGAATATCGAGCTACATTTTAAAAATTAGGTACTTAAGTTGTTGTATCATCTCAAGATGCAATTCTCAATTATTTCATTTTGGTATTAGCACCTGATATTCAAAATAAAATAGCCATTCATAAACTAGTTTCTATTTCACAAGCCATTGGGCTGGCTAAACTGATTGAATCCAAGATTAAAGATGTAAAACCTAAATTTTAGAAATCCTTTATCAATCCTCTTAACCGTCTCAATCCACCATCACTTATACCAACCCTACCTACTCCACAACCTAAAACCTAATCTACACCCCAACTTACTAAACTACCTATCTGACGCCTATCCAATTCCTAGTTACAAGAGCATCGTGCTCAAGGATTATGCTTCAATTGTGATGAAAAGATTATACCAGGCCATAAATGTTCATTCGAAAAATTCTTATTGTTATTGGTGGAAGATGAATAATCAACTACTCATGCACCATTAGACACTAGCCACATCAACTCCACAACAACAGAAACATATGGCACTTATTTTCAACCGTCTCCCCAAACGGCCAGCGACCAATTTTCTCATAAGACACTAGGCTTACTTAATGGTCTCATTGTGACAGTTCTGATCGACATATGCAGTACTCACAATATTCTACAACCATAAATTTCCCAACATCTCAAAATTTCAACCAAACCAATCCCAAACTTTTCAGTCATGGTTGGCAACGGGTCAAATTTGTCCTGTTCAAGGCTCTGCCCTCAAGTTTCTATCACTTTACTATACAACATGTTTCTGATCCCTTTCCATCTACTTCCTATTGAAGGAGCAGATGTTGTCATTGGTATGGAATGGTTAAGAACACTTGGTCTTATCATTGTTGACTTTTCCATTCCAAAGCTTTCATTTACCTATTAAAACAATGAAATTACTATTACGAGGGACCCCAAATCATTTCCTTCCCACTCTTCCTACAACCAATTTTACCATCTTTTCCACACAGATTCAATTGCTTCTACCCACCTCCTCCTTTATCAACCATCACAAGAACAACCTCTCAACTCCCAACAAACCATCACCAACCCTCTTATTCACTACCCATATTTCTACCCAAATAAATCAAAACCATCTTACTTTCCTATGTTGTTGTTTTCAAACAACCCCAAGGCCTACCTCCCACAAGTCCATATGACCACCACATCCCCATCATCCCTAACAATGCACCAATAAATGTTAAACCTTACTCTATCCATATTAACAAAAGAAGCCATGACATGCTTCACGAAAGCATAATTAAACCTAGTAACGACCCATACTTCTCACCTGTGCTTTTAGTACGCAAAAAGGATGGTTTCTGGCATTTATGCATTGATCATCATGCCTTAAACGCGATAATAGTTTGTGACTGTTTCCCCATACTGACAATAGATGAACTTTTTGATGAATTGGGTTATGAAACTATTTTTTCTAAGATTGATCTAAGATCTGGTTATTACCAAATCAGGGTAACATTAGAAGGCGCATACAAAACAACATTTAGGACGTTCGACGGACACTATGAGTTTTTGGTTATGCCTTTTGGTCTAACTAACACTTCTAGTTCTTTTCAATCGACAATGAATGATTTGCTTAGACCATATCTACGCAGGTTTGTTTTAATCTTCTTTGATGACATTTTAATTTATAGTTATTATATTTCTGAACATGCTTACCATTTACAGTTGATTTTAAAGTTACTTTTATCAAATCAATTTTATGCCAAATTATCTAAATGTGTTTTTGTTGTTCCTAGTGTTAATTACTTAGGTCATATTATCTCAAATGAAAGTGTAAACCCAGATCCAGAAAAGATTTAAGCAATAAATGACTGACCTAGGCCACGTTCTCTCACGACTCTCAAAGGTTTTTTAGGCCTCACCGGGTTTTACCGATGATTTATTCATCATTCCGCCTCTCTCACCGCTCCTCTCACCGATTTATTGCGTTCCACTAAATTAGTTTGGAGTACATCAATTGATTTAGCTTTTACAACGTTAAAATAGAAAATGATAGAAACTCCAGTCTTGTTTCTTCCTAATTTCTCCCAAATCTTAATGCTTGAGACAGATGCTTCAGCAGTTGCTATTCACACTGTTTTATCGCAACAGGGACGCCCTTTGGCTTTCTTAAGTAAGAAGTTGTGCAATCGGCTCCAAGCATCATATGTGTATGTTCGCGAGATGTACGCCATTACAAAAGCTGATAAGAAATGGCGTAAGTACTTGATTGGCAGACATTTTCACATATATACTGATCAGAAGAGTTTAAAAAATCTGTTGGTTCAAACTATTCAAACTCCTGAACAACAAATATGGGCTACTAAATTACAAAGGTTTTCACTTTTATATTTTTTACAAACTTGAGAAGTCTAACCAAGTTGTTGTTGATTTAAGTTATATTCACACTGAAGATGAGGCTATGTTCCTATCAATCTCTTCACCTATTCCCCTCCTGGTCACACAACTTAAGAATTTCTACAAAACATAACAAAATGGTCAAAACCTCATTAGTAAGGTGATATCTGACCCAAATTCATAACCTCTCTTTCAAATCAAGGATGAACTCTTGTACTACAAGGACAAGATTTACATACCTCCCATTGAAGATTTGAGACATAACATCTTGAAGGAATATCATTCTACCAATGTTGTTGGTTACTCAGGGTTTTAACCAAT
Source organism: Lathyrus sativus (assembly GCA_963859935.3). NCBI lineage: Eukaryota > Viridiplantae > Streptophyta > Magnoliopsida > Fabales > Fabaceae > Lathyrus > Lathyrus sativus. The sequence goes on from OZ012738.1 coordinate 34,539,129, forward strand.
GTTGGCGCGTATTTTCTCCTCCTTTCTCTGGCCTGGCATATACAGAGACATAAAAAATTTTGTTCAGAACTATTTAGTATGTCAACAAAATAAGTATATCCCCAAAAAGAAACAAGGTCTTCTCCAACCCCTACCCATACCGAACCAAGTGTGGGTAGATTTAACAATGGAATTTATAACATACTTACCTATTTCCTTTGGTCAAACAGTAATTTGGGTAATATGTGACAAGCTTACAAAGTTTTGTCACTTCATTGGACTCGCTACCAAATTCTCAACTAAGGATCTAACTTTGCATTTCTTAGTAGGGATCTGTTGGTTGCACGACATTCCAAGGACAATAATCTCTGATCATGACCCTATTTTCCTCAACATTTTCTGGAAGGAGCTATTTCGTGCCCAAGGCACCACTTTGAAGTATAGTACAACGTAGCACCCTGAAACAGACGGTCAAGCAAAGGTCGTTAATCGCTATTTGGAAACATACCTCTGTTGATTCATAAGTGAATAACCAAAATAGTGGTTCAAATACTTACACTTAGTAAAGTTTTGGTATAACATAACTCTCTATAGTTCCATCAATATGCCCCCCTTTGAGGTTCTCTATGGCTGACCTCCTTTATCCTTTACTCATTACGACCAGGCTCTTCATCTCTTGAAGTCGTTGATGCTTTTCTACAACAAAGAGACAAAATTCTTAGAGTTTTAAAACAAAATCTGGAACGCAGTAGAAAACATATGGAAACTCAAAAGCAACAAAAAAGACAAGATATCACCTTTGCAGAAGATGATCTAGTTTTGCTTCGACTTCAGCCATATCGTTAAATTTATGTACAATGTCGCGTCTCTAACAAGCTCTCCAAATACTATTTTGGTCAATTCAAGATTCAATTCCGGATTGGGAACATTACGTATCATCTGGTTCTTCATGTTTCTTCAAAGATCCGTCATGTCTTCCATGTCTCTCAGTTGCACGCCTTTCATGGTGCAGATCCGACTTCACACTTCAAACCTATTCCAAATGAGTTTGAAATAGAAAACAGTGAAGGTGTTTCACATGTACATCCATCTTAAATTGTTAACTTAGCAAAAAACATCATCACAATTGAAGAATGTCCTTTTCAGAATCCCAAAGAAGGGGGACGTGATTCTACACTCTTGTAAAATATGGAAAAGAAGGAAGTCTTAGAAGATCTTATTTCGGAGTGTTTGGAAATTAAGGGGGAGAAATAAAGCTTAAAGACTCATCCCTTGGAAAACGCAAGGAGTAAAAGCAAAGATTCATCTGAACAATTGCATTACAAAGATAAGAAAGAGGAGTTAACTATTCAACACTTGAGAAATACAAGTATTGTTACTTCACGTGACCCTACTTTTTCCCATACTGCACTTTACAACGGTCTTTTCCCCCCTAAAACCTACTCTGCATGCTTACCTCGGGCCCCCAACTGCTCCACTAATCCATTAAACCCCTTTCCACTTACTGAGTCAAACAATACAGCTAGCATCCACAAGCATATGTCTGATCCTACCGCACCTCCCTTTGAGCTATCACGATAAGACTTCACACTGCAACCACTTGTGTCGCCTGCGCACATCACCTTTCCCACTACCCAACATGTTGTCAATTTTGCGCCTGCTCCCTCATTAGTTCCCTACCAGCCCAATATGTCTTCCATTCCTCCGGTTACTTCTCTTGGTGGGCATTCCAGATGGGCTACCTCTTTTAACCCTACCAAAACTGCTTTTAAACCCAACCTTGAAGACGAGGATATTTTTGGGCTGGATAGTAGTGATAACAGACCCATACGAGTGAGATCAAAGCCCAAGTGGGTGCAGGATTTTGTGTCAAAATAATAAGTATCTCATTATTAATTATTATATTATTTGCTTTCATTTAAGTGGGTTGGCCCATTAACCCAATTCTTTGGGGATTGTTATTCGTATTTAAAGCACTTTTGGTTTATGAGAAGGGTAGAGAATTAATTCAGAATTTTATTTTTCTTATTATCTTCTTAGTTTTTGTGTTGTTTTTTTTTGGTGAAACTCTAGATCTAAAAATAGTTGTAGAAACCTCTTTATCACATTGGTGCTTTTATCTCTTGGATCATGGCTCCCCCAAAATCCCCCAACCCTTATTTTAGAGAAATCATAGAGAAAGTAGTCCAAATTGCTCATATCTATCTTGATAATGCTATGAACCAAACACAACACATATGAGTAAAAAGAAGGAGCTTGGAAGACTTACTTGAGGTTGGCTGCGCCAGAGTACTTGCCATAGTTTCAAGCTCTAGAGAGGCTTCATCTTTCACTTTATTTTTGTTTTCTTGTGTATACAATGCCAATGTATACTTGAATAATAGTTACTCTATACTGACTGTTGAGTATTTGATGTTATGTGTTAGATATAAGTTTTAGGGTTTTGGAACTATATGCTTTGATCTAATGATTTTATGAGTTTATTGTTGATTCCGATGATAGATTTGAGATTAGAAGGTTAGATTATGATAATTTTGTTTGGATTTTTTTGGATTTTGATGCGTGTTTGTGAAAACTGAGCTGATGAACGAAGAACAGTCATAAGTTCTTCGTCATGTTCATCAGTCTCAGTCGCGTTTGATTTTGATTTTGAGGAGAGAGTGTGTTGTTATATTTTAGCATGGTGGTGGTTGATAAAAGAAGAGAGAGAGAGAGAGAGAGAGAGAGAGAGAGAGAGAGAGAGAGAGAGAGAGAGAGAGAGAGAGAGAGAGAGAGAGAGAGAGAGAGAGAGAGAGAGAGAGAGAGAGAGAGAGAGAAGAGAGAGAGAGAGAGAGAGAGAGAGATACGAGTTAAGGAGAGAGAGATTTGAGAAAAGTGATTCCACGTGATTAACCCCTAAATTTTACGTCTCTCACATCTTTGCCTTAGCCAACACGTGGTCGTTCCATAGCCTCTGGATATATTGAATTGCCTAGGTTGACCAAGGCTCTTGCAAAGAGCCATTATATATTATCACACACTTGATCATTTATGGTCGTCAGATCCTTTAGATCTTGCATTAGACGAATGGAGGTTGAGTCATCCTTTGACTCCCTCCTTTCTTGTTGACCTTGGACACTTGGATTTTGGGCCTCAACGACATGGGCCTATGTTATTCACGACCCCCTCTATTTTCTTTTACTGCTTGTTTTTTGGTATTATTTTTGTGAGTTTATATTAGGCTTATTGGCCCCATGTTTTTTTTTGTTGCACTATAACCGCTTAATATCTTACACCCTCTCTCCTCTTTATTTATTTTTATTTCCTTTTTCAGAATTTATTTAACTTATTAATCCTAATTAATTAAATAAATACTTGATAATTAAAATAAATATTTCAAGTTAAAAACTCTTAATCTAAAGTCAAGTGGCATTTTCAAAACTCATAATCTTTCGATCAATTTCGAATTAACACAAATCAAACCTTGATCCATATCGAGTGCATTTTTTAAATCAAAATAAAAATACCTAATCATTATTGGACATATTTTCACAAATAAGATGACAAAGGAAAGGTTTGGTGTCTACCACTCTTTTTCTCGATTGCTTGGATATGAGTCGTATAGCTCGACCATTCGAGCATTCGTCACCTGCTTAAAACTTTCAAATCTGATTCATTTTGAATTTCTTTCATAATCAAATCTTAAAACGACCTCATTTTCATAATAAATCGGAAGAAAAAAAAGGAACAATAGGGTGTATACCTCTTTCTTCATCGAATATTCGAATACGGGCCTATAGCTCGGCCATTCGAGTGTTCGTCTTCCATTCAAAAAATCTCAATCATATCTGACCTTTTTCATAATTAATTAGGTGAAAAGAGAACGATTTGGTGTATACCACTCTTTTCCTCAAGCATTTGGATACAATTCGTATAGCTCGACCATTCGACTGTTCATCATCCATTCAAAAACAAACTTCAACCAATCAAACTTATCTTTTCTCGCCCCGCGCGATCGGATACCATTTCAAAAGAACACTATTTAGTCCATTCTACCGCGATACAAACAAACGCTTAAAAGCCTCTAATTGCGAGCATACAAGTAACATTTAATCGCTAGGATGCGATCTGAATATTTGTTCAATAAAATTAACCAATCAATACATGGTTTTCTATAAAGAACTACATAACTTTGAATTCCTCATCGCACATGAGGATACGTAGAAGCAAGACCTGAAATCTTGTTAAGCACCCTAATAAAAACCTTTTTGCAACATTTTCCTTTTCCTTTTAAACTTTTGATAACTAGAAGAAAATAATTAAGAAAAGCTAACATTATATTCGCAAATCTAACTAAATGGTTTCGCTTTAGTACAACGAATGTGAGGGGTGCTAATATCTTCCCATCACATAACCGACTCTCGAACCCGAATTTGGTTGCGACAACCATTTTCTTTTTTGTTTTTAGGGTTTTATCGATATTTTTCATTTCCTTTTAGAATAAATAAAGTTTGGTGGTGACTCTGTTATCATTTTGAGCGTGCGAGCCCTCCAAGTTATTTTTCGCGCCGCAACAAACGGTTTGTGAGACATGTGAGTCTACGTCCACCAATTTAAACTTTCTGCAAATATTTTTTATATTCAAAGCATTTACATTAAATGTAATTTACTTTAATTTTTAGTTACTGATTTTATTCAAAGTCTATCTTCTACGTTCAATTTGTTGTTATTCAAACGTTTAAATCCAAGTCACACACACTTTTCACTGTAATTTTTATTTGCACAAAATTGTCTTTGAGATTTTTTGAGTTAATCCTTTAAATGAACTAAACTCGTTATTGTTTACTAAAAACATTAGTAAATAAATTGGCACACCCAGTGAGACTCTTTTGTCTAAAGAGTTTAATTTTTTACAGAAAAGTTGTGTCTCTTTTGTCTAAAAAATTTGTTCTTTGTGTATGAAATGGCTTTGGTTTTCAAGTGTGTATGCATTTAAGAAGTGACAAGTATCTTCCTGAAATGGAACGTCCACCGTCTAGAAACCTTCCCTTTCCCCAGAACAATGCTCCGAACTTAGAAGAACAACCAGTCGAATCGACGACGAGCAATGTAGGAACTTTAACATCTATTGTAGAAATGCCTACTGTTATAAGTCAGATAACGAAGTTGATTGTATCACCATAAATGGTAGTGTCCTTACCATAAGTAACAAGTGTTCCCACTACTCCTATGGCTATACAAAATGTGATAGGAGACCAAATGCCTTCTTTTCCCTTGAGTTTAACGTTACCTCAAAATAGAAGTCCTAGAATGAAGCTAACTCCAATCCTAAAGTATAAGAGACCCTCTTATTAAAGTTTGTGAAGATATTGATGGTCAATGTCATTGACGACCAAAACACCAAAATGATGAGGTGGAAATGCTCAACTACAACGAGCAAATAAATGTGGTCTATCCTAGGGCCGAAGAGGAGCTGATAGATTCCTTATATAGGTGTAAGCTTAAATATTATGAAGTTGTGATCTACCCCCGTTGTAGTTCATACTTTGATAAGTAAGCTGCAAAAGAGATGGAAAAAACAAACCTCAGACTTACCAATAATGGAGGTCTGGTAAGCAGGAAAAGCAAGGAAGCTTTATCTTCGACAAAAGGGGAATCCCCCATAGAGTACAACAAAGTAGGACATGTAGAAGCGAGCATGCTTCAATCTCAAAGTTTTGATGATGTCAACTCAACTCAAGCTCACTTCATGATTGCAAAAAGTCAAGGCTTTCAAACTGATCAAGTCTACGCAATTATAACTTACAAGTCAAGCTGTTATGCAAATTATTCTTCATTTGTCAAGACTTGGACACAAGGCTGGTATATCAAAATTCCCTCTTGAATTTGATATGCAAGTGTTCAAACAATCCATATTTTTTGCATACTGAATTGGCATGTTTTTAAACTCTTTAGAATTGGTATAACACTTAAAACATAAAGTTTTTTCTAAGTTTTCACAGTGCTAACCGATTAACCATATGGGTTAATCGGTTAACGCCCTTAAAATTTGAATTCTTTGAGCTAACGTTCATGTGTTAACCGATTAACCTATATGGTTAACCGATTAACACTGAACGTATTTTGAAAAATTGCTTATTTCAAAGTTCAAAATTCATGTTAAAGTTATACCTTTTTATTGTTTGTTCTATATTCATTTAAACCTTTTTGAATAGGTGTTTTGGCTCATATAAATTCTGATTATTTCAAAATTGAAACACATCTCCAATAATTTTCAAAATATTCATTGAATCAAATTCACTCAAATTCAAATATTTTCGAATTTTCTCAAAGTGTTCATATTGTTCATATATTTCATATCCATAGCATTGAACACTTGTATTGATACTAAAGAGTGAATTCTGATCAAAAGGAGAAGATCAATCTATGTATTGATATCATTGCTATTACTCTCAAATCAATTCATTCAAAAATTACTTGTATTGTGACTTGTGATCCAGGATTGTTGGACACAAGGGTTAGTGCTTGCAAGAGGATTGTTCTTGCACACTAAGTTGTTGTATAGTTGTTAGAAAGTAGGCCTCACCGGTTGATGGTGTGATAGGTTGTACAATTCTAAAACTATAGTAAATTCTCTTTCATGTTAAAAGGGGAGTGGAGTACTCTCAGATTGTGAGGGGAACCACTATAATTCTCCGTATTCTTTCCTTTTCTGCATTTACCGCTTTCATCACCAACATTCTTAAAGAAGTAAAATTCAAGAGGTTTAAAAAATCGGAAAAAGTCCCTAAAGCCTAATTCACCCCCCCCCCCCCCTCTTAGGCATACTCTATACTAACAGGACATACGTCCTACCAGCCTATGTTCCTTTAGGCGAGTGGGTCAGGCCTGCAAAAAAAATTGATAATGATCAACGTAAGTGGCGATCAATCAAAGTTGGTGCGGGTTCATTCTACCAAGTTAATTCACAAGTCTCTAAGAGTATTCCTATACTTCTAAAAATTACCTGGGCAAGAATATAATGACTAAGACTCAATAGAGGAGGCATCAACATAAAAAGAGAGTTGCCTTAGAGGTAGAATGCTCAACCAATAGTGGTAGTGTTCAATCCACCAATGAAGGCCAGTCGAGTAGGAGGCCTGTAAAGCAAAGGTTATTTCTCCCTTTTCAACATAAGGAGAAAGAGGCAATCAATGACCAAGATGAAGACATGGCTACTGAAAACTTCAATTTTGGCTCAGAGCCTAATCTAGACATGGTTTGTAACATGATATCAGTGTTACGGATCGAGTATGATACAATCACCAAGGTGATCGAAGAGGAAGATAGTGAGTTGACGGAAGAGTTGTTGAATCATAAACCATTATGATAATATGTAATGAGAGACGACTCTGTAGAAGAAGACAATGCCATATTTGAACGACATGATATGTCGATGCAACAACATCTAAAGCCCTTGCTTATAAGAGCAAAAGTTAAGAATGTAGGCATACACAAGGTTCTAGTTAATGAGGGAGTTTGTATCAACATCATTTCACATTCCTTGCTGAGAAATATTGGCAAGTACGACATTAACTTGAAGCCTTACAACATGATCCTGTCAAACTTTGAAGGGAATACCATAAGAATCCTAGGGTTCATTCAGGCAGACGTGGTTGTAGAGACTACCTCTAGACATACTTTATTTGTGGCCATCCTCACTAAGGCCAATTACAACATACTATTTGACAGGGAGTGGATCCATGGGGTCAGAGCAGTCCATTTGATGATGCATCAACGAATTACCATCTAGAAACCTGAAGGAATTGTTGAAAACATATAATCTGATCAAAGTTACTTTTTGGAAGATGTGAATCATGTCGACAGGAATAACATTGACAAAAATTGGAGAACATTTCTCCATGCACTCCAACTGGAACTAGATTTTCTTTCCAAGAGGATAATGTCTACTACTCAATTATGTTGCACCCTACAAAGCTCGACTTGTCGCTCAAGGATTTCCGCAAAGACCTGTAATTGATTTTGATGAAACTTATTCACTGCAAATGGATGCAAGCACTTTTTGATATTTAATAAGCCTTGTAGCACTGTTTCTCTTGAAAATCGGAAAACAACCGCTGATCTTCCAAATCTAACTTTGGTGACTCACAGGATCGATTAGATTGATCCTATGACATGTGCTAAAAGGCTTTTTCGTTTTAAAAGTCTATTCAAGTTCCACACTCGAACAATATTGGGGTTAAAGAATCTTAAAGAAACATCTATTCGACTACGGGATGACTTAAAGGTAAAATAAAGCTTTCAATAAAAGAGAGAAGAAAGTTTGTTTGGAGAGGTGAAGTCAGATTGAGGACGAAGAGAAAAGAATTACATAGGAAGAAGAAGAAAAAGAAATAAAGTAAGGAAGAGAGGTGCAAAGACAATAAAAGACTTTGTAAAGTTTAAAGCAAATAAAGTAAATTGCATTAAGTTAAAAGATTGCGTGTTTACATCACGTACATTCTCTATAATACTCACTTTCTCTACACTCGGATACTTGGAGTAATTCTAAGAGTAATTTGTACAATAGTAAATTACAACACCCTTTGGCTATGTCTAAGACATCCTATTTATAGTAGTAAAAAATAACCTCTCATAACCTCCATCATCACCTCCTTTCGCCACTTGTCAAAAATGCATGGATCTACTGCTCATAAGGTGACACGTGTCTCCTTCAATATTCAACAAGCAAAATTGTTCCCTCCAATTTTTGAATTTCAAATCCTTCGACGAACCATCCATAACAGCAAGCGGTCGAACTCCTGGCTTCTGGGTGAATTCTTCGACTTCTTCTTTTGGCTGCTTTACCTCTTTCGACCACTCTCTCGTTCTCAACTTGCCTTTGGCCCTTTTATCTTGAATTCCTTCCTTCTATATGAGACATCGAATTTAGGAGCTAACAAATTGCCCCCCAAAAATGTCTTTTCGACTTCGAATGTGGAAAAGCACATTTTTTGACAGCGTTTGACCTTCGACGCCGCTTGTTCTCATACGTGTCGTCTGATATTCTTTCAACCAATACAAGTCTGGGAAGGTGAAAGGGGATGAAAAAGAAGCAAGAAGAATAGATAGGAACATGCAAGCTACTGTTCTGCCACCTTGATGCATGTTTCTGACGTCACTTTCATCATGGTAATTTTCTCGGGAATCAACAAAATCGTGGGCCATCATCACCTTTCCAACCTCGGGGACGTGAATTACAACTGCTGCCTCTTCCATCCCATATCCAAGCGCACACGTGGCCTACTAACTCTAGCCCCTTAATGATGAAAACTTTCAGTCTTCCATACACTATATAAGTAATTCTCCCCTGATATTTTCATTTTTCCAACTTCTCTAACTCTTCACAACATCCTTGCTTTTCTTCCTCTAATTTTTCTGCTTCCCAACCAACAAACTCTTACTTCCTTCAAAAATGGCTGATCATCAAAAGACGAAAATGCAACTCAAAAGACAAACCTCTGCATCATCTCTTCCTCCCTTTGCCACCTTAAGCAGTCCCCAGGTGGTAAAGAACCAACAGTTCATTCGCGAACCCTTGACAGAGGAGAAATGCCACATTTACAAATCTCAAGTAATCATTCCCGTTACTGTTGCAGGGAAACCTTTAGCCATGTTTGGGCCTTTACCCCCTCCAGGTCTTGACTATTTCGCCATTACAGACTTCTTCCCCTCTTATAGAGTCATTAAACCCTTAGGGCAAAAAGACTCTAGCAAAATCCCCACTGATGGTCCTGATAGCCTGAGCCTCTTCGACGTAGATCTTAGGTATCTTCATGATGGGGCCAGATTATTTAGGGCTACTCCCTACTTTAAAGATTTTGAACTTTATCTCAACTGGCTGACAAAAATAGAGAAAGTAAAAGCCCAAGATTGGAAGGACACTAGGATTTATGATCTGATAATGATGTCGAAGGTAGGTTCTTCTTACTGCCCCCTAATGTTGGCTTCTTCCTTATTCTTCTGGGATAGAACTCACAATACTTTCCACCTCCCTTATAGGATGATGACACTCACATTACTTGATGTAGCTGCCATTGTAGGCCTAAAACCCTACGACCTTGTTTATGATCCTGAGATTGATAGCCACGACACCATTTGTTTCGCCAATACCAAACATACTTACACAGCTTTTGTCCAACATTATCATAATAAAACTAGCACCTCAGTTGACGACGAGGAACATATAGCCTTTTTGGCCATGTGGTTATCTCGTTCTGTATTTTGCACAAAGTCCTTGCAGGTGGCGCGAAAATATCTGGTTCTGGCCAACCAACTGCATCTGAAGAGAGGCATTTGCCTAAGTGAGATGATTTTGGCCAGTCTTTATGAGGCCCTAGGCGAAGGTGCAAATAAATTGAAAGATCCTGAAAGCCATGGCAACTTGCTGTTGTCCGGCCCCTGTTATTCTACTGATATTTTTACCTCTTGAAGTGCAGGCTTATACTTATTTAAATATTTGCCATTTACTTTTAATATTCTCTCGTCTTTACTCAGCTCTGTCACTTCATATGCCCCATTAAATAATACTTTCGATACCTGAAATGGTCCTTCCCACTTTGGGGACCACTTGCCTAGAGACCTAACCTTTCGATCCATAGGCAGAATTACCCTCCATACTAAATCTCCGACCAGGAAAGCCTTTGCTTTGACCTTCTTGTTATATGATTTCTCCACTCTTTTCTTTTGTCTTCTCAAGAGTTTTAGAGCTTTTAATCTTTCTTCGTCTAAATTGACTAACTCATCAAGCATCATGTCCCAATAAATTTCTCGAGGGATTTCATGATGTCTTTGAATTCTGACTGACTGTATGTGTATCTCGACTGGCAACACTGCGTCATGGCCGAAGGTCAGTCGATAAGGGGAAGTGTTGGTTGCTTCCTTCGGGACGTTCGACATGCCCATAGGACTTGATCCAACGTCTTATGCCAATTCCTAGGCCAGCTTCCAATCTGTTTCTTTATCATGCCAATTATCACCTTGTTTGCCGCTTTGACTTGGCCATTGGCCTGGGCGTAATAAGGTGTTGAGGTAAGGAGTTTGAAACCCATTTCTTTGCCGAACTCCTGCATCTTTCTACCTGTAAACACTGACCCTTGGTCTATCGTTATTGTTTATGGTAGCCCAAATCTGTAAATGATATACCTCTGAATGAACTCGATGACATCCTCTTGGTCTATTTTTGGTAGGTGTATAGCTTCGATCCACTTGGTAAAATAGTCTATCCCTACCAAAATTTACTTCTGGTTTTTGGAAGACGTAGGTCGAATCTCTTCTATCAGGTCTAAAGCCCAACCTCTGAATGGCCATGGCTTGACTATGGAGTGTAACTCGCTTGCTGGGACATGTTGTATGCCAACGTGGACTTGGCGTTCCTTACAATCTTTGGCGAACTCAATGCAATCTTTTAGCATCGTGGGCCAGTACATCCCCTGGCGAAATAGCAGCCATTTCATCTTATGGCCTACTTGGTGTGCTCCACATGTCCCACCATGGACTGAAGACAACACCAAGTATGCTTCACATTCACTGAGGCATTTAAGTAAAACTCCCTCAGAGGTTTTCTTAAATAACTCATTCCCCAAAAGGACATAACTTAGCGCTTGGTATTTTATCTTTCGTTCTGTGGTCGCTAAAGGGTTTTGAAGGTACTCGACCAAAGGTTTCCTCCAATCTTTGTCTGTCAGGCCTTCGACTGTAAAAATCTCAAAGGTTTCCTCGTCAGTGTAGCCAAATTTCATAACTTCCAAGTCTGACGGTCTCAAACCCACAGACACAACCTTACCTCTGGCCTCAATTGCTTCTAACAAGTTTTCCTTCGAGACCCTATATCCTGAGGCAACTTGCGCCAGATAGTTAGCTATCTGATTGTGTAGTTGTGGTATATGTCGAATAGTGCAGACTTCGAATTTTTTGAGTAGCCTGTTTGCTATCACGAAATACATAATGATATTTTCTTTAACGCACTTGTATTCCTTTGTTAGCTGTTTTACAACCAACTCTGAATCTCCCATTATTTCGACTTAGGTTGCCCCCAATTCTAACAAAATTTCAAGTTCAGCGATCAAAGCTTCATATTCAGCTTCGTCATTAGAACATAGGCCCCGACCCTATACTTGAATTTTGTTGGAATTTTGTCAGGCGAAATGATCAGCAGACCTATTCCTGTCCCGTTCTTGTGACTAGACCCATCGAAGTATAGCTTCCAAGGCTCTAGTTCAACAATGTTCAAGGTACTTTCATTTATGGAGTGGTCGACAATGAAGTCTGCCACTATTTGACCTTTGACCACTTTTAACGGTCTATACGTTAGTGAATACTCAGTTAATGCTAATGCCCATTGTCACACCCCAATTTTTGACCATAAGATCCCACCACTTTTTGCGCTTTTTTTTATTGTTATTTGACTTTAATTTTATATTTATGTTTTCTGAGACTAAGAAACTTGTGCAGATGCAGTAATTTCGAGTGGAGATAGTATTCAATCTCATGGTCGATCTTTTATACGTAACTGACCATTTTAACCACTTTGTTCGCATTTTGTGAAGTTGGGCCTGTTGCTGAAAAGCTCAGGAAGTCTGGGAAGCTGTTTCAGAGTATAGTCTACATCTCCGATAACCTTGCGTCGGTGTCATGCAGGGTCATTATTGAAGGCAAGGTACCATATCAAAGTTAAGAAGCATATAACTGAATGTTTGCAAACGAAAGGATTGGATCTAGAGATGTCAAATTTGTTTGTGAGGCGAAGATTCTTAAATGTAAGCTAAGTGGTTGAGCAAGAGTTTGGCACAAACATCATCGTTACTTCGAAGGAGCATACAGGTTACTACCCCTTTTTTTTAAGGGTATGGGAGAAAGTTTAAGGATTTTCAAAGTCCAATTAATATATATGATCCCCTCAAAGGACCGGAATGGCCTTCATATTCATCAAGATATGGCTCAAAGTCAGAAGAGTTTTGATTCTTCAAGACCAAGATGAAAGAGTCAGGTTATGTTCTTTTTTGAGAATATTGGGTTCACGCTCAGGCACCCGTTCAAGACCCCTACTCAAGTAGCATTAGATCTTGTGAAAGACAAGTTATAAATCCAATTTGAGTTCATCCTAATTTAGTAGAAAGGCTCACAAAGCATGGAAGTCCAAGTTTTCCTTAAAATTCAATTTCACTCACGTGAAGTCCTTGCCACACATGAGACGGAGCCTATAATTAGAAGCTTAGAGGGCTCTTTTGGCACCTGCTGCATATTATTAGCATCTGTTTTTAATACAAGTAGGAATATCTCATCAATCCTATCGTGAGCATACACACATCCATTAAAGCTTGGTTGAATACAAATAACATTTCATCAAATACAAACGCTAGAAAAGGATGACCATAACATTCAGACCATTGTCACCAACAGAATTGAATTAACCGCCCAAACCGCATAGTTACGGAAAATCCTGTGACCAACGCGCTGGGATTTTAACTAAAGCTACATGTGGCCAAAGGAAAGGCACCACTATCCTGAGCCTCTTGCGCAACTTGAAACGGTGTTGGCATCGGCGGTGTTGTCGGCATTTCTGATGATGGAAAAGAAGGTTTAGAGATTAACCAGCCTTGATAAAACCTTCCTTGATTTTTAAGAACTTGGCACTGAATAAACACACCGTCAGCAGCTTCTTTCCGAATCTGAAACATTTCATCAACAGCAGACCCTGAGAATGTTCACCCGCTGTCACCGAAGGATTGTCCTGCAATTCACAATTCAGTTTATTTCAGTCCTTGCAGATATCAGACAATCAATAAAATGTGAACATCAATATAACAACGAGTATGGCATTACATTCATGAAATCATATGGCTAAAGCAAAAAAGGATAAGGAGAAATTCCAAATTCGCGAATGGTACTTTTACCAGTGAAGTTTCGTAGGCCTGATGCGAGTAGCTTCAGAGCCTAACACCAGACGCAACAGACCTTCTCGCTTGTTTGACTTTGCAGCTCACCAAGCTTTTGTCGAAGTTCTCGAATCCGGCACCAGACTCCAGCATTTCTTTCCTGCTAGAGCTTCTCGATCCTGCAGTACATGAGGAGTTGCTTAGAAGTTATGTAAGAGTGTAGTCATAGTACTAAATGCACATTTCAAGTTTGACAGTCAATATACCTTGCCACCCTTGTCTAGGAAGGCATAGATAAACAATCTCAGATTAATGCACCTACCTTCCAACAGCTCGAAGGCATTTGCGTTCAGCACTCGAAACTTCCACAACCTGCAACCACAGGAAAACTATCAGTTTTGATACTAAGGTCCGATGATACTGTGTTACAGAAAGAACTAATGAAGAACATTACCTGAGATAAAGACCATATTTTGACGAAGAATACACCATCCAAAACAAACCACTTGCCTAAATCCCTGGATAAAGAAAACCAACAGAACATTTTATACATCATAAAGAAGACTCCATTGGTTTAGATGATTGGATTATTGATAAAAGCAATTCAAATATGAAAGAACGGTCGCTACCTGTGTTCAGAATCACAAGGTTATACGAACAACCTTCAAGATTAGGCAGCCGTTGATGCTCGGTGACAGTCTTGGTAACCAGACCGCTAGTTTGAATGCTTTCTCTTCTTACCTGATTAAAATCGGAACCAAGTCAGAACAGGGCATTCAAAATTGAGTCAACTTCAAGAGCATATCACCATTAGCCTTTTATTACAAATGAGCAAGTTACCTACCAGCAGTACAAAGCAATGACTCATTTTTTTTCCTCCAAGCGTATCAGTAACTACAATTAAGAGCAACAACCTCACGCCGGCAGCATCACGCCGTTCGCATCCGCTGCAACACAACCATTGTTATTATTAGAGGATTTTGAGCAAATATAGCTAAGAACAAGAATGAGAAACTGGTGCTACATAGCCAGACCAAGACAGCCTAAGACGAGTTTCTTTAAAGATTACAACATGGTAAATTAGTCATCTTGGACCATCGTATGATCCTAGCACCAGGAAGCTCGCAACGCAAGATTCGTGACCTCGCGGACTAGAAGCGGTGGCGCACTGTTGATCTTTCGCCACCGGTGAGAGTTAGAGTTGGAGAAGTGCAACTTTCTGTCGATACCAAAGGGGTCCTTTCCTGCTTAGGGCGTGAGCTTTTCGCCTTCATTTGTCGAATAGGCCAATCCAGGGAAATCGAAGGCCTTTCGCGTCAGAAGTGCTCACTTTCTTTATAACGATATAAACATGAAGGGCCACAAGCCGAACTGAGTCCCAAAACTTACATAAACCTACAACAGGGCAAAGAAATGAGAAGCCTTAGTAGAAAACTCCTGCCAAGAAACTTAATGCACCATCATAACAGGAAACAACAGCTATCACATGCATGTCCAGCAAGAATAACTTATAGGATAACAAACAAGATCAAAATCATGAGCTTGAACCAGTAAGGCGGCTTTAGGATTCCCTAAACTTAA
The DNA here is from genome assembly GCA_963859935.3 of Lathyrus sativus. Lineage (NCBI taxonomy): Eukaryota > Viridiplantae > Streptophyta > Magnoliopsida > Fabales > Fabaceae > Lathyrus > Lathyrus sativus. Next base: position 34,554,584 of record OZ012738.1, read on the forward strand.
TAGCTCGTGCATGGTAAATTCAAAGCATCACTGTCTTGAAGAAAAGCCTGCAATTAGATTTTGTCAAGATTAATTACACAATCAGACAGCAAGTAGAACCTTCCAAAGTGATATTAACAAGGCATTAAAACAAAATCAAAGCAATCTCAAACATGATTTCACGGAAACGGAAACAAATTCAAGCCGCTTCCAAAACAATCCCAGACAGGAATCACTAAGTTTAGAAGGTTTTACCGCACATTAATTCGGAATTTGAATTGACAAGGGGAGCAAATCGTCTATAAAAGAGGGAGGATGAAACTTACGAAAGGACAACTTCGACAAAAACCCCAACTCGCAACTCTTAGTTTCGATTAGCTTCAGCCTCATTTTCAAATCCAAAACCTGTAAGAAATTCATCCAACAACGATAAAACACCACACCAAGAACACCGATACCCATACAAAGAAACGAGAAATTTCAACTACATTCAGAAAATCCCAAACTCAACGAAAACCTAAATCAAAGAGAGGAGGAACTTATCCTTTCTGAGATCCCGCCGTGAACCCGTTTTTCGCCTATAAATCGATCACCATCGTTGAGCTTCCGTCGCCGCAAGCCCATTGCCATTCTCGAACCCGCAAACAAAAAGAAGCAACCACAACCTTAAGTTGTGAGACCTTTTTCACTAACATTTAATCTTTTCTGCTGTTTGATTTGTGAAATGCAGAGAAAACCGTGATGAGAAGTTGAAGGAGGGGGAAAGATGAAGACACTCGCGATGAGGAGGGAGCGAAGAAGACGATGGGGGTTTGGGGGGCGATTTGGGAGGAAGGGTTTCTGATTTGTTTTTTTGGTTGTTTCTGTTGTATTATGATTCCACGCGCACACACACACACACTGTAACTACGGTGTACCATCACGATCTCAGCCACTGGACCCACATCACGCGGCCCTCAATGTCTTACCTCTTTAATCTGCCCACTAACCATCATTTAGTTTCTTTAATCCACTAATTAACCGCAAATTACCCTTAATATGTCATTAATTTTTTTAACTAATAATCTTTTAATTAATCATAATCAGATTCTGATCTTTTTAATTAACTAATTAATTCACCTTGTAATAATTTACTTTATTTAATAAGTTTTTTTTTTGTTTCATTTAAATCAACCTTTATAAAAAAAATTTAATAACTTAAAACTCTTTTTAAAATCCTATTTAATTCAAGTTTAAAATCTTTTTGCTAATTAATTAACCTTTTTAAATCAACTTGATAACATTTTAATTAAATAATTACTTATTCACTATAAAAAATCCTTTATAAATAATTTACATCTAATTGCCGATTTATCCATAATCAATAATGAAACCTATTTAGTATTTAAATAACTTTTAGAAAACAAATAATAAAAACAACACTTTTATTTCATAGTCGATGTAATTTAAATTAACCTTTAATAATAACTATAACTTTTATTTAAAAAAAACAAATCATTTCATTTAAGTTAATCTTTTAAGATAGATAATAAAAAAATCACTTATTTAATATATTAAGACTTTTTACTGGAAACCTTGTCTTTTAATTTATAATAAACCAGGACCATTTTATTTAATAGATATTTTTGCAAAGACTTATTTAAAATCGTCCCATTTAAATTTAATCGAGTTAATTCAAGAATTTTTTCGCTAATTAAAATAAACTAACTCATAAATTTAATTTCGAAATTAAAATTGAGTCACCTCTTAATATAATCAATCCAACCATTTTATCAACCCCAAATTAAAACTAATCAATCGCGCACGCGCCGATCCCACATTCACATACACAATTCACTCACCTACACCTTAGCGATTTCATGCGTGTGTATGGTTTATTTTCCGCAATTTATTTTTGAATTTTACATTATCGTATTTATATTCTCGCATCGCATTCCATCCAAAGGAAAAACCTACACATAAGTCAACACGTGTATGTAGTGCACATCATTTGCATCATTCTTCTTTACGATCCTTGATCCCATTCAAGTTGATCAATTAAGTTAGATCCTAGTCCATAGGAAGGACCATTATCTTTACAACTTAGATACAAACAAAACAACTCAATACATCAAACATATTCAAACACATTAGAGAAAGATGCCAAATCATCTTAAGCGAGATAGAATCTCCACCCCACAACAATACAATCAATACCGTAGGGACTTTGCCTTAAGAGAGATAGAGGCGTACCTCGTCGATCCCTATCCGAGTACTTGAGCCCTTCTCTTAAGATGATGCAAAGACTATTTTCCTACAACTTGTGGCGGTTAAATTTCCCTTAAAATGATAACTCATCTCCTTCTCCTAAAATCAATCAATCAACTACCCTAAACCTATAGGAACTTTGACCACAGTCAAAGAACTCCTCAAACCCTTTGGGGGGAACTACAAGTACTCTGATTCCACTCCCGTAAGGATATGTAGGCATAAGATGCGATATCTTATCGAGTATACTTAGAAATAAACCCCTAGGTCTTTCAACCATTAAGCAAATAATCCATAGCAATAAACAGCATAAAACAAGAGGTTCCTGTAGAGTACTACAGAAACTTAGGATGCTAGCACCTTCCCTAAGTTTAACCGACCCCCGAACCTAAAACTCCCTAGCTTGCACTTGCATTGCATTGTGGGAATTTCGATCTTTATCCCTTCCTTCGGACAAATCAAAGTTCGGTTGCAAAATGAATTAAAGATTCAAACTAATCAATAGTTTGGTATCCAAATTTCACCGCGACATAAATGACGACTTCACTGGGGAATCTCAGTGGGTTTCCCTATCTTGCTTTACTTGTTTATTGCTTTATATATTTGCTTACTTGCTTATTTGTTTGTGTCCTTTTATTTCTTTTGGGCTGTGATCCTTGAGTGGTGAGACAAAGTCCTACACCCGGACTTGAGTGAACTTAAGATAGGATAGTGATATGTTCAACGAGGCTTATAGGGAGTTGAATCCTGACCAAGTTGACTTGAAAATCACGCCCCAGTTGAGACCCTTTCGAAAATAGTTCGGTTGAACGAGTAATTGTGAAGACTTTTACTATTTTCGATTGGAGTCTATGATATTGAGGACCATAGTTACCTTAACCCCACTTTGGCCTTTATTAGGATGTAGTGCGAGACTATGAGGGAGTACACCCGAAATAGTGCTACGTGATGCTACACTCAAAAGAAGTTCTCTTGAGAATATTATTAATCACCGAGTAATTGGGAAGTTGGTAATATCCGAAAGATGGCCTAATGACTTTAGGAACCCTCTTAGAACCTTGTTCTGCAGGTACAATCAACCTTTAGTCCACAACCTTTGGGAATGGGTATACCTTTGCTCCATGCTCATTCAAACCTAGGGTCTCCCTTGTTTGTTTATCTTTGTGTGTCCTTATGTGCTTACTTGTGTTTGTTGCATCCATAAAGCATCATATTGCATTAGGTTTCATGGGATTCCTAGTTTATTTATAAACATTACAGAAACCAACATGGATTACAAAAGAAAAGATTTTGAAATATTCTTTTAAGAGTCCTAACTTGGATGGCCTAAGGAAGTAGGAGCTCAGATTGAAGAAAACTCAAAAGACCAAAAGCAAAAGGCTTCCTTTATCATGGAGGATCATTAGAAAAGACTATCATTATCATTGAAGGTCCAAGTGAACAAAGGATTTCCCCTTACTTCCAACAAGAATAAAAGAAGAGATGGAGGATTTATTTTCCTCTATCAAACTAATATTTAGAAGACGATTATGGACCACTTATCATCAAGAAGACCCAAGTGGAGGAACAAATCGACAAGCACGATGAAGGACTTCTTTAGGACTTTTACTAGCTTTTATTTAGCTATTGGGTTAGGACTCTTATGAGAATGTTCATTTGTAATCGATATCAAAAATAATAAACAAGTTTTCTTTGGTACTCTGTGACGTTTATAAATACTTGAGTTCCATGAAACATTTCGTTTTGCATTCCCGCATTTGCATTTTGCATTTTTGCATCAGCATAACATCTTTTGCATTCTGGGGGGTCTCACTCTTGCTTCATCTTCACAGACAAGCTGAATCACCGATACAACACTCGAGCTAGTCAACGCTATAAGATGGATCAATTGGAACAAGAGAACAAAGTGCTCTGTGACAAGGTTGCAACCCTGAAGGAAAATTTGGAAAGGTTGAATGGTATAGTTGAAGCTTTGTCTAACCAGTCTGCACTCAACAATCAAGAAGTTCAAGGGACCGTTATCTCCAAAGTAGTATCAACACCGATCCCAGTGGTGTCTACTGTTGCTGAAGTGACCTACAACATACCGCCAGGTTTCCCGTGGGGGATGCCTCCTTATTTCACTCCGGCCGGTTATCGTCCACCTGTTCCCGAGGTTCCTGTCGCAACCATTGTTCAAGCCGTTCCTGCAATTACTGTTGTCATGACTACCGCACCTCCACATGTGAATATCACTCCATATGTCCTAAACGAACCAATTTTCCATAGGGTACCCAGTGAAACTGTGGGTTTGGAAGAAAGGATGGATGGTTTTCAAGACCAATTTTTCGAGATGCAGAAAGAATTAAGAGCCCTTCGTGGAAAAGATTTGTTTGGAAAAAGTGCTTCTGACTTGTGCTTAGTTCCGAATGTCAAGGTTCCGCCAAAGTTCAAAGTCCCTGATTTTGAGAAATACAAAGGGAATACTTGTCCTCAGAGTCATCTCATTATGTATGCTAGGAAGATGTCTGCACAAACCAACAATGACCAATTGCTCATCCATTATTTCCAAGACAGTCTGACAGGCGTTGCGCTCAGATGGTATATGGGATTAGATAGTGCAAAGATTCGAACTTTCAATGATTTGGGAGGAGCCTTTGTCAAGCAGTATAAGTATAATGTGGACATGGCTCCTGACCGTGATTAGTTGAGGGCCATGGCTCAGAAAGACAAAGAGAATTTCAAGGAATACGCTCAGTGTTGGCGCGAGTTAGCCGCCCAGGTCATACCGTCATTAGAAGAAAAGGAAATGACCAAGATTTTTCTAAAGACTCTCGGTCCTTTCTTTTATGAGAAAATGGTAGCAAGTGCACCCAGTGACTTCACTGAAATGGTTAATATGGGAATGCGTTTAGAAGAAGGTGCCCGTGAAGGAAGATTAGTCAAGGAGGGGAGTGCTCCTAATAACGCTCAAAAGTATGGGAGTGGTTTTGTGAAAAAGAGAGAACACGAGGCAAGTATTATGCAGCAGGGACGATCCAAGAGAGGGTATCCGCCATCACATCAGGTTGTTGCGGTTCATCAGCCACAACATCGACAAAATCAACAAAATCAGTTATTCAACGATCAAAGTCGTGTACACAAAAGATTAGACTTTGATCCCATCCCGATGACATACGCTGACTTGTTCCCATCTTTGATTCAAAAAGGTCACATCCAGACGAGAGCTCCATCTAAGGTACCTAAGAAACTTTCGTATTGGTACAAAGCTGACAAATTTTGCCTATACCATCAAGGTGCTCCAGGCCACGATACTGAGAACTGTTACGGTTTGAAGGCAGACGTTCAAAGGTTGGTTAAGGATGGAATTTTATCCTTTAAGGGTTCCATTCCTTATGTGCAAGATAATCACCCACCTCAACATGGTTCGTCCTCCGCGAATATGATCCAAGGTTATTCGGGAAGCTCGTATCAATATAGTGCCTGAAAATGGATCCGAAGGCGACATATCAGACAATCCTGGAAGCTTCTCCATTCCATGCAAAGGCTGAATAAAATCCTGAGAAAGGCCTATCAGGGTGTTTTCTTATGCGTATTTCATTTCTTTGATTAAAAGCATGTTTGGCTTGTCTGGCTTGTTTATTTTGAATAATTAATGCAATAAAATGTTTGTCTTTAAGAAACCCATTCGTTTCACTCGTAAAGTATTCTTCATAATTTATAATGCCGACTTTACCCGATCTCTTACTCTGATAGAGAATTGGTAGGAGGATGATGAAGTAAAATGCAGGATCTCTCGTTGTATGCTTTTGAATAAAAAAACCTACTGATGATATAAGGCATTGTTTCGAACCTCCTAAAACACCAGAAATAGTCAACCTTTCTTTTAAGCCTTGAGAAAGGATCTGTTTTTTCTCTCCCAAATCAAGACCTCGTTTTAACCTGGGGCAGGGCATCAAAGATGAGCATCTTTCAAAAATTGGGTGGGCACAAATATACTTTGACCCTTTATTCCTCTGCTTTACAAATCATAAACTAAACCTATATATATATAACCCATAAAGTCCTAATTGAAGTGAGGTTTAGTTCAAAAGTGTACTCGATGAGATATTGTTTCCTGACTCCTATGAGCTATGTTCAAATTTAGTATCGGCCTTATAAATAAATTTAATTCATGTCCTAACTAGTGATTTTGGTCACTAGTCATGGTGATATCTTTTTCAAAAAAGACTTCTTCGAGACAAACATATATGTTGTGTTAACATTTTCAGAATTAACATTTCTAGCTCGCTAATTTTGCTTGATATCTTAGAAAGATTACGTGAAGACATGACCTGGGGAAAATTATTTTCCAAGAGGTTTGATCCGTACAAGTTTGGATTCACTTATAATACAAGCTTGAAGACTCGGTTATACCATCAATCAGGGGCAATTACGTCGAGCTTCTGAGAATCTCTCAAAGAGTTTGAAAACAGCGGGGCATTTGGATGCCATGTTTTCTATAAAATCCTCTCAAGACGACCTTTTTATCGTGAACCATGTGACTCGGGGCATTTGAGAGTCGAAAGTGGTTGTGACAATTCTGTAATGAATGTTTTAAACACAAGAAAACTCTAGTTGGTGACCGGAGAATTCTCAGTGAGCGGATTAGCTTCACCTCTCCAGCAAAGCGGATGATTATTTCATCCCCATGAAGCCTCAACTCCGACATATTCAACAGCTTTGTTAACCCAGGTTTCCCCATATGAAGTGGATATTTATTCTATCCATGGAAGTTCTCCAGGCAACGTTTGATCTGTGAAGATTTGGTTTGAGTGCCCTCCGCCTGGGTCGTGTTTTTATCTCTGTTGTTAGCATACACATAGCATGTAGATAGATAGCATGGCATATGCATCTTGCATCTCTGTTTTGTTTGTTCTGTCACTTTGGCTGTGTTTATCCCTGAGTAATTTGGGTATGTCTTCTCCTTCAAGTAGTGTTGTCAGCCCTAGGCAGAAAAGAGCGCAATATTTCTATTTCCCCACGAAGTTTGATCCTCGTGGAAGACGGTTGTTTTAGTTAAATACCATCCGAGCTCATACCTCGATGGTCGAGTCTTGCTTGACAGTTTCTCTTCAGTTATTTCCTGAATTGAACTTCGGTTCGTGGCAATCACATTGTGGATATCTCCAACTTTTGAATATGGACAAGTGTGCATGTATTTTGCACTTGGTTCCCCAGGAAGGGTTTTTTATGAAGATAACTATTGAAGACGAATATTTCTCCAACAGCGTTATCAGAAGACTCTCAACAATTTATATCTGGACTGCAACATCCTCTTTATTTAAGCAACTTGTTTTGATCAGGATTCCCTTCAAAACGACAAATGGCAGTCTCTTCAAGACAATTTGTCCATCCCCAGTGGATTTATCAGGATTATCAATTCATCAAAAGGCATTCTTCCAGAAATCTGTCAGAGAAATGCATCGAAGACATTACAAATATTTCTCTTTATTTGAGAATTTGCACTACAAAGAATACATGCTTTTACAACTATAACAAAGATACTCCCCAGGAATGCATTCCCCAGAGAGTCTATCACACAAACTTATTTCCGTCAAAGGGCATCTCTTCTGAGAAGTTCGATGAAGTTTATTACAATTAGTCTCTCTTTATTTGAGAAGACACATTTTGCTAATCAACTGGCCTACATCTTTTGAAGATCCCCGTTGAAGCTTTACCATCTCTAGCATTGTGATTTTTGGTCAGACACCTTGGCTTAGGCTACCATATGTTTGGTAGTAGGTGATCTCTCCTTCCTTGGGTTATTACCTTTTCTTAGGCTATCATATATTTGATAGTAGTTAATACACCTTTCTTTTGGTCAGATACCTTTTCTTAGGCTGCCATATGTTTGGTGGTAGGTCATCTTTCCTTTGGTGTTCACCTTTTCTTAGGCTATCATATGTTTGATAGTAGGTAACACATCTTATTATGGTCAGACGCCTCGACTTAGGCTACCATATGTTTGGTAGTAGGTGATCTCAACATCTTTTGGGTTATACCTCTGCTTAGGCTATCATGTATTTGATAGTAGGTAATACACCTTTCTTTTGGTCAGACGTCTTTTCTTAGGCTGCCATATTTTTGGTAGTAGGTGATCTTTCCTTTTGTTTATTACCTTTTCTTAAGCTGCCATATGTTTGGTAGTAGGTGATATATCCTTTTGGTTATTACCTTTGCTTAGGCTATCATACATTTAATAGTAGGTTATATTTCCTCTCCATGTTGCCTGTTTAGGATATCATATGTTTAATAGTAGGTAACATGCGTTTCTTGTTTCAATCGGATATCTTTGTTTAGGCTGCCACACGTTGGCAGTAGGCTACCCTTCACTTTCAAGATCTCGTTTCACTGTTCAAGCTACTGCACTCCTTGTGGTATTATTAGATCATATCTTTATTTTGGAGATTCCATAATATTGATCGTTGTCTCATTTCATGGCGTCTTGCATCGTTGAGTCTGTTCTTTGGGCGTTGTGTCCAGTTATTCCCCTGTGGCATCATGTCTCCACAGGACCGTCTGTCTTGCATTCTTCATATCATTGCATATCATTTGCATTCGGTGGCCTCTTAGGGCCAAAAATTCGTGCAATGTTTGTATTTAAGTCCCTCCTATCTCGTCGAGACGAAGATTTCAATCTCCATACCTCCGGATAGAAGTAACTTAAATAGGGGCATCTGTCACACCCCAATTTTTTACCGTAAGATCCCACCTCTTTTTGCGCTTTTTTTATTGTTATTTGACTTTAATTTAATATTTATGTTTTCTGAGACTAACCAACTTGTGCAGATGCAGTAATTTTGAGTGGAGATAGTATTCAATCTCATGGTTGATCTTTTATACGTAACTGACCATTTTAACCACTTTGTTCGCATTTTGTGAAGTTGGGCCTGTTGCTGAAAAGCTCAGGAAGTCTGGGAAGCTGTTTCAGAGTATAGTCTACATCTCGGATAACCTTGCGTCGGTGTCAAGTAGGGTCATTATTGAAGGCAATACACCATATCAAAGTTAAGAAGCATATAACTGAATGTTCGCAAACGAAAGGATTGGATCTAGAGATGTCAAATTTGTTTGTGAGGCGAAGATTCTTAAATGTAAGCTAAGTGGTTGAGCAAGAGTTTGGCACAAACATCATCGTTACTTCGAAGGAGCATACAGGTTACTACCCTTTTTTTTAAGGGTATGGGAGAAAGTTTAAGGATTTTCAAAGTCCAATTAATATATATGATCCCCTACAAGGACCGGAATGGCCTTCATATTCATCAAGATATAGCTCAAAGTCAGAAGAGTTTTGATTCTTCAAGACCAAGATGAAAGAGTCAGGTTATGTTCTTTTTTGAGAATATTGGGTTCACGCTCAGGCACTCGTTCAAGACCCCTACTCAAGTAGCATTAGATCTTGTGAAAGACAAGTTATAAATCCAATTTGAGTTCATCCTAATTTAGTAGAAAGGCTCACAAAGCATGGAAGTCCAAGTTTTCCTTAAAATTCAATTTCACTCACGTGAAGTCCTTGCCACACATGAGACGGAGCCTATAATTAGAAGCTGAGAGGGCTCTTTTGGAACCTGCTGCATATTATTAGCATATGTTTTTAATACAAGTAGGAATATCTCATCAATCCTATCGTGAGCATACACACATCCATTAAAGCTTGGTTGAATACAAGTAACATTTCATCAAATACAAACGCTAGAAAAGGATGACCATAACAGTCTGTTGCACCCTAAATTTTGACCCTTTAGATCCTCATCATCACTGTAGGATCATGTTTGCTTGATTAACTAACCTTAACACATTTAGAGTTTATCTTTGTTAAGATGCAGATGAATTAGGGTTCCGTACCGTCAAAATCGAAACTTCGAGGGTTTGATCAATCAATGTTTTGGATTGATCCAACTTCAAACAAAATCAAGGATGATACATTGGATTAAGAATGAATGCAATTTGAGGTGGTCACCCGAAGATTGAGAACAGTGCAATTTGAGACACCCGATTAAGGTTTTTGATCAGAAAAAGTCAATTGTAGTTTGACTTTTGATTCAAAGAGTATTTCAATGGTGGGATCAATGTCCATTAAGCTCTTATGGCTTAGTAAAGTCCATCCAAAGAGTTTCAAGGCCTCAGGATGTCCGGATCACCAACGGGCGGCTCGGTAGACACCGATCGATCGTTCGGCTGACCGAAAAGTCAACTCTCCAACAATAAGGAATTTGACTTCAAGGTGTGAGTGAAAAATGTTCCTTATATCATATTACACCTCCCCATAAAATTTCTTGACCATTGGATCAAGGGTTGAGAAGTAATTGCAAAAATCGGGAATTAGGGTTTCGAAAGGGGCAAGACCATAACTCCTCAACCACACATCCAATTGGAGTGGTTATAAGCTTGTTTGAAAGGTCTTGACAAACCCTACAAAAGTCCCACAGTGGTCCATATTCAAAAAATGCATGGAATTGGAGTTATAGCAAAAATCATTTTTCAAGGGTAAAGGACAGTGAAATTTCACAAATTCTGGCCATACAAACCACTTTTTCAGAACTTTGAAGGGTTTTTCAACCTAGTTCCATCAAGAATTTGGAAATTCCCAAAACATGAAAGTTGTAGATCTACATGAGGTCTTTCTAAAAAGTACAAGAACTCCCCAAGAGGATTTGTGAGCTAAGAGTTATGGTACATGGAAGTTGGGCCTGTCACACTTGAAAACACTTTGGCCAAACTTCTCAAAATCAGATTTTCACAACATTAACCATTATCAACCCTTGGATCATGTTGCAAACTGATAATAAGAGGCTTATATGGAGATAAAACCAGAAGAGAGGCTGAAATGATGAGCCAAGCAAGTGGATAGCAAGTTGCAAATAAAATAATCATTTTTAAAGGAGGAAAGAGAAACTTTTCTCCAACATGATGGCAGCAACAGCCCCCTACCTTCATACCTCTCTCCAGTCACCTCATCCCTCTCATATCATCTGGTTTTAATTTCCTTGAGCCAAGTAGTTGATGGAAAGAGGCTGCCACAAAGATTTGGGAAGATTCACTTCAAAACCTCATAAACTCCCTCCAAAATGTGGAAAATTCAAATCTGCCCTCATGATCACTTTCACTATAAACAAAGGCACTCTCATTGATGTTTTTCACACCAGAGCTATCAAGAACACACAAGAAACTCATATCTCTCTCATTCCTATCCTTGCTTGGAAATTGCTTGAGTTTTCAAAAAACCACAAAAACACCACTTTCCACTTTTCATGCTAGTTCTTTTTCCAAACATCAAAACACTTCAAAGACCATTCATACAACTTTAAAATGGCCATTTGAAGCTGTTCCCATTGTTACATTTCTCAGAAAAACCACCAATCTAAAAGTCAACCCTCACACCCCATATTTTGACTTTTATGCATTTTAAGAGCCAAATCACTACATAGACCTTTTCCAACTATTTAAATCATTCACACACCTCATATATATTGTGTTTCAACTGTCCAAAACACAAAAAGTTAGTTGGGAGGCTCATCACTCAAACTGTCCTAAAAATTGCATATTGCTTCAAGAGGAAGCAAGCTTTAAGTTTGTGCTAAAGAAGAGGATCTCTGGGTTTCTAAGCTTCTTAGCTTGCTCAAGACTTGCCTACAAGAGGTATGTGATGTTTAAAAGCTTCATTTATCATACATTGTCATGTTTATCATTTCTTGAGGTGATTGTTATAAAATATACCATTTTTGTCCCATACTAGTTCTTGGTCAAGAACTTAGGTTTTGAGGTTATGTTACTTGCTTGTGTTATGATATTTTCATTTGTCAATGATATATTGGAGATATGTTATAAAGATTATACCTGGATATCATGTACAACTTGTTTTTAAAGTTTTGGTCCATATGTTGTTTTTGATGATCTAACATGGAAATATGGTGTGTTTAGCCCTAGAACTGTCAAGCCTTGTTCATTAGCAAGATTTAGATAACTTGTAAGCTACTCATAGGATCCCCCTTCCCTAGATCATGTTTGAATCTTTTTGGGGCATTTGTTTCATACTTATGCTATTTTCATGTCAATCTAGCTTTACCCCTTTTGAGTTGTGTTTTTGTGCTTGTCATGGTCCTAAGTCACTTTCTATTGCTTACATCTTGTTTATCTGTTTTGGGTTGGTTGAATGATGAGAAACATGAATTGTAGCTTTTAGGGCCTGTCATGGTATTGTTGGTTTTGCTGTCAAGTTTGGATAGATGTATCATTTTTGGTTAGGAGCAGTTGTGATTTGTTTCTAAAGTGGAGAACCATTTGTTAACATGTTTTGAAAATGTATGATATGCATATGACCTCAAAATCCCTTTGCTTGTTAAAAATGTTTTGTCATGCTTCACTTGCATTTTCCAAGATTGCATGATGCCAAACTATCACATTCTGTTTTAACTGGTTTGCATTTGATCTATGTACATAAAATCATTGTCCTACTCATTTGAAATTTGTGTGTGCATTGAATCAACCGTTTTGGTATGTTCCACTGTTCTGTCATAACAGTCCTGCCCCATATTCATGTTAACTGGTAGTTTGTGAACTCTTTTTTCATAACAGTCCCTTTCTAACTTGTTTTAGTGCTTAGATCCATTCAATACCATAAGTATGAGATGTGTGCATGTGTGAAATAATAGGAAAATGCTTAGAACTGAGATTGAATACCCTACTGCATCTTAAAGCCACCAAAATGCATTTTTGAAAACCATATCTCACCACAGTTTCTTTTTTATCTCAAATTATGTTCAAACTCACTTAAAATCATGTATAAGTGTTGTGTGTGTGATTGTTTGAATCAGAATGTGCATAGAATTAGATTTTTACATCATCATGCATTGCCTTCATGTTATGTGCAACTTGACATACCAATTTCTGAGACAGTCCCTTTGTGGCTTCAAAACCTGTTTGATATCATTCCTTATCATATTTATAATATGTGTGTGATGTTTGTTTCCACTTAAACCTCACAATTTAAAAAAAAAAAAAAAACACCACCCACAGCCACACATTTGCCAAGACAGTTTTTTTTCTCACTTCCTATCACATGCCTCTTTTCTAACCCAACTGTCATGTGCCTAATGTTTGATTTGAAACTCATATGTATGCTTGATTTTGACGTGTATGTGTTATTGTATTAGTTTGAAACCTTACCACTTGAAGAAACCACTTGCTGCTACAAAACTGTTCCAAACAACATGTCATGATTTTGTTCCAGCTGTTATGAATTTATTTTTAGTGAATGACCATGATCCTTGACATATTTAGGATGTGTGTATGTTGTTATATTGATTAAAAAACCACTGCCTTGGAAAATCACCTGCTGCCATATTTGTCTTGCCAAGACAGATTGTCACTTTTCATCCCAACATATCAATTTCCATTCTAATTGACACATGCTCTTTCTTGAAGTTAAGACATATCCCTTATCATAGTAATGATATGTATGCTTGGTTTACTTGATCCATTCTTGCTTGTTTTCACAAATCCTCAAACTTCACTCACAATTGCATTTTTGCACCAAATTTACCACAATATACCATCTTTGCTATTCTGTTTGTATTGCCTGTTGCCTTGAGTTGTAATTCACTTAGATACTTGATTCCAATGTGTAGTGATGATTGTTGTGATCAATAATTGCTTGCTCTCTCATTTCATCATCAAGTTGCAACTTTGGGCTAAATTTACCACAACCATATGCCAATACCTTCCTTACTTGCAATGTGTATCATTTCTGAGTTGTGACTCATTCCCCTCTACATTTGTGGTGTGTGTATGTATTGTTTGTTCTCATAAGGCCAATTTGCAACTGAACCATGTTTGTACCCCATAGTTGTCAAACTGTTTTGAAAAAACCTTGAGCACACACTTCACTTTTTTATGATTTGTTTAGTTTTAAGTTAGTTCAGTCCTATTTAGATCTTTATTAGCATATGAAACTTGTATGTCCATGAATCCATCATTTCTGAGTACCTATTGCCTCTGTCATAACAGCCTAGCTTTATCATACTTGACAAATTGCATTTTTTTTGTCATATCCTTATGGTATGCATCTCATGACCACCCTAAGTGCTAAATTCATTTATAATATCATTTGAAAGTTGTTGAATACATCCCTTGCACCTCTAACTGTCCCTTGTTATTTTTTATCCAAAGGGTGCATTTTAGTGAATGTTTTGAGCAGTTGCTATATGGTTTTCAAATCCTTGTTGTTTGTAAACATTTTTAAGGTTTAGACACACCCTATGTGATGTTTTGAGGATGTACATGAGGTTCCTTCACTCTAATTGGACCTGTTTCACAAACTCACAACCCTACTTGCCATGACTTGTTTTTTTTACATCAGTTTTACATAACAATTGGGTCTTCAACTCATAGACAGCCTGTTTGGATGCATGAGCATGATATGTATGACATTTGAATTATGTTTGAGCTTTTTCCCTAACCATAGCATGACTGGTTCAATCATTTGCTTTATAAATGCATTTTTATTCACATAAGCAACTCTTATCGTGTTTTTAGTTCATGACCTCTTTTCAAAATTCTACCTGAACCATTCTCTTCCTTGTTTAAAAATACCCAAAATTGATCTAAGGTTTGCTTGATTTGGTTGAGAAATGAGTAAGTTGCATATCAAAACGTATGAGTAAACTTGCTTTGTTTTTGCTCCATTTTTGTGCCCAGAAAATTAACACACCAGGCCATATATATTTATGGGGGTGGCTATATCAACGGATGTATAGCCACCCTAGTGGTAAGACCATATGCCTTAAACGCGCCTTGTACTTGCATGACCTGGGTTCGACCCTTGAGGAGGGCAACCCTTTTATTTATTTTTGTAATTTTTCATCCAATCTTTGAAAATTCATAACTCACTCATTTTTAATCATTTTGAACCCATTCTTTTTGCATTATGTTTGTATTGATGTCTACTTTCATGTGATATTTTTTAATTCCATGTTTGTTCAAATGTTCATGCCTTTTGGTTACTTACAAGTTGCCTTAGTATCGAGATCGTTATCTCCCGTATGCAGATGAATTTCTTTTTCACCATGATCATTTGTGTTAAGATATTTATTCATTCTCATCTCTTGTATGTTAGTAAACATGTTAGGATTTTCTCATTTGGTTATTACCATAAAATATCCCTTTTACCTGTGTTTACTTTAAAAGCGCGATCCTTCGATGCGATGCTTGCTTGATTACTTGCCTTGAGTGTCATCCATATATTTTCACTTATGACATTCTTTTGTTGGTAGTTACCTTTATACTTTCATCATCTTTACTTGGTTAAGTGATTTCATTTCCATGACCCCTCCTAAATTATGAGGTTTAAACTGATTTAATTGCATTTGATTGTTATCTATGCATTATTGTTACATTTTCTATGTTTTGAACTTATGACTCGCCCATCTTCGAATTGTGATTTGTTTATATAGTAATAATCTTCATCATGTTCCAATCTTTGTCAATATGAACCCTCAATCTTTGTTAAGATAATTTATTGGTTGTAACCCTTGGTATCATTTAAAGTATGTGCTTATTGTAATATGCATGCTTACTTGTCTTAAATCTTATTTCATCTGGCTTTATTAAGTATTTCTTCCCCAAGTGATGGAACTCTTTAGTTCTCATCCAAGTTGCCTCATATTTTCCCTTCCAAAGGAAAAGTTTCTCCCTTGACTCTTGTGTCATTGGATAGCTCATTTACCCTCCTTGACTTTGTGAAGTCATCCTAACCCTAGCTTAGTTAAGTTAGAACATTTAAACCATTAGACTTTGCTTTAAGTCTAGAAAACTCACCTGCACTAGGAGTATTCTTCAATTAGAACCCTAGGATAGAGTTTGTAAACTCTATGTAAGAATCATAGTAATGATTACTTACTCCCCTCTTGAGTGTTATAACATAGATCTAGAGAGTTTTGTGAAACTCTACACAAGCATTGTAATGTTTGTTCCCCTTTGAACCTTGATCATAATCAAGTGTTCTTCAACCCTAGTGAGGTGAACTACGATTGCTCTGATTCTATCCTAGTTAGGATACGTAGGCAGAGGACGCGACGTCTTTGCGAGCAAACTTAGAAACTATCTTTAGGTCTTAACCTACACCCTTTACCCAATCCCAATCCTTAACAAACATTTACAAACTTAGCATGCAAACAAACAAAAGGTTCCTGTAGAGTACTACAGATGTTTAGGATGTGAAATACCTACCCTATGCATAACCGACCCCCGATCCCCGAATCTCTTAGCATTGTTGTTACATCGCGAAAAGGGTTTTTCTTTCTTTAGACCTTTCCTTTGGATAAATTAAAGTCCGGTTGTAATCTAAGAATTAAAGATTCAAGTTAATTCATAGCTTGGTATCACGATTCTCACCGCAACACAGTCAGACCATTGTCACCAACATAATTGACTTAACCGGCCAAACCGCATAATTACGGAAAATCCTGTGACCAACGCGCTGGGAGTTTAACTAAAGCTACATGTGGCCAAAGGAAAGGCACCACTATCCTGAGCCTCTTGCGCAACTTGAAACGGTGTTGGCATCGGCGGTGTTGTCGGCATTTTTGATGATGGAGAAGAAGGTTTAGAGATTAACCAACCTTGATAAAACCTTCCTTGATTTTTAAGAACTTGGCACTGAATAAACACACCGTCGGCAGCTTCTTTCCGAATCTGAAACATTTCATCAACAGCAGACCCTGAGAATGTTCACCCGCTGTCACCGAAGGATTGTCCTGCAATTCACAATTCAGTTTATTTCAGTCCTTGTAGATATCAGACAATCAATAAAATGTGAACATCAATATAACAACAAGTATGGCATTACATTCATGAAACCATATGGCTAAAGCAAAAAAGGATAAGGAGAAATTCCAAACTCGCGAATGGTATTTTTACCAGTGAAGTTTCGTAGGCCTGATGCGAGTAGCTTCAGAGCCTAACACCAGACGCAACAGACCTTCTTGCTTGTTTGACTTTGCAGCTCACCAAGCTTTTGTCGAAGTTCTCAAATCCGGCACTAGACTCCATCATTTCTTTCCTGCTAGAGCTTCTCGATCCTGCAGTACATGAGGAGTTTCTTAGAAGTTATGTAAGAGTGTAGTCATAGTCCTAAATGCACATTTCAAGTTTGACAGTCAATATACCTTGCCACCCTCGTCTAGGAAGGCATAGATAGACAATCTCAGATTAATGCACCTACCGTCCAACAGCTCGAAGGCATTTGCGGTTAGCACTCGAAACTTCCACAACCTGTAACCACAGGAAAACTATCAGTTTTGATACTAAGGTCCGACGACATTGTGTTACGGAAAGAACTAATGAAGAACATTACCTGAGAGAAAGACCACATTTTGACGAAGAATACACCATCCAAAACAAACCACTTGCCTAAATCCCTGCATAAAGAAAACCAACAGAACATTTTATACATCATAAAGAAGACTCCATTGGTTTAGATGATTGGATTATTGATAAAAGCAATTCAAATATGAAAGCACGGTCGCTACCTGTGTTCAGAATCACAAGGTTATACGAACAACCTTCAAGATTAGGCTGTCGTTGATGCTCGGTGATAGTCTTGGTAACCAGACCGCTAGTTTGAATGCTTTCTCTTCTTACCTGATTAAAATCGGAACCAAGTCAGAACAAGGCATTCAAAATTGAGTCAACATCAAGAGCATATCACCATTAGCCTTTTATTACAAATGAGCAAGTTACCTACCAGCAGTACAAAGCAATGACTCTTTTTTTTCCCTCCAAGCGTATCAGTAACTACAATTAAGAGCAACAACCTCACGCCGGCAGCATCACGCCGTTCGCATCCGCTGCAACACAACCATTGTTATTATTAGAGGACTTTGAGAAATATAGCTAAGAACAAGAATGAGAAACTGGTGCTACATAACCAGACCAAGACAGCCTAAGACGAGTTTCTTTAAAGATTACAACATGGCAAATTAGTCATCTTGGACCATCGTATGATCCTAGCACCAGGAAGCTCACAACGCAAGATTCGTGACCTCGCGGACTAAAAGCGGTGGCGCACTGTTGATCTTCCGCCACCGGTGAGAGTTAGAGTTGGGGAAGTGCAACTTTCTGTCGATGCCAAAGGGGTCCTTTCCTGCTTGGGGCGTGAGCTTTTCGCCTTCATTTGTCGAATAGGCCAATCCAGGGAAATCGAAGGCCTTTCGCGTCAGAAGTGCTCACTTTCTTTTTAAAGATATAAACATGAAGGGCCACAAGCCGAACTGAGTCCCAGAACTTACATAAACCTACAACAGGGCAAAGAAATGAGAAGCCTTAGTAGAAAACTCCTGCCAAGAAACTTAATACACCATCATAACAGGAAACAACAGCTATCACATGCATGTCCAGCAAGAATGACTTACAGGATAACAAACAAGATCAAAATCATGAGCTTGAACCAGTCTAGCGGCTTTAGGATTCCCTAAACTTAATAGCTCGTGCGTGGTAAATTCAAAGCATCGCTGTCTTGAAGAAAAGCCTGCAATTAGATTTTGTCAAGATTAATTACACAATCAGACAGCAAGTAGAACCTTCCAAAGTGATATTAACAAGGCATTAAAACAAAATCAAAGCAATCTCACACATGATTTCACGGAAACGGAAACAAATTCAAGCCACTTCCAAAACAATCCCAGACAGGAATCACTGAGTTTAGAAGGTTTTACCGCACATTAATTCGGAATTTGAATTGACAAGGGGAGCAAATCGTCTATAAAAGAGGGAGGATGAAACTTACGAAAGGACAACTTCGACAAAAACCCCAACTCGCAACTCTTAGTTTCAATTAGCTTCAGCCTCATTTTCAAATCCAAAACCTGTAAGAAATTCATCCAACAACGATAAAACACCACACCAAGAACACCGATACCCATACAAAGAAACGAGAAATTTCAACTACATTCAGAAAATCCCAAACTCAACGAAAACCTAAATCAAAGAGAGGAGGAACTTATCCTTTCTGAGATCCCGCCGTGAACCCGTTTTCCGCCTATAAATCGATCACCATCGTTGAGCTTCCGTTGCCGCAAGCCCATTGCCATTCTCGAACCCGCGAACAAAAAGAAGCAACCACAACCTTAAGTTGTGAGACCTTTTTCACTAACATTTAATCTTTTCTGCTGTTTGATTTGTGAAATGCAGAGAAAACCGCGATGAGAAGTTGAAGGAGGGGGAAAGATGAAGACACTCGCGATGAGGAGGGAGCGAAGAAGACGAAGGGGGTTTGGGGGGTGATTTGGGAGGAAGGGTTTCTGATTTGTTTTTTTGGTTGTTTATGTTGTATTATGATTCCACGCGCACACACACACTATAACTACGTGTACCATCACGATCTCAGCCACTGGACCCACATCACGCAGCCCTCACTGTCTTACCTCTTTAATCTGCCCATTAACCATCATTTAGTTTCTTTAATCCACTAATTAATCGCAAATTACCCTTAATATGTCATTAATTTTTTTAACTTATAATCTTTTAATTAATCATAATCAGATTCTTATCTTTTTAATTAACTAATTAATTAACCTTTTAATAATTTACTTTATTTAATAAGTTTTTTTTTGTTTCATTTAAATCAACCTTTATAAATTTTTTTTAATAACTTAAAACTCTTTTTAAAATCCTATTTAATTCAAGTTTAAAATCTTTTTTCTAATTAATTAACCTTTTTAAATCAACTTGATAACATTTTAATTAAATAATTACTTATTCACTATAAAAAAAATCCTTTATAAATAATTTACATCTAATTGCCGATTTATCCATAATCAATAATGAAACCTATTTAGTATTTAAATAACTTTTAGAAAACAAATAATAAAAACAACACTTTTATTTCATAGTCGATGTAATTTAAATTAACCTTTAATAATAACTATAACTTTTATTTAAAAAAAACAAATCATTTCATTTAAGTTAATCTTTTAAGATAGATAATAAAAAAATCACTTATTTAATATATTAAGACTTTTTACTGGAAACCTTGTCTTTTAATTTATAATAAACCAGGACCATTTTATTTAATAGATATTTTTGCAAAGACTTATTTAAAACCGTTCCATTTAAATTTAATCGAGTTAATTCAAGAATTTTTTCGCTAATTAAAATAAACTAACTCATTAATTTAATTTCAAAATTAAAATTGAGTCACCTATTAATATAATCAATCCAACCATTTTATCAACCCCAAATTAAAACTAATCAACCCTCGTAATTCAATCAATCGCGCACGCCCCGTTCCCACATTCACATACACAATTCGCTCACCTACACCTTAGCGCTTTCATGCGTGTGTATGGTTTATTTTCTGCAATTTATTTTCGCAATTTACATTATCGTATTTATATTCTCGCATCGCATTCCGTCCAAAGGAAAAACCTACACATAAGTCAACACTTGTGTGTAGTGCACATCATTTGCATCATTCTCCCTTACGATCCTTGATCCCATTCAAGTTGATCAATTAAGTTAGATCCTACCCCATAGGAAGGACCATTATCTTTACAACTTAGATACAAATAAAACAACTCAATACATCAAACATATTCAAACACATTAGAGAAAGATGCCAAATCATCTTAAGCGAGATAGAATCTCCACCCCACAACAATACAATCAATACCATAGGGACTTTGCCTTAAGAGAGATAGAGGCGTACCTCGTCGATCCCTATCCGAGTACTTGAGCCCTTCTCTTAAGATGATGCAAAGACTATTTCCTACAACTTGTGGCGGTTAAATCTCCCTTAAAATGACAACTCATCTTCTTCTCCTAAAATCAATCAATTAACTACCCTAAACCTATAGGAACTTTGACCACAGTCAAAGAACTCCTCAAACCCTTTAGGGGAACTACAAGTACTCTGATTCCACTCCCGTAAGGATATGTAGGCATTAGATGCGATATCTTATTGAGTATACTTATAAATAAACCCTTAGGTCTTTCAACCATTAAGCAAATAATCCATAGCAATAAACAACATAAAACAAGAGGTTCATGTAGAGTACTACAGAAACTTAGGATGCTAGCACCTTCCCTAAGTTTAACCGACCCCCGAACCTAAAACTCCCTAGCTTGCACTTGCATTGCATTGTGGGAATTTCGATCTTTATCCCTTCCTTTGGACAAATCAAAGTTTGGTTGCAAAATGAATTAAAGATTCAAACTAATCAATAGTTTGGTATCCAAATTTCACCGCGACACCCATTTACCAATTCGACTATGCAAAATAGGTTTGGACAACATATGCTTAATAATATCAAAATGTGACGAAACGTAAACATCAACTGGTTTTATATATTGCTTCAACTTCATACATGAGAAATACAAACATAAGCATAATTTCTCTATCTCGCTATACCTAGTTTCTGCATCATTTAAAACTCTACTAAGGTAGTAAATGGCTCTTTCGACGCCACTTCCGTCCTCTTGAGCGAGCATGCTCCCTAGAGTTTTGTCTGACGCTGCTATGTACAGTCTCATGCTTTTATTTCGAGATGGAGGTGAAAGGACCGGAGGATGAGTCAAGTAGTCTTTGATCTTGTCGAAAGCCTCTTACTGATCTTTCGTCCATTCGAACTTCTCCTTGGTGGCTCGAAGCAATGGTGAGAAGGCCTGTGTTTTTCCACTGAGATTCAATATGAACCTTCTTAGGAAATTTATTTTGCCCAGCAAGGATTGAAGTTCTTTTTTGTTGGATGGCGCTTTCGCTTCCATGATGGCCTTTGTTTTGTTTTGGTTGATTTTGATCCCCTTCTTATGGACCACGAAACCCAGAAAATCTCCTTGTACGCAAAATGCACACTTGAGGGGATTCATCTTGAGGCCAAACTTCCTCATTCTCATGAAGGACTTGCGCAGATGTTCCACATGAACCTTTCCTGACACAGATTTTATCACAATGTCATCAATGTATATTTGCATAAAGGACTCAATGTAATCATGAAAAATCGAATTCATCGCCCGTTGGTACGTTGCCCCGACATTTTTTAGGCCAAAAGGCATCACTACCCATTCGTAAGTAGCTAAGGCCCCTGGGCAACAGAACGCGGTTTTAGGGACGTCATCCTCAACAATAAAAATCTGGTTGTAACCAGAATATCCATCCAGCATGCTAAGGTATTTGTGGCCAGCGGATGAATCGACTAGCATTTCTGCCACTAGCATCGAATACTCATCTTTAGGGGTTGCTGAATTTAAATCCCTAAAGTATATGCAGACTCTTAAAGATCTGTTTTTCTTAATGACTGGTACAATGTTTGCTAGCCATTCGACATATCTGGTCGTACAGATGAACTTACATCGGAGGAGTCTTTTGATTTCCTCCTTTATCTTTGAGAGGATTTCATGGGCGAAACATCTTGGGTTCTGTTTGACTGGTTTTTTTCCAGGCTTGATTGGTAGCCTATGCTCGACTAGATCTCTCTTTAGACTTGGCATCTCGTTGTAGTCCTAAGCAAAACAATCCCTGTACTCTCGCAGCAGCTGAATGGTTTCGACCCTGAGTTGGGGGTCGAGGTTGGCGCTGATATAAGTTGGCCTTTTGATTACTCCATCTCCCAGGTCAACTTGCTCCAGTGGATCTTGCGCCAACATTTTAACATCGTTGGCCAAGGGATCCTTTTCAAAACCCAAAGGCTCATCGTCATATATGGCGTCGAGTCTTTGCCCTTTGTATTGAATCTTGTCGAGAGACTTGGGGTCGACATTCCCACCTGAGCCTATTTGTTTGGATTCTTCGTTGGCTCTCTCAGCCATTTTGTTATTAGTGGCCTCCAAGACCGTTTGTAGCTTAGTTTCGGCCACGTAGGCCGAAATCCTTTGAAGCGCTACGACTTCAGTCATCATCATCAAACTCACTTCCCCAGCCAGTGGGGTCTATGGGAAGTTCGCCAAGGTATGGTAACCTTTCACCTGGCACTTCCTTGTCCCATCGGAAACCTTCAACGAGATACAGATATAGTGAGCAATACACTTCGTCATTAGGTGTAAAGTCAAAATCTGCAGGTTCACATGGCCCTATACTGGCCAAATGTTTATCGAACTGTCCTCTATCAATATGGTTTATAGGTGCTTTGAAGTATCCCTGATCTGCTTCAATGTTTTCGACAATGCCATTTGGTCTCCAGATGGCGATCCTTTGATGCATCGAAGATGGCACTGCCCCCACTCCATGGATCCATTCTCTTCCAAGTAATAGATTATAGTTGGCAGTGGTCTCCACTACCATGAAGACAGTTGGGAGGGTAATGGTTCCGGCCGTGACATTCACTTGAATGACCCCCATGGTCGAACCCACTTTACCTTCATAGTTTGATAACACCATGTTGTGTGGCTTGGTGTTTGTCTCATTTTTCCCAATTTTGTTCAACAGAAAATGCGGCATTAGGTTCACCGTAGCGCCGCAATCCACCAAGATTTCAGTAACTGGGACCTTTTCTATTTGTGTCGTAATATAAAGAGGCTTCATATGATTTTTCATCGCCTCTATTGGTCGTTCAAAGAATGCGTTTTGCTCCTCGACGCAGCCATTGTTCATCACATAATAGCATACCAGCTTATGAGCCGTTATTTCCTAGTCCATATACGTGTCCGAGTTTTCAACCACGGAAATCCTATCAAATTCCCTGGGCATTACTGATACTACGTTGACCAAAATATCCAACGTATTATCAGAGTCTTCATCAAAATTATCGGTCATTTTGTCATCGATTGATTTCCTCTGTTCTTCGACCTGCGTCGAAAACAACTTTCTTCCTACAAGTGTCTTCCCAAACATCTTTGTTCGACCCTCATGTTCGACGGGGATGTTGGTACTGGATTGTGGTTGGCCCCTTTGTGCACCTTCTCTGAGTGCTTTTCTTTTTCTCTGTTCTCATCTCCATTGGGATCGAGACATGGGATTTTTCCCTTTATAATTTTCTGATACATGAGCATCCTTCGAAGACTGAAATTATTTTCGATAGCTTAACGAAGATCCTCGTTGTACTTCGAAGTTATTCCACCTCTTATGCCCTTGCTGCCTACTCTCATTGGGTTTCGTCCACTTTTCATCAGTGGCCTCAGCATTGGGCTTAAAGCTAATGGTTTTTTTATAGGAGGCCTTATGCAGGGGTCAGATCTTTGTTGAAGGCCTTTTGTTATCTTGCCTCAGCCTTCGTGTTCCTTCTAGCTTTTGTGCGGCCTTCTTGTCAAATATGGCGCTGCATCGGGGACAGAGCATTACACTAGAACCTCTCTCTTGGCAGCGGTGAAGGAAAGAAACAATCGATTCCTCCTGCTCTGGGTATACTTCCCTCGTGTGTGTTTCCTGGTAATTCGACTCACTGTCCGCTACATCCTCATGTTGGGTGATTTCTACCATGTTAATTTCGACTTCTTTGGCCAGATTAAGCTTCTTCAGGCTTAACTCCACGCCTTTGGTGGCTTGATCAATTTTGATGAAGTCATCAGCCGTTTCTTTGGTCACTATCTCCCAACCCAGATTGTTCTTATTGTTTGGGTTTTTGGTTTCATCCCTTTGGTCACAATTATCAATCTCCATTTCCTCACAGCTCCTTTGTCCGAAGCTCATGGTAACTTTCGCCATCACAGCTTCGTCTATGGGATTGTCAGCAACCTCTGTTACGTCCATTGAAAAGTCGTAGGCGTCAGCAACTTCGACCATAATAGCTTCGACTGGCTCTGTATAATTTACGTCTGCTATTTGCAGAGGATCTGTGTCGACCTTCATCTGGCCGCCAGCTTTCTCTCCGAACTTTAGACGTCCTTCCTGGATCACATTCTGAACAAGGTCCCTGAAAAGAAAATATTGAGACGTTTTATGACCCAAGAAATTATGATATTTACAAAACCCTTTTTTCTTCCTTTGTTCTATGGACGACATTTTGGCGCCAGGAGGCACTATCATTTGTCCGTCCTTAACTAACAAATCGAAGATTTCATCACATTTTGTGATGTTGAAAGTATATGTTTTCTTTGGGAACCTATCATTCTTTTCAGATTCGACATAACTCTTCCCTTGTGGGGGAGCTAGTACTTTGCACAAGTAAGGTGGTCCTTGTTTAAGTTCAGCAAGGTCCACTTCGCCATCGTCGAAACTCACAGGCTCATCACACAACCCTTCGACATTCTCATTATATTCGACAAAAGCCACCTTTTTATTTTTATTAAACTTAGCCTTTTCGTCTTTGAGCCTTTCTAATTGCCGAACTCAATCGGCTAGTTGGGCCATGTCCCTTAGATACTGGGTATCCAACTTTTTCCTAATAGAGTAGTCGAGACCCCCAGCGGCCATTTCGACCAACTCATGTTCAGGGACCTGTGTGAAGCATCTGACTTTAAGCAAACAGAACCTATTAAGGTATTCCTCTATTGGCTCAGAAAACTTACGCTTCACACTAGCGAGTTCCTTTAAGCTAATTTTAGTCTGGCCCATATAGAACTGTTCATGGAACAAACGCTCTAACTAGATCCAATTACACACCGTGTTAGGGGGAAGCCTTGTGAACCAGGTGAAGGCATTCTTAGTAAGAGAACTTGGGAAGTACTTTATTCTGAGGCTTTCATCGTTCGCTATCTCTCCAGCCTCGATTAGGTAACGAGCCACATGTTCGACGGTAAATTTCGTCGTATCTCCTGAAAACTTAGTGAACTTGGGTACTTTCGTCCTAGGGGGTAACTCCGCCAGAAGGATATAGTCTACTATGGGTGAAGTGTAATTTGGACTGGTGAACCCGGTGTTTAACCTATTTCTGGCCATAATTCTCTCGACCATGGCCGCTAGATTATTGTCAACGACCACGTTGTTTCATTGAACCTGCTGGACTACGTTGTCTGCGTCTTGGTTCCGATTCACAACCACTACTCCTGGGTTTCTTTCTCCCAAGACACGGGGCTGATTTTGCAAAGGCTCTTCCCTAAGCCCTTCGACTACCGGAGGGGCCATCCTTCCTTGGTTTCCTACGTCGATTTCTGCCATATTTGCCAAGTTTTCTCATGGGGTATCCACTACTGCGGCTTGGTTTCTGACTAAGGGGGGTACCCCCATGAATTCATCCAATCTTGTTAGTTGTACCGCTAATTGTTGATTGGTCTGAGTTGTATTTTAGATTAATGGTTGAAAATTTCACCAATGGTTTGTGACAAAGTCTGAATCATTTGTAGGTTACTTTCGTCCATCTGTTGTCTTAAACAAGCAACTGAGGTGTTAGTCAAATTAGGGCCTTGCGTCGAATACCCTAAGCTCTGACTTTAGGGGTTTCGACCCATGTTCATGCCTGACCCTGACCCCAGTAATGGCGAAGCCATCGCCTGATCTGAGAATATGGGGATGCACTTTGGAGCCCCTGCATCATAGCGGTGGGAATCCCATATGGGGGATTTCTTGGTGACTGTGAAAAACCAGGGGGACCAAACTGCCTGGAAGTCGAACTTCCCCCTAACAAAATCTGAGGATTCGACGTTTGATGACCAATATATTCCAACACTGGTAGAGTATAAGGTCTTATCACTGTCGATCCAGCCCCAAGTATGGAGGGTGTCGGTACTGGCCTTACAGGAAGCACCATTTGTTCTCCAGTCGACAGTATCGGAGGGGGAACTCCCTCGTCACTTACTCCCTCATTGGAACCGTCTCCTTGATGGTTGGGGTTATCTGTCTGGTTCGTATCCGTAGCCATGTTCCTAATGTTTCGTCTTTCTTCGTTTACAGCGGTAATTTTACCACTTCTCAGTAACATAAAATGTACTTCTCATACAAATGACCAATACGACTGCAAATTTTTTGTAAGTTTAGTTTTATAAAAAAAATCTTCAGCACTGTCCCACTGGGCGTGCCATTTTGTTTCCCTTGAAAATCGGGAAACAACCGCTGATCTTCCAAATCTAACTTTGGTGACTCACAGGATCGATCAGATTGATCCTAAGACATATGCTAAAAGGCTTTTTCGTTTTAAAAGTCTATTCAAGTTCCACACTCGAACAGTATTAGGG
This sequence comes from Lathyrus sativus, assembly GCA_963859935.3. NCBI lineage: Eukaryota > Viridiplantae > Streptophyta > Magnoliopsida > Fabales > Fabaceae > Lathyrus > Lathyrus sativus. The sequence goes on from OZ012738.1 coordinate 34,581,869, forward strand.
TGAAAGAATCTTAAAGAAACATCTATTCGACTACGGGATGACTTAAAGGTAAAATAAAGCTTTCAATAAAAGAGAGAAGAAAGTTTGTTTGGAGAGGTGAAGTTAGATTGAGGACGAAGAGAAAAGAATTACATAGGAAGAAGAAGAAAAAGAAATAAAGTAAGGAAGAGAGGTGCAAAGACAATAAAAGACTTTGTAAAGTTTAAAGCAAATAAAGTAAATTGCATTAAGTTAAAAGATGGTGTGTTTACATCACGTACATTCTCTATAATACTCGCTTTCTCTACACTTGGATACTTGGAGTAATTCTAAGAGTAATTTGTACAATAGTAAATTACAACACCCTTTAGCTATGTCTAAGACATCCTATTTATAGTAGTAAAAAAATAACCTCTCATAACCTCCGTCATCACCTCCTTTCGCCACTTGTCATAAATGCATGGATCTACTGCTCATAAGGTGACACGTGTCTCCTTCAATATTCAACAAGCAAAACCGTTCCCTCCAATTTTTGAATTTTAAATCCTTCGACGAACCATCCATAACAGTAAGCGGTCGAACTCCTGGCTTCTGGGTGAATTCTTCGACTTCTTCTTTTGGCTACTTTACCTCTTTCGACCACTCTCTCGTTCTCAACCCGCCTTTGGCCCTTTTATCTTGAATTCCTTCCTTCTACATGAGGCGTCGAATTTAGGAGCTAATAAGCACATGAAAGACTTAATTTGTACATGATGGATGTTGTAACAACTTATTTGTATGGTTCACTTGATAGTGAAATTTACATGAAACTCGTTGAAGGGTTCAATATACCAGAGACACGTAATTTTGGATCTCGAGAAAACTACTCCATCAAATTAAACAAGTCTCTCTATAAACTAAAACAATCTGGACACATGTGGTATAATCGTCACAATGAATATTTGCTAAATGATGGATATACAAATAACTCAATTTGTCCTTGTATTTTCATAAAAGGACGTGGAAAAGAATTTGCAATAATAACTGTCTATGTAGATGATATAAATTTTATTGGAACTCTTGAAGAGCTTCTAAAAGCTATAATTTGCTTAAAGAAAGAGTTTGAGGTGAAGAACCTAAGAAAGACAAAATTATGTCTAGGCTTACAAATTGAATATTTGGACAATGAAATATATACACATCAGGAAAGTTATATAGAAAAGGTGTTGAAACACTTATATATGGACAAATATCATATGTTTCCCACTCCAATGATTGTTAGATTATTAGATGTAGAGAAAGATCTTTTCAGGTCTTGAGAAAAGGATAAAGAATTGCTTGGTCATGAAGTACCATATCTCAGTGTGATTGGAGCACTAATATACTTTGATAATTATACATGTCCTGATTTATCATTTGCGGTCAATCTATTAGCAAGATTAGTTCTTCACCTACACGAAGACATTGGAATGAAGTCAAATATATACTTTGTTATCTTAGAGGTACAATAGACACAAGTTTGTTTTATACCAAAGTATTCAAATTCGAATTAATAGGTTATGCAGATGCATATTACTTGTCATATCCTCATAATGGTAGATCACAAACAGATTATTGTTTACATGTGGTGATACAATTATTTCCTAAAGATCGATGAAACAAACAATAACATCAACTTCATTTAATCACGCAAAACTTTTAGCACTACATGAGGCAAGTCGAGAATGATTTTGGTTGAAATCCTTAATCCAACGCATACAAAATACTTGTGGTTTGTCTTCTGGAAAAACAAATACAATGACCATATATGAAGATAATACTCCATGCATCGCTCAATTGAAAAATGATAACATTAAAGGAGACCAAATAAAACACATCTCTCCAAATTTCTTTTTCACTCATGATCTTCAGAAAAACGGTGATATAAACATCCAAAAAACCCGTTCATGTGATAATCTTGTAAACCTTTTCACAAAATCACTCTCAAGTAGAACTTTTAATCAACTAGCACAAAAGATTGATTTTCATTATCGAAGAAATGATCGTTGAGCTGAGGGGGAGAAATGTATTTATCCTAAAATGATATTGTATTCTTTTTCCTCCACTAGATTTTTTTTCCACTTATTTTTTCTAGTAAGGTTTTAATGAGTCATATCAAACACTAACATCCAAGGGAAAATGTTATGAATAATTGGATGTTTGCCTTCCATTAATCTCATTTATTTTATAACAAATTTTATTTATTACATTGTCTATATAATGTCTTATAAATAAGACCAATCTCATTATAGAAAATGACATCAATAAAATAATATGAATAAATTATTCTGATTTTTCTTTCTTCTCTTTTATCTTCTTTCTCCTTATTCCATAATAAAACTTTTTTAAGAGTTGGAGAGAAATATTTAAGATATGATTTAATCATGAATACATATCTAAGTGTAGTTTGTTATATTAGTTTATATATTGATAAATGTCTCAACTATAAAAAATTTCTACTCAAAGCACATACAAAATAAAATAACTAGGCTTAATTGCAACTTTGGTCCCCCTATTTTGTGTTTTTTTGAGTTTTGATCCCCCCATTTTAAAAACTACGATTTTGGTCCCTTTTTTAGGTTTCAAAATTAATATTAGTCCCCTTGTCATTTTAAGTCATGTTTTTAATGAGGTGGCGCGTTGAATGCTGATGTGACATTTTCATGTCAGTTAAAATGGTCTTTTTAAATTTAATATAATTTTCATGTCATTAACTTAAATATTATTTCATTTTCACAAATTTAATAAAATAAAACTTAAATAAAAAATCCCATTAACGTAAACATTATTTCATTTTCATGTTCATCTTCAACCCATTGTAACCAACGAACAAGGTGAAGCTTGGTGTCCCCCCTTTCATTCACGAATGAACGGTGAAGATTGGTGATCCTCCCTTCATTCACGAACGAACAGTGAAGATTGGTGATCCCCCTTCATTTTCATCTTCTTCCCATTGTAACCCATTTTCGTCTTCCCATTTCTTCAAATCCAGTTTTATATCAAACCACAACTCGCTTCAAATCAAACTGCAGCTCGCTTCCCGTCGTCTCTGAAATGGCAAACCGAAGTTATGTGTCGAGGTATGTTTCGTAACTCACCTCTGAATACAAAAACCCTAAACATACAAATGGCGTTTATGTTCTATCATAACATATGAATTGTTAATACCGACTCCCGGTTTTATCTGTGGTTTAATTCAAAAACTGTCGTTTGTGTTTTGTAGGCCCTCTGATACCGAAGCTGTCAGATTTAGAGTACACCACAGGGGACATTTAATTCAGAATCCAATTCTGTTGTATGTTGATGGGCTTATAAGTGAAATGAATTAGGATTGGGATGTGGACTTGATGTCTTACATGCAAATTGAAGATTTGATCAAGAGTGAGGGGTATCGTAATATAAAGTGTTTATGGTATTGGAATCCTAATTTTTCCTTTTCTCGTGGACTTCGGCCTCTAAACAATGACAATGATGTCTTAAGGTTAATGGAGGATGTTAGAGGATTTAAGGTAGTTGATCTTTATGTTGAACACAAAGTTGAAGAAATAAGTATTGAGGATGTTATTTTTGAGGAGGATAATGGTGAAAAAGGCAATGGTGAAGGAGCAAATGATGAAGAGGTTAATGTTGAGGAGGATAATGGTGAAAAAGGCAATGGTGAAGGAGCAAATGATGAAGAGGTTAATGTTGAGGAGGATAATGGTGAAAAAGGCAATGGTGAAGGATCAAACGATGTTGATGAAGAGGTTAGCATTGATAACGTAGATGACGAGAGTGAAACAGATCCAGATTATAGCATGGACAGTGAGGATGACGAGGAAGAGGATGAAGATTTGGAAGATGAAATTGATGTGATGAATTTAGGTGTTGATGCTAGTATAAATTGGAAGACCGTTTTACCTAATGCAGAAAAACCTTCAAAGTTGGATGATAATTCCGATAATGGTAGTGATTCAGATGTGCTTCAAACTCCACCTGGTAGTGATGCTGAAGGTGATACGACAAAGTTTCCAATCTTTAGGGAACCCACAAAACTTGAAGTAGGGATGATGTTCAAGGATAAACAACAAATCAAAGATGCCATAAAGGAGTATGCTATGGAGAACAAGAAGAATCTTGTATTTAAGAAAAATGACAAGAAGAGAATGGTTGTCAAGTGTGTAGATGGTTGTCCATTTCATATTAGGTTTAGCATGAGGACTACCAATCAATATTGGCAACTCGTTAGCTTGATTGATCGTTATGGCTGTCATAGGACAGCCAAAAATAGACAAGCAAAAACGGATTGGTTGGGTCGCCAATTTGTGTACACCATAAGACACACTCCTGAAATAAAAACCAAATGGCTGATTGCAGAAGTTATTAAGAAGTGGGGGGTGAAGTTGTCAAAGGGTCAAGCTTACAGAGCCAAGAAAAAGGCAATGGAATTGATTCAAGGTGCTGGTCGTGAACAATTCACACATCTTAGAAGCTATGGTGAGGAGTTGTTAAAGTCAAATCCAAACTCCACAGTTAAAATTAAGTGTGCTGATTCAGATGGTGGTCCCGTCTTTGAAAGAATATATGTATGCTTAGAAGCTTGTAAGGCAGCGTTTGCAACGACGTGTAGGCCTCTAATAGGACTAGATGCTTATTTTCTTAAAGGGGACTTTGGAGGTCAGTTAATAGGTGCTTGTTTTCTTCAAGTCGCGTTACGCTGCTGCAACTGCTTTCCATTTGCAACCATCAATCAATCCAACTCAGTGGATTACCGAGCCTGCTCCGCAACCTCATGATGTTTACTGACCTTTATTTTCAGAATCTTTCATGAAAAAATGGATTTCTAAGCTGGTGGTTATAGTTGTGTGTATTCTTTTTACAATCTTATTCCTTATACCATTTGTAATCTGCTTATTCAGTTCTCTTGTTTTACAGATAAGTAACTACAACAGTAATGCACGCACTTTGTAATGATACATAGTGCACTTATTGGATATAATTTCAAAGTATTGCAGCTGATGCAATTCCAGATTTACTAGATTAATGTTCTCCAGTACTCTGCAGATTAATGCTCCATAAACATCATTTGAAGACAATCAAAGTAACTACAACATAACTCTTCATTAACACAGACAATCATAACTCTTCATTTGAAATTAGTTCATTTGGAAACTACATAAACATCAAAGTAACTACAACACTTGACATTACATCATTTGAGTACATGTGTTGCAACTAATGCAAACACAATTAAAAAGACAAACATCAAAGGTAACCCCACAAAATAATACATAAACCTAATTTTCATCTTCAACAAATCTTCATTTTTCTTGATGTCCTTAATCACATCCATGAGCTCCTACTTGTCTTTCAAAGATCGTATCACATCTTTAGCACGACTGCTCATGTCTTCATCAACTCACTGAAAGTAATTACATCATTTTTTCTCATCACCTTAAAATTACCACACCCATAAAATCTTCTTCCGGGATTATCGTATGTCCATGACGTCATCAACGGTGACTCAAGCTCACACCAACATCTATTACCTCTTCTTTTTATACCAGACCCATACTGGTTTGTTGAGGAAAAAGATAAATTCGTTTCGGACATGTCGGTAAATAGGAGGGCTGATATGAGTTTGTTGAGAAAAATGGGTTACAATGGCATGCAAAACTGGTTTGGGGTTTAATTCGTTCGTGAAAATGAAAATGGGAAGATGAAAATGGTTACAATGGGTTGAAGATGAATATGAAATGATATTTAAGTTAATGAAGTTTTTTATTTAAGTTTTATTTTATTAAATTTGTAAAAATGAAATAATATTTAAGTTAATGACATGGAAATGCCACATCAACATTCAACGCGCCACCTCATTAAAAACATGACTTAAAATGACAAGGGGACTAATATTAATCTTAAAACCTAAAAAAGGGACAAAAATCGTGGTTTTTAAAATGAAAGAGATCAAAACTCAAAAAAACACAAAATAGGAGGACCAAAGTTGCAATTAAACCAAATAGCTAACACAATGGTTGAAAGGTATAAATAATAGTAGCAAGCAAAAACCACCCTTATGCACGGTTTCTTTCACTCAACTAGAGTGAATCAACGCTATGCTTCTTCTTCCTCCCAACACAGAAACATCACCAACACAACCACAATGACAACACAAACAACAACCTCGTCATCTTCACAAACCACCAACACCATCATAGATCACCTCCCCCTCCGTCTCCTCAGATCCGAAATTGTCACATCCGCTCCTACTTTCTCCCGTTCCACAATCGATTTCCTCCATCACTTTGCAGGATATTCATGGATCGCTTATGGAGCTTCTTCTATTCTCACCATTACCCATTTCCCTTCTCCTCTTTCCACTCATCAAACGCGCATCGGTCCCGTTTTTCGTCAATTCTTTGAACTCTCATCCGATCAGTCCTCCCATGTTTCTGCTGTCTCTTGGTCCCCGCAATTACCTTCCTCCGGTGAACTTGCCGCTGCCGCCGGAAATTGCATCTGGGTTTTTCATCACGACTCTGCTGCGTCCAAAGGTAACTCAAAGTTTCATTTTCCCCCTGTTTTATTGCTTAAATAATTAATATCATGAAGAAAAACTATAATTTAATAGGTTTTGAGAATTTAGGGGTAAGTACTTGTGGGTTTAGTTCAATTATTCAATGCAACTAAGCACATACACAGACACAACACTGAGAGGTAGACATTGGTAATGATTTAAGAAAATGGATGATTTGATTCTATACCACTAGGAGAGTGATGTTGGGTTTGAGTAATTTATGTTTTATCAGAGAAAAATCACTTTTATTTTTTATAAATTTAGTTTTACGAGTTTGTGGAGAGACAGTTATGATCATTTGATGTGAAATCAGTTGTAAGACTTTGTTTGGATATTGTAAAATGTACGAAGCAGAATGGAATGGAGAGGAACGGAGCATGGAGCATAATGGAATAAAAATGTCATTCCATTGTTTGGGTATTTCATGACAGAATAAAACAATTTTGTCATTCCGTCCAAATTGGAGGGTACAAAAAATGATGGAATGGGATGGAATCCGGATCCGCTTCATTCCATTCTTTTTTAATTAATCCAAACAATGGAACATAAATTTATAACATTCTATTCCATCTCATTCCATTCCATTACATCAATCCAAACACACTCTATGCAGGTACTATAGTAGGTAGCCAAGAACTTTGTGTAGTGGATAATTCTAGTTTCTCAAGAGTTTTCATGAGCTTTGTGATGTGGGTACATCTAATTTCTCAAGAGTTTTCACTCGAGAGTGTCCAGGGCACATCCTCACCTATTAGTTCTCCCAAATCAGATAAAGTTTAAATAAATGAATGATTCAGATTCCACAATAGAAAATTTACGCTGTAGAGGATTCGCTCCCCATGAGACTTGGTAGCTAATCACTACTTTGAGTATTTGTGAACTCACAGCTTTCTAACTAATATGTTTCTATCCATTCTGAAATTTAATTGAAGTTGGGTTGGAGAAAATTCAAAAAACATGGATATTTTCACAGTCTGACTAAGTGAGGTTTGCACTTGTTTTTATTTTTCCATGGGGGACATGTTAATCTTATCCATTGTTCTTGCACTTTTTCTTTCTTGTTGCTAATATGTTTAGTCATTTCTGGAAAAGAAAATTTTACAATAGAAAAATGAGCCACTTATTTGATTAGCTTTATATATTAAAAACACAATCTTGTCACTCATATTCAGGTTCTTTTTGTTGGAGCCAGAATGCAGTGCTTGTACAAAGTACAAAAGTGGAGACCATCAGATGGACAGGATCAGGAGATGGAATTATTTCTGGTGGAATGGAGGTAGTTTTCTGGAAAAAGAGTAATAGATGTTGGGAAATCGCGTGGAAGTTTAAAGCAGATCATCCCCAAACTCTCGTAAGTGCAACATGGTCTATTGACGGTCTTTCAGCAACTGCACCGTATTCTAGTAAAGAACAGATTGAAGGATCCTTAATCAGTCAGGAAAGCAAATGTGTATTCGTATGCCAGAGCAATGGACTATCTGAATATTCAAAAGCCAAACTTCAGCATCCTCTACCTATTGCAAGTATTCAATGGAGACCATCGAGGGGAAGACTATCAGACAAATACAGTAGGTATTCAGAAAGGAATGTGTTACTGACATGCTGCTTAGATGGAACTGCAAGGTTATGGAGTGAGATTGATAATGGAAAGGCCAAGAGGGCTGGGAAGAACACAGGGTGCTCTTTTTGTGTTGTTGCTGTTATTGAGATTAATCAGTGTTTAAATGGAACTCTTGATTCAGATATATTTGTGACATGGGGGACGGAAATCGAGGGGCTATTTAGAAGAGGTGAAGGAGACAAACAAAATTTCTCCAAAGAAGGAATTGAGCACGACATTAGAAAATGTGACTGGCTAGTTGGATTTGGTCCTGGAATGTTGCTTAGCTTTTGGGCTGTCCACTGTCTTGACGATGTTTCCCCATTGAGATTCCCCCGAGTTACATTATGGAGGAAACATGAACTCCAGAGTCACGACATAGGAAACATTTGTAAATTTGGCTCATCTGATTTTAAAAACGCATTACTTCTGCATAAAGTCATTATATCAAGAAACTCTTTGTCTGGTCCACCAAGCATATGCTCTCCACTACAGCTTTTACCTTGTAATTCCTTAGTTTGGTCATTTTACCATATTCAAGAAAAACGCAATGCTGTTGAGAACACCCCTGACAATGGCAACACAGATGAAATCTCCTCTCATTTGACTGGCGGGTCTTTAAGCTTAGATGGACACAGTGGGAAAATATTAAAGGTTTCAATTCATCCTTATATTTGCAAAGCTCAAGTTGCTGCTTCTCTTGATTCTAACGGACTGCTTCTTTTCTGGTCACTTTCTAATATTTCAAACGGCATTTTGGGATGTCCAACATTGGTTCCTACTTGGGAACTCTGCGGAAAACTTGCAACTCAACACTCATGCTCCATGTATACAAGCTTGACATGGGCACCTTCAATACTTGATGAGCAACTTGTTTTTTTCATGGGACATACCAGAGGGGTTGATTGCTTCATAGTCAATATTAGTCGAACTGAAGAAGATAACTTAGAATGTCACTACTTATGCACTATTCCCTTCACTGGTCATGGTCCTTATGAGGATGGCCCGCACAATATATTTGCCATTCCTCTGAACTCTACTTCTAATAAAACAATTTTTAACAATAAACTTATGCTACTGGCAATTTGGACAGGGAGATTTCAGGCCCTATCATGGGAAGTTAACGTGCAATCTTTTGACACGTCAACAAGTTGTGAATGCAATTTTGCTGCTGAAAGCCTTGATGATAACCATGTTTGGGCATTTGAAAGTACATTTGCTAGTAAAAAATATTGCATTGCTGTCATTCCATGTTCATCTGAGTTTCCAAGTTCCGATGATCTGGTTACTAGTTTTGCAGTGGGAGATCCAGGCACCCTGAGTCATAGACATCAAGAGTTTGGCTTTGCAAATGGTCTTTGTAGTAGCTGTTCTACATATATCTTGGCCACAGGCTGCTATGATGGTAGCTTGAAACTTTGGAAAAGTAACCGTGGCAATCTGTCGACCTTGAACTTGCCATGGGAACTTGTGGGTATGTTTATAGCACATAACAGTCCTGTCAAGGGTATATGTTTCACTGATTGTGGTCAGAAAGTTGCAACGTTCTGTAACAGAAATGATTCGAATGCTGTCAATACCATCCATATATGGGATGCTATAAACCTGATCATTACAGGGACTTTTATTTTAGAAGATACACTAACGCTTGAAAGCGATGTTATTACTCTCAAGTGGTTAACTTTAGGGACTGGGGAGTTATTGCTTGGAGTTTGTTTGCAAAATGAGTTGCAAGTATATGCTCGGAAGCGTTATGACGGTCTGACTTGGTCTAACTCTGTAAATTTCCCAAAATTGAATATATGGTCTCACATCGCATTTGCTCGTACTTCCCTTCCAATAAATGATTTCTTATGGGGGCCTAGAGCCTCTGCAGTGGTAATTCACGGAAATTACTTCAGTATATTTAGTCATTGGTTGTTCCATGTGGATAAAAAGCAAAAGAGTAATTTTCGTTCTCGTGATTTAGATCCAAGAGCCTATAACAGCAAGAATGAAGCATATGAAGACATAAGTTCTGCAGTTTTTACTGATTGTGACAATGGTGCTTTCGGAGAGCTTTCAATTGGAGACAATAACCTATTCAGTGGCGTGTTTCTGGCCAAGGAACAATTAAAATATGAACTCCTTAACAAGGTTGGTTTGTGGAGCATCTTAGAAGTAGCAGAGTTGATTAGTGGATCGTTGCCTACTTATCACCCTGATGTACTTCTTACCAATATAAGTTCAGGTATTGATTGAGTAAATTGTTTCTTCCCAGATGATTGATTACTTGGCTAATTTATTCAAGCATGTGGTGGTAATTATATCATCTTTTTCATGTTGCATTTTCTAAAAATGGTTTTCAGGCAACTGGGAACGTGCTTACGTAGCTGTCAAGCATTTTGTTGAACACCTGATTTCTAATTATGATCCTAAAACGAGACAGATTACCAAAAGGAATGGTCTTCCGAGTATCCTATTGTCAGATTATCTGGAAGGCTGTATGTCAAAAAGTTCTCAAGATAAGGGATTTAATTGGAGTGGGGATGTTACCTCATTCGCTTCATTTTCACAGGCTCAAAGTAGCTCGATCCATTTTCCATATCATTCGGATTCCAATGCTGAAAATAAAAGCAGTTCCACCTCAACTAGATCCGAGCTTAATGGCTTTATTGAATCTCTAAAGAATTTTCCCGATTTACCTCATTTGATCAACATAGAAAGGACAGAGATTCTCTCAATCATTGATCTCCTCGCCGAAGTTTGTAATCCAGACACGTCTTCTGCATATCAGAGTCTTGATGAACCTGGACGAAGGTATTATTGATCCTATTCAATAATTTCTTGGTTTCCTGTTAAATCTTCCTGTTTGATGATTTTTTTCCTCTCACAGATTTATTTTACCACCAACAATTGGATATTTGTAAATTTACTTTATATGTTGTCAGTACTTCCAAAAAATTATCTTATCAATACGATAAAAAATAAACTAGGCTTATGGAGTCATCTAATTTATAGACAATGAAGATAGTGACGTGTTCTCTCAATCTTCCATTATAGGTTTTGGGTTGCACTAAGGTTTCAGCAATTAGTTTTTCTGCGAAAGTTTGCCAGAGCTGCAACTGTCGAAGAGATAAGGATTAACTCAAGGATGTTCGTATGGGCCTACCACTCTGATTGTGTGGAAAATTTATTTGGTTCTGTCATACCCAATGAACCATCGTGGCAAGAAATGCGTGCTTTGGGTATGGGCTTTTGGTATTCCAGCATACCTCAATTGCGTGCTAGGGTAATGCTTGGTCCTTTTGCATTCTTCTCCGTGTTCTATATACAAGCAGAAACAAAATCTTGAAATTATATAGCCTTCAGTTTTGCTAATTGCATGATGTTACAAGAAAATTAGAGATTTCTCCTTAGCTTAAAAAATTTGGCATGTGGAAGAACATTTTTGTTTCACAAATTGCTGATATAGCCTTTTGCTTATGTGATTATCATTTGTGGATTATTGTCGTCATATGTCAGAATATATTGTTGTTTATTACTCTTTTCCAATGCAGACAGCTTAAGTACTTTCATTATTCCTCTTAACTCTAGATGGAGAAATTAGCAAGAGCACAATATTTGAAGAACAAAAATCCTAAGGATTGTGCATTGCTGTATATTGCATTGAACAGAATTCAAGTTTTAGCTGGCCTTTTTAAAATCAGTAGGGATGAGAAGGACAAGCCTTTAGTGGGTTTTCTCTTGCGCAATTTTCAGGTAAATTGTCTGACAGCACATCTGCGAGTACTGTTTTTTTTTGGGATGACTCCATTAAGCCAACAAAGAACTTATAATTAGACCAATGTTTTTAAAAGCCGGACCAAACTGGTCGGCTCAACCTGTTGGACTGGGAGTTGGCTAACTTGTCAGTTGGTTTGATCCCTGTTGTAGCACAGTTTGGTTAAAATAGGTTCTCAACTGGTTAAGCTGTTTTTGATTTGTTTTTAAAATATGCAGTATGCAAATGTCAAACTTCCTTTTATACATGCATTTGTTTATCACATTTATTGAGTTAGGTTCTTAAATTAGTTATAATTAGTAGGCTTGGTTGTTGTTGTTGATTGCAGGATGAGAAAAATAAAGCTGCTGCTTTGAAAAATGCTTATGTCTTATTGGGAAAGCATCAGTTGGAATTGGCGGTTGCCTTCTTTTTGCTTGGAGGCGATCATTCTTCTGCTGTAAATGTTTGTGCTAAGACCCTTGGGGACGAACAACTTGCCCTAGTCATTTGTCGCCTTGTTGAGGGCCATGGTGGACCATTAGAGCATCACCTAATTACAAAGTATATATTTCCATCTGCAACCGAAAGAGGAGACTACTGGCTGGCTAGCCTTCTGGAGGTCCTCAAAATACTTTCATTCAATTTATCGACGAAAACGTTGTTATATTCACTGCTTGTAATAGCTTTTTTTGTACTTGATCCTAACTGTAACTAGCTCTCATGATTTGCAGTGGGAAATGGGCAAATACTATCAATCTTTTCATAGAATGCTACAGTTTTCCGTAGAGACCGGGGATTCAAACTCCACCATTATGTCAAATTCTGGTTCTTTTCTGGACCCTACTGTTGGTTTTTATTGTCAAATGCTTGCAACAAAGAATAGCACACGGAATGCTGTAGGAGAGCAAAATTCAACCATCCTTTTAAGGTGGGCAACTTTGATGACAGTTACTGCCCTAAAAAGATGCGGTATACCTGTAAGTTTCTTTTACATATTACACTATAATTTGATTTTTTTATTGTACTTATAAAAATGAGTAAGCTTAATAGACAAGCATATCTTCAAACTTCAACTATTTGTTGAATGTGTTTTGAGCTGTGTTTATCTGGGCTTGTTGACATGGAACCTGTGTACTTTTTCACTCTATTCTTCATATGCGAGAAATACGTGTTGTACCTTCGATAGCTCTACATTTAGATGTGGTTATTGTTGTTGTTTTTGAAAGTGAAAAAGTTAGTGTGTTTACCACCTTGTTTATAGAATGGTCCATTTTTAAAAAGATTATCGTCTTCCTTTTTGAGGTATATTTCTTAGGCCTTTTTCATGTAATTGTGTCCACCTGTTGCTCCTAGGAAGATTCTGCGATGCACTTGATTGACGTGCCCTCAAAGTTCATAGTTGGAGATGCTTAGTAAAACTCTCGGAGAATTGTTGAACAACTCTATAACAAGTTTAATTTTCTTGTTGTAGCTCTAGATAAATATTCATAACCGCCTTTTCTATGTCTGATGTTTATGTGCATGCCGAGATATTACACACATGTCAGTACAATGCCAATATATATGACGTTATTATATGTATGTGTATATACCTATGTTTCTGGTTAGTAATCATTTGTAATGTTCTCTTGCTTTAAGCTTGAGGCATTGGAGTATTTCTCATCTTCTCCGAGCATGCCTGGGACTGCTGATCAAGCAAATGAATTGGGCAATGTTCTGTCCAGTACATTAAAGCCTTTGCCAGGAAAATCCTCTAACTGGCTATCTGCTGATGTATCTGTGCATCTGGAGTTTCATGTTAAATTGAATTTGGCACTTTGCTACTTATCAAAACTGGTAAGAGAGCATCCAAGTTGGCCTGACACTTTTATAGAATCCGATGGAGAAGGCTCTTACTCTGAAGAGTACATGATTCAGTACGAGAAATTGAATGATAGTTTTAAACTAAAGTTATATGCTGGGTTTGATCTTTTGGAACAAAAGTTTTTGCTGAATCCGTGTTATCTAATCAGCATGGTATGCTTTCCTATTCCATTTTAAATTTTGTTTAACCTCTTATGTGTCTGTGTTACCATTGTCAGCAATATATTTACAGAGGTCACTCTCTTTCCAATTCCTCTTTTATCTGCAGATCTTACTCTTACTTTGCCATCATGGGCTATGGTACATTGGGTATGATGTGACAGACGGAAGCACTCAAGGAGAACTGTCTCAAAAGAAGAGTGATAGATTTGATGTTTCCATTTTATCTCATTCTCAATTCAAACCCCTCTTTAAAACTGCAGAAGAAATCTCCTTTTTGTATTCAAGATTTTTTTCTGCTTGCGGTATGGAATATTCTCAACAAAATTCAACTCTTAAGAAAGCTTCACAGTGTCAGTTTGAAGGTCTTCTGATTTCGTTGTCGTATTTAAGAGCTGTTTTGAGGAGTCAGTTGAGGTCTATTAGCAAAGATCATGTCAAAAAGCATCTTGGAATCCTTGATTTAATTGAATATTATTTATATTTTTCATTAGCTTGGCTTCGTAGAAAACCAGAAGCCCTTCTATTCATGGTGCAACCTTTCTTGATTGCACATGATGGCTGTAATTCTTATGAGGTTGATATGGTGAATCTGAAGAACCTTATCCCAAAAGTCGCGCACTTGTTGGCTCAGAATTCTTTCATAACTAATACAGAAAACGTTCAAGTATCCAAATCTACAGAGAATAAACTAGAGGCAGATACAAAGAGTTTGGTTCCGGATGATGAAAGATGGAAGATTTTAGGGACCTGCTTGTGGCAGCATATGTCTAGATTCATGATATCTAATTTGAATTTAGTTCTTTCTAAACTTGAAGATGAAAGTTTATCTAGTTCTTTTCAGAGTTATAGAGAATCTAATACTCCTGGAAATGTGGATTCTGATAGCATCAGTTTGCCAGAGCAGATTCTATTGGTCACATTTAGCTTATGTGATTTACTGACGACAACAGTTACTCATATTTCTTCTTATCATGTTAAACAACTTGCGGAATTTTTGTGGCAAAAACTGCAGAATGATTCAAATGTTATGACTCTTGAATGGTTAAGACAAACAAGTCAATCAGAACCGAATCATAATGAAAAGCTGGATGTTTCGGAATTGCTTAACGGGAAAGATAACCATCTAGCTCATCAGTTATTATGGGATCACTGTGCTGATCCCAAATTGATACGCGACTGCTTTGCACAGGAGAAACTCAATTGGTCGAAGGATCTGGACCATAAGCCTAGCAAAGAATGGAACGACTTGTATACAATTATGACAGGATTGCATAAACCTGATGATTCACATAATGATGAAAGCAAAGTTGGCAAATTATCTGCTAATCATGAAGTAGAATCTCCTGTTAAAAGAATGTTACCAAGCAGCCATCCTTCTGCTAGTTACAACCAGAAGGAAACAACTTTTGCAAATATTGAAGACTTTCAGAATCCCAGAGAAATTTACAAGAGAAACGGAGAACTTTTGGAGGTGGTTATTATCCCTTCTATCTAATCATTTTCATATGGCGTCATATATTCAAATATAACAATAATATTAATGCTATGTTTGATCAGGCACTGTGTATAAACTCTACCAATCAACAGGAAGCTGCAGTTGCTAGCAATCGTAAGGTTGTCCTCTTAATTTCCTGCCATTCTGACATTCTAATGCTTTGAATGATTTTTTGTTTAAACACCATTTACATGTCAGTTTTTTATGCAGAAAAGATTGTATAGTAATTTGAATAAGGACCAACATGTTTGGGATTGTAATGGTTCTATGTATCATTATAATATGAAATTATAGTTTTATAACTATAAACATAATCATTTTACGGTTATACTTATTCCTCCTCCTAGATCTTTGTGTTAAATTTCAATTCAATCAAACTCACTAAAATCTTATCATTCCATCATTTTAATATCCAGCTAAGTGTGTAAAAGCTTATGTTTCTTCTTATCCAATTCAGGGTATAGTATTCTTTCACTTGGAAGATGAGACACCTTTTAGTGGCGAAGCAGACCTTTTGTGGACCAAGGCCGATTGGCCACAAAACGGATGGGCAGGTTCAGAATCCACCCCTGCTCCTACTTGTGTTTCTCCCGGTGTTGGCCTTGGAAGAAGGAAAGGGGCACACGTTGGTCTTGGTGGAGCAACTGTCGGTATGGATTCTTCAGCTTGGCCCAGCAGAGACTTGACAGGCGGTGGATCATTAGGAATGCTAGGTTATGCTAGTATTGGTGCCTCTGGATTGGGTTGGGAAACTCAACAAGACTTTGAAGATTTTGTTGATCCACCTGCCACTTTAGAGAATACAAGTACCCGGGCGTTTTCTAGTCATCCAATGAGGCCTTTCTTCTTGGTTGGTTCAAGCAATACACACATTTACTTGTGGGAGGTTAGAAAATCTTTCTGTACATTCATGTTGATAACTGTGAATGTAGATATAGACACAATTGTAGAGATTACTAATATCTGAATTACTATAGTGAGTTGATTAATTGCATTAATTGTTGATATTTCAAGCTTATGGCTAATGGGGAGCCTTATATTGTACAGTTCAATAAGGACAAAGCTACTGCTACATACGGGGTGCTGCCTGCTGCTAATGTCCCTCCACCATATGCTCTTGCGTCAATTTCAGCTTTACAATTTGACCACTTTGGGCATCGTTTTGCCAGTGCTGCATTAGATGGAACCGTCTGCACATGGCAGCTAGAGGTAGGAGGAAGGAGCAACGTTCGTCCAACAGAATCATCCCTCTGCTTTAATGGCCAAGCATCGTATGTATACTTTGTTTTCTAAAACTGAGTTATGATTTTAGTCACTCTTCATTTTAAGTTGTGTTGGGTGTTAACATTTGATTCAAAATATAAGCATCATGAAAATTACAATTAGCTTTTGAAACATTATTTTTCACTCTGACTTGCTCGGTGTGAACATTTGTATTAAATATTTAAAATGTTATTTTTCTAGTTGATTATATTAACCATTTGAATCATGTTTAGGATGGATTTCTACGAGTGTATTTATCTTGTTTTGTTGATATCTTTTAAGTATCATTTTTTATTCACTAAAGTTGTTATTTGTTTCAATTTACTCGTGTAATTGAAAATCTATTTTATGTTTGATTTCAGCGATGTCACGTACATTTCCTCTAGTGGATCAATAATAGCCGTGGCTGGATATAGCACTACTGCTGTCAATGTGGTTATATGGGATACTTTAGCTCCACCTTCAACATCTCGAGCTTCCATTTTATGTCATGAAGGTTTATTTCTAAATAGAGCAGAATTAGTTAAAATTTGTTTATATTTTGGAGCGCAAAACAAAACTCTTTTTTGCTTATATTTGAGACCGGAGGGAGGAGTAAGATTTATCGATTGTTTTAGTTTAAAAGAAGGATTTGTGTTCTATTTTATTTAGAAAAATTGGCTCGCCTTTTTTATGTACTAACCTTTGCCTGTCTTGTGAAGGTGGCGCGCGCTCCCTTTCTGTATTTGACAACCAACTAGGAAGTGGTTCGGTTTCTCCGCTTATCGTTACTGGCGGTAAAGGCGGTGATGTTGGAGTTCACGACTTCCGCTATATAGCTACCGGAAAGGCTAAAAGAACTAAGCGTTCTGATAGCATTGGGCGAAGCTCTCTCCCATCTTTGAATTATGAGAAAGACCATAATGTAGATGGGATGCTTTGGTATATTCCAAAGGCACACTCAGGTAAAGAAAGTTCATCTGCATTTGTAGTTATGGTTTATTTCTTATCTAATAATCTGCATAATTTTTTCGATCTTAGGGAGTGTCACAAAAATAGCTACCATCCCAAATACAAGCTTGTTTTTGAGTGGAAGCTCAGATGGAGATGTCAAGCTCTGGGATGCTCAAAGCACAAGGTTAATACATCACTGGCCTAAGATACATGAAAAACACACTTTTCTCCAGTCAGGCTCTCGTGGGTTCGGCGGCGTTGTTCGGGTAAATGTTTCTGACATTTTCATGTCAAAATCTGTTTTTTAATGAGTTAACACGAAATTAGCTTATTTCAACAAACTAATATTGTTAGCTTAAACTGCGGCAGGCTGCTGTTACAGACATTCAAGTTGTTCCGCATGGTTTTCTAACATGCGGTGGTGATGGAAATGTAAAGCTTGTACAGTTGAAAAATCACCTGCGTGGCTTTGGAGATGAGTAATCATACTCTCGAGATGCTTTAATATTGTTCTTAATCTCTACTGCCCGAAATGCCTCATTGCAAGTGGTCATCGAAGAGAGATGCAATTTGCCGAAGCCATTCTTCGATCTTTTTTACAAGAGGCAAAACACAAGTTGATGTGGGACGGAAGATAGTCCTTAACTTGGGTAAGCATTTCATCCCGGAGATTAACATGTGTTGGTTATGAACCTCATTTAGGTCTAGTCATTCATTCTTTCTGTGTATAGTATAAGTTCAATCATTGGCCAGACTTATATTCTATGTTATGAATACCTCAAGCCTGGCAAAAATTTTGACAAGAATTAGTCTTGTAATATTTTATGTATATTGCGTCAATGTTTGAAGTTGTTCAGACACTCATTTATGAATTTATAGAAGTATTATACAGAGTTATTATTTGGTTATGTTTTGTTCAGCTCCATTTTAGTGAAAACTGCAGATCTTGGAATTGATTTTATATATAGTACAGTGGTTCTCGCTGATTTTCGTGACTGTATTTCAATACGGTATAAAAATACACCTTTTATAACTATTGATGTGAAATGTATATATAGAGAGAAAAAGCTTAAAAAATGACATGTATAGGGAGAGAAAAAACTAATAAAATGAAATCATATGCATACCATATCTAAATACGGTGTCCTACATCTAAAAGTGTGTAAAGTTAACATTTCCCATTTTCAATTAACATGTTCATATAGTTACTTTAGAAGCATTTGGGTTTACGGAAGCCTATAGGTTTACAAAGAAATACAAAGTTGATTAGATACTTTCTTATTGCACCATAGAAGTTTTGAATGCACCATGAGAATTTTTATTTATGTTTTTTGATTTTGGAGATAAATCTTTGGACACACTTATTTTTGAATAAACGTTAGCATATTTTGAAGATGTATCTCTGAAATCATTTTAAACATTCAAAATGTCACTTATGATGCATAGGTATGGGTACGGTACTTGGTGCAGGTATTAGTACTGGTACGAGATACAACATTTTTAAGAAAATCAAGGTACATGTATGCTAATAAGAAATGAAAATTTTCTATAAAATATGAGTGCATAACTAAATTGTTAGATTCATAACAAAACGCTACTATAAAAAATTGAAAAATACCAAAAATAATGTCAAGATACAGTAACAAAATAATTAAAACACATAAATATATTAAAACTTGAGAAAACCACAAATTTCATTCAAAACAGAATAATAAAATACCACGAGTACTCGGTACTAATACTTCACCATTTTAGAAGTATCCATGCTTCAGAGCATGTCACTCAGACACCAATTTACATTTGAATTGTTCCGGAGATGTATATTCGGTAATTGTCCGGAGATACATTTCCGAAGTGTATTAGAATAGGTTGCTTTTTTTTGCTATAAGTTGTGTATTTGTTTTTAGATGAACTATGAAGCACGATCTCGAATAAAAAAATAGGCGTACAAAATATAAGAGACTAATACTGGATGAAGAATAACAATATATGTAGAAAATGTCGTACAAATGCTCTACAATCATCTCGACTGCCTCGTTTTTGGTCATCATATCATGATCGAAGAATCTCCTCTTGATCGGAAGATGTAACAAACACGAGACGTCGTCCACTGTGATAAACATCTCACCATGCAGAAGATGAAACAAAGAGGTCTCAGAATGTCATTTCTCCACAAATGCATTAAGCGTTCCGTGGTTGACCAGAGTGTAACCGGTCATGCATAGGTCCTTCAGGCCAGATAATAACATAACAGAATGAAACTAATCCTCCTCCGGTTGAGGCAAGCCAACAATCTTTCTCCCATGGTTAAGAAACTTCTGGGGATCATGCACTTGAAATCTGTTAGAAATAATCAATGTCAGAAATAATTAACGTTAGCAATTAAAATTAACGTAAAAAATAAATAAAAAATTCAACTAAAGCTACCTCTCCATCCCAGATATGTCTGACAGTGTGGTCTGGATAAAGAGGAAGTAAGAACAAATCAGATGGATCTCTTTCAAAACCCTCTGGCTCGACACCCACAACAGCCTCACCCTCTGGAGGTGAATTCTGTCACCTGCAGAAGGATGGGGGAAGTGACGCGTAAGATGGTGAATCTTGTCTCCTGCGGGAAGAAGAAGAAGGTGTAGTGGCCTGAGGTGAAGTACGATCCCCAGAAGTCGATGCCTCTACCTGAACAGAGGTACATACTGCCTCCAGAACCTGCTGACTCTGTTTCCTCCGAACGGATGCATGCTGGGCTACCATATCATGTCTCAATCTGTCAACTTTGTCAGCCATTATTCTTGTAAGGTAAAGTAAGACATATCATTAGTGCACATAAACAAAACACACAAACAAGAAATTTTTTTAAAAATGATTGCAAGAAATTTTAAAAAAAATGACTGCACATAAACAAAACACACGTGAAATTATGGATAAGAAGCTCGTGCTCATCATCCTGGGTCAACCACTCTGCACTCCCCGGATAGTGGATGGACTTGCCCGTTATGAAGGGTCAAACGTCTCTACGAGGGGCGTGAGTCCAGTTGGTGACGTATCCTCGGGTGAGGGACACGTGGGGAACATGTTCTCCACTATCCCTAATGAGATAAGCCAACACTCTGGGCTGTCCTTGACGTAGAACTAAG
Source organism: Lathyrus sativus (assembly GCA_963859935.3). NCBI lineage: Eukaryota > Viridiplantae > Streptophyta > Magnoliopsida > Fabales > Fabaceae > Lathyrus > Lathyrus sativus. Next base: position 34,602,617 of record OZ012738.1, read on the forward strand.
TTGGGCTGTTCTCGAGCTGGGTTAGCCACATACCCAGTCTAGAATAAGAGCCCTCTAAGTCTTTCCCCCCAAGCATGAGGTCAATGACTTATAGTCAGTTTATATGTCGAGTATGAGTAAAGGACCCTGTGCGAGGAGAGCCTTCATTTGGGATCACGATTGTGAGCTTGCGCTGCCGTGGATGTTGTTCGAGAGTTCGTGCTCACAGGGGCGATGCTTTGCTCGTAACTCGTTGAATTTCTCTTTTTGAAGAAGATGTGTCGCGCATGGACTATGTTCGAGAGCTTAACCTGCACTCGCGTTAAGTATTTGGCTCTACCCGTGAGTTGTCAAGCTTCTCGTAGATTTGCTTCAAAATTTTTACCGAGGCCATGCTCGCGAATGAATGTGAAAGTTCATCGTCTGTGTTCGACAAAGGGTGCTCGACGTATTGGAGTCTGGAAGGTTGATGGGACTTGAAGAGACAAACGCTTCGTCTCCTCGAACCACGCGTCAGAGCCATTAAATGAAAAATGATGGCATATGAGTAGGGGTACTTATGAGGTAGACAACGACACATTTACCTATTCCATGGAGTTGTCTTAAAAATAGGAAAAAGTTGATGGACATTTGCACATTTTGCTTCATTCTTCCTTCTACTTTCCTTCGAGCTTCAGAGCATTGTCTCCGCTTTCTGCCGTCATTGCCACCACCGTCACCAACCTTCATTTAATCTTCAAATCAAGTAAGTTTACTCCTTCTACTAGCTTGCATGCTGATTTTAGAATAAAGATTAGCTCTAGAACATAGATTTTCCTTTTCTTTATGTTGGCTTCTGGCGGGTGTTGGTGTTTGGTGATGGTTCAACTGCATCCAAACTCGATCGCATTTATTCTGGCCTTCGAGATAGTGTGCCAGTATCTTGAGATCGACACAACCATTCCTCTATTCTTTCGTTGTTTCCACCTTCAATGACAGACTTCACATGGGAAGCACAAATGGGTACCCTCAAGCAGCCGAAGAAGTTGTTCAAAACATTCACAGACTTTGTTTGTACCTTTAAGGATAGGTATTATACGGTCAAGCCTGTGTCTCGAGTAGCCATAGACTATGTGTTCGAGCTTGTGGTTATAATCGAGGAAGATGGAAGTATGCGTCTCGACAAGGATGGGGATGAGGTAACGAGGTTGGTCTTGGAGTTCGCCCTTCAATAGAGTAACACCCACTTTTAAGAGAGCACAAATTATTACATCACTAAGCCTAACGAGTTGGACCCCGAGAACCAACTTGACTTTGACAAACTTGTGAAGTTAGTTGATAGCTTCACTCCTGCTCGGTGGGAGACTAAGAACGGGGAGGATTTCCTCGACGAGCATGGCCAACCCATTTATGAGGCTCGATACATTAACACTAAGGAGCTCCTCAAGTGTAATACCGTCGAGGATGCTAGATCGCTTTTAGGTAGGTGTTTTCCCTTTAATTTGTTTGTGTGCTTATTATTTCTTGGTATATTAATCTATGCTCGTCATTTTTCGCAGATAAAATGGCAAACCTTCAGGATCGTGTGATCAAGATGGCGATGGCCAAAGGGAATACTTCAAAGGGTGGAAAGAGAAGCTCCAAGAATAGGATTGTTCAAATCCTAAACCATTCCAAGGTTGACTCCAGACTCGGTTCTTCTTCTTCCCCCCTAGCAGGACACCTTGACCAAGAAACAACAGGGTGCAAATGACATCGTAGATATAGATCTTATGGAGGAGATTTTCGGGGACAAGTTCATGCTGTCCCCTTGCTATTCAAATAGGGGGTTCTTTGAGGGGGACCCTTCTCTTGTCGTGCCTCAGGCAAATTCTTCATCCATCCTGAGCCTCGAAGCAGCAGGCAGAAGAAAAGCATTGGCTTAGGATTCATCTGCTTTGATGAGGGTTCTAGAGGTGGCCCTGGTCCTCAATGACGAGGAAACCTACTCTGCTGACGAGCTGGAGAAGTAGCGGGTAGCGAATGCGTAGCTCGAAGCGGAGGCGATCAGGCTGGATACCCCTTTTGATGAATATAAAGAGAAGTATCAGATCCAGACCTAGATTGCCACCAAGCTGCGCAAAAAGAAAGAGGAATTGTCCAAGTTAAATGCAGACATGTCCGCCTTAGGACTCGAGCATGCTGCCGAGAAAAAGAGCTTCGAGGACAAGATTTCTGCTTTAGAAGCTTTCGCGGCCCCCACTGAGGACGAGGATGATGACCTGAAGGCCTTGCAGACCCGTGCTGAAGTGGTTTCTTGGATCAGCAGTCTTGAGTAGGATTGCGTGGATGTTGTCGAGATGAGCTTCGAGAATGTTGTGGCTTAACTCCGAATCGCGAACTCTGGGGTCAAGCTCGTCACTGAGGGGACCAGGTTTCTACACAAGGTGGTCGGTGGTCAGATAGTCGCCCCTCCCAACCTTCTCGCTGACGACAACGAGGAAGCCGAAGAGCTCAACAACAAGGGGGAGTGCAATATTTAACTTGTCTATTTTATTTGTACTTGTTTCGGCCTGCGCACCGTGATTTGTAAAATTCGAATGGTGGGCGTTCCATTTTTTGTTGTAATATTATGACATCATCGGCCTTCATGGTCGTTATTTTTAATCATAATTCACTTTTCTAATATGCTCGTATATACCTTTCCTTTCTTGTATGCTTTTCGTCTTGCTTTAAAAATTCTTTTTGCTGAGTATTTGGGGGTCTTGCTCGACAGCGTTATTGCTCGACAGTGTAGGGAACCCGTCGAGTGATCGAAGTTGGGTTCCATACTGATAGCGGTGGAAAGATATCGGTCGAGATCTTAGCTCAGCAGCGTAAACCTCCCATTGCGAGCTGGGCATTCTTCCTTAACGGTACGACGACGGCGGAGCTTGGTTGAGTTTTCCCCGTTGGGCCAAGGATCTGCTCGTCAAAGAGTAGAAACTTGCCTTTTTGTTTAAGTTTGGGAGACTGTGCTTGTACCCGAGCACGCCTTCATGGTCGGGACGTACCCTATCGTCGCCGAGTGGGGTACACCAAGTGTCAGACTTAACTGTAATATTGTTTCAGTTTCTCGACGTTCCATGGTCGAGCAAGTTTTTCCCCGTGCAAAATTTCGAGGTAGTAGACCCCATTCTCCATTTTTGCTCGGATGCGATAGGGGCCTTTCCAGCTCATGACGGATTTTCCCTTGCGAGAGTCTTTGCATTTTCATCGCAAAACTAGGCTTCCAATTTTGAATTCTCGTTTGATGACTTTGGCGTCATGTCGTATGGTTATCTTTTATTTTAACGAGGCTTCGCAGAGGGCTGCCCCCGATTGAATTTCTTCGACAAGGTTGAGCACTTCTTGTAGTGCCTCGTCGTTCATTTCCTCGCCGAGAGAGAATTCAGTTTGTTTGGAGGGTTCTCTGATCTCCACTGAGATTACTACCTCGGTCCCGTAGGCTAGTCGGAATGAAGTTTCTCCCGTGGTCGAGTGTGGTGTCATTCTGCATGCATAGAGTACGTTGTGTAGCTCTTCGAACCATTTCTTTTTGGCCTCGCCTAATATTCATTTTAGTCCTCGTATGATCACTTTGTTCGTGGACTCAACTTCCATTTGTTTGTGGGTGCTCGACAGATGTGAAATGTTGTTTGGTGCGCACTTTGGCGACGAAGTCTTGGAAATTTTTTTCGGTGAACTGCGTCCCTTTATCGATGACGAGTGCTTATGGTATTCCAAATCGGTCAAGTATGTTTCTCTTATAGAAACAAAGTATATTTTGTGCCGTGATTTTGGTGAGGGCCTCCGCCTCCATCCATTTTGTGAAATAATCAACGTCGACTATCAGGTACTTCTTCTGGTTTGACCCTGTGGTAAACGGCTCGAGGATGTGCACTACCAGGTGAAGGGCTTCGGGGACGAGATAGTTTTAAGCTCGTTGGGCGGCGCCAAGTGCATGTCTCGAAGGAGTTGGCATTTATCACATTTTTTAACATGTTCTTTTGCGTCATGTTGCATGGTGGGTAAGTAGTATCCTGCTCGCAGGGCCTTATGGGACATGGATCTTCCACCCAAGTGTTGGGCATTGATTCCTTCGTGAATTTCGTGTAGGATGTGGTCGACCTTGGATTCCTCGACACACTTGAGGAGAGGAATGAAGAATACCCATCTGTACAAGTTGTCCTCAACCAAGACGTAGGCACAAGCTCTACGCCTAATCACGTTAGCCTCTTTCTAGTCGGAGGTAGTTCCCCTGTTGCAAGGTAGTTGTATACCGGGGTCATTTAGCAGTCGTTGTCGCTGATGGCGTTTACATCGAGAGTTGGAGAGGGTTTTTTGATGCTCGGGTGAGAAAGTATCTCGTGTAGAAGCATGCTTCAGTCTCAAGTTTTGATGATGTCAATACTACTCAAAGTCATCTCTTGATTGCAAAAAGACAAGCCGTTCAAAGTCATCAAGATAAAGTCATCAAGCTATCTTTCAAGTCAAGCTACATATGGAACTGATTCTTCCAGACTTGGCTGCATTACTGGTATATCAAATCCACCTTTATAATTTGATATACAAGTGTTCAAAAACATCAATCTTTTGTGCATAATACATAAGCATGTTTTTGAAACCTTAAAAATGGTATAACATTAATTTTAAAAAGCATTTTTTCTGAAAATTAGCAGTGTTAACCGATTAACCATATGGGTTAACCGGCTAACCATTTTGAATTTTGAATTTCCTGGGCTAACGTACCAGTGTTAACCGATTAACCATATGGGTTAACCGATTAACACTGAACGTGCAGTGAAAAATTGCTTTGTTTTGAGTTCAAAAATTATTTTAAAAACATACCTTTTCATGGTTTGAATCTTTTAAAATCATACCTTTTCTGAAAGGTTATTTTACTGATATAAATTCTGAGTTTTTCATTTTTTAAAAACAACCAATAAAACATAACTCAAAAAATTTTCAACCTCCAATACTCATTTTAAAATTATCTTAGAATCAAATTCATTTTTCAAAAGTGTTCATACTTGCATTGAAAATTTCACATTCATTGAACACTTGTATTGAAAAATTACAAAGAGTGAATTTTGATTCATTGGAGAAGATTACTTTGACAGTTATACTCAAACCAAATTCATTACAATTATTTTATTTTTTGACTTGTGATCCAGGATTGTTGGACACAAGGGTGAGTGTTTACAAGAGGATTGTTCTTGTACACTTGTGAGTTTTATTGTTTGATAGTAGGCCTCACCGGTTGATGGTGTGATAGGTTGTATTGTTTTAAACAATAGTGAAAATTCTCTTTCATGTTGAAAGGGGAGTGGAGTACTCTCGGATTGTGAGGGGAACCACTATAAATCCTGTGTCTTCTTTCTTTCTGTTGATTTTACTGCTTTCCATAACCAAGAACACCATCCAGTATATTTCCAAGAACCATATAAAAACCGGAAAAATTTCAAAAGTCCTAATTCACCCCCCTCTTAGGCATACTCTGTTCTTACAATTGGCATCAGAGCAGGTTAAGGTAACCTGTTCCTAACGATTCAGTATGGCTTCCGCAAGTACCAACCCGGTTTTCAAAGATGGTGGAAGTAGTAACAAACCACCACTCTTTTCTGGAGAATACTTTGATTTTTGGAAAATCCGTATGAAGGCACATCTTGAGGCTCAAGGAGATGGTATATGGGAAACCGTTGAAACTGGTCCACATGTTCCTACAAGTGTGGTAAATGGTGTTGGAACCCCAAAGATCAAATCCTCATATGATGAAGATGACAAGAAGAGAATCTTGAATGAGAAGAAAGCAATCAACATACTTCAAAGCGCTCTCAGTATGGATGAATTCTTTCGCATATCACAGTGTAAATCGGCAAAACAGATTTGGGATACCTTGGTAGAAACGCATGAAGGAACAGCAGAAGTAAAAAGATCAAGACTTAACACGTTAAGTCAAGAATATGAGGTGTTCCGTATGCAGCCCGGTGAATCTATTGTTGCCTTGCAAAAGAGGTTCGTTCATCTAACAAATCACCTGATTGCTCTTGGGAAGACCTTCACCAACGATGATCTCAACTTAAAAGTCCTAAGATCCTTGACAAGAGAATGGCAACCAAAGGTGACCGCCATTTCGGAAAAGAAAAGTCTTTCAATGATGACATCCGCTTCATTATTCGGGAAACTTCAAGAGCATGAACTGGAACTTGGAAGACTTGAAAAACATGAAAGTCAAGACAAGAAGTCCAAAGGAATTGCCTTGAAGACTGACACAAAGGATGACAAAATTGACGAATCCTCCGAAGACGAAAATTTCATGCTTCTAGTAAAGAAGCTCGGTAAGTTTTTCAATAATAATAAAACTTCTTCTTTTTCTAAAAAGAATAGACATTTCAGGAAAAAGGAGGCATCCACATCAAACCAAGAAATTACATGTTATGAATGTGGAAAACAAGGTCACATAAAGCCATACTGCCCAAAACTCGCAAATAAAGGAAAATTCAAGGGCAAGAAGGATTTCAAAACAAAGAAGGCTTATGTCGCATGGGACGACAACGAAGTGAGTTCATCATCGGAATCAGATAGCGATGAATGCGCAAATATTGCCTTAATGGCCTCTCACCATTCCGATGACGAAAATGAGGTTAGTAGTAATTTTTCTGTCTATGATAATGATGCACAAGAAGTTATAGATGAACTTCTAAAAGAGTGCAAGACTTTGTATAAAGACATCTCATCACAAAAGAAAAGAATTTTACTTTTAGAAAAACAAAATTCTGATTTCTTGAAAAATATTGAAGATGAAAAACAAAAAGTGATGGATGAAAAACAAAGTCTTGTATGTAAGAATTGTGAGTCTTTGTCTTTTCAAATTGTTCAACTTAAAAGAGTTTTAGAAAGATACGAAAAAGGTCAAATTGGCTTGGAAGAGATTCTTAAACATCAAAGGTATCCTAATGATAAAAGTGGATTGGGATACTCTAAATTTTCAAAACCAAGCACCAATAAGACCACTTTTGTAAGAGCAAGTGAACAAATTGTGAAGGAAGAGACAAACACTTCTAAAACTCAGCATCAAAATCATAACAAGAAAAGAATTAATAAGAAAAAGAATTATATTCCTAGATATAGAAGTCATTTTCAACCTACATGTTTTTATTGTGGTATTAAAGGACACACACCTAATGCCTGCTATGTACGTAATATTGGTGTTGCAAAGGGGCATTATGTGTGGGTGGAAAAAGATACTAACTATCAAGGACCCAAAGCAACTTGGGTACCTAACACTACCTAATTTTGTTTTGTAGGTATGCTTGAAGACAACCACAAATCAATGGTATCTTGATAGTGGCTGCTCGAAGCATATGACGGGAGATATAAACAAATTTTCAAGTCTATCATTAAAGGCCAAAGGATACGTCACTTACGGTGATGATAATAAAGGAAAAATTCTAGGAGTTGGAACCATTGGTGCACCTCCATGTACAATCATCGAAGACGTTCTTTTTGTTGAAGGCCTTAAGCATAACCTGCTTAGCATCAGTCAATTGTGTGACAAAGGGTTCAAAATCAACTTCACAAAGGAGGAATGCTTGATCGAACACGAAGTCACTCATGAGATTCTGCTAAAAGGTAAAAGATATAATAATATTTTTATGATCTCTTTTGATGACTCTTCCTTGAAGGTAAAGTGTCTTATGGCGAACAACAACGAGGCATGGCTTTGGCATAAAAGATTTGCTCACATTCACATGAAGCATTTAAACAAATTAATCAAGCATGATCTGGTTGTTGGGCTTCCAAAGATAAAATTCATCAAGGATAAATTATGCGATGCATGTCAAAAGGGAAAACAGACCAAGACAACTTTCAAATCCAAGCAAGTGGTTTCTACATCAAGACCACTTCAATTGTTGCATATGGATCTTTTTGGTCCATCAAGAACGAAGAGCTTTGGAGGTAGTATTTATGCTTTAGTTATTGTTAATGATTTTTCTCGATATACCTGGACAATGTTTTTAGTGCAGAAAAATGATGCGTTTAAGGCATTCAAAAAGTATGCAAAACAAATTCAAAACGAGAAGTCACTCACTATAGCCTCCATAAGAAGCGACCACGGTGGAGAATTTCAAAATTCAGACTTTGAAGAATTTTGCGAAGAACATGGAATTTCTCATAATTTTTCGGCACCAAGAACTCCTCAGCAAAACGGCGTCGTAGAACGGAAGAATCGTTCACTAGTTGAACTTGCTAGAACAATGCTCAGCGACACAAATCTTCCAAAATATTTCTGGGCAGAAGCAGTAAGCACGACATGTTTTGTAAGCAACCGCGTGAATATTCGACCGCTACTCAAAAAGACTCCGTATGAGTTGTTCAAGGGAAGGAAACCAAATATATCATTCTTCCACATATTTGGCTGCAAATGCTTCGTTCTCAACAACAATAAGGACAATCTCGGTAAGTTTGATGAGAAGTCCGACGAAGGTATATTTCTTGGTTACTCTTCTTCTAGTAAAGCTTTTAGAATTTTTAATAAAAGAACTCTTACCATTGAAGAGTCCATTCATGTTTCGTTTGATGAGACTAACCCCTCGAAAGAGGATAATATTGTTTTGGATGATGATGATGATTTTGTAGATGCTTCACCAAATGAAGAAATTGCTTCAAAAGATCAAACAATATTACAAGAAGATGTTACTCAAGAAAATCAAGATCTTCCGAAAGAATGGAGAACACACAGAGATCACCCAATTGATAAAGTTATTGGTGATATTAGTCAAGGCGTGGCAACTCGACTTAATTTAAAGGATGCTTGTCTCAACATGGCATTTGTATCTCAAATTGAACCATCAAAGATCGATGAAGCTTTAGGCGACGACCAATGGATTATAGCAATGCAAGAAGAACTTAATCAGTTCGAAAGAAATCAAGTTTGGACCCTTGTACCAAGACCGGACAATAAACATATTATAGGAACCAGATGGGTGTTCAAGAACAAACTTGACGAGAATGGGATTATAGTTCGTAACAAGGCAAGATTGGTCGCACAAGGCTACAACCAGGAGGAAGGAATTGATTTTGATGAAACATTCGCTCCGGTAGCAAGGTTAGAAGCAATTAGATTACTACTTGCTTACGCTTGTTCTATGAATTTTCAGTTATTCCAGATGGATGTCAAAAGCGCTTTCCTGAATGGGTACATTAATGAGGAAGTCTACGTCAAACAACCTCCGGGTTTTGAAGACTTCAAAAATCCCTCACATGTTTTCAAACTGAAGAAGGCTCTCTACGGTTTAAAACAAGCACCACGAGCATGGTATGATCGCCTTAGCAACTTCTTATGTGAGAAAGGATTTACAAAAGGAAAGGTTGACAAGACGCTGTTTATAAAGAAGATCAAGGGTAACACCTTGTTAGTACAAGTCTACGTCGACGACATCATATTTGGATCAACAAACAAAGAACTCTGCGAAGAATTCTCACTCATGATGCGAGAAGAATTCGATATGTCCATGATGGGAAAGCTAAATTATTTTCTTGGACTACAAATCAAGCAAACCAAGGATGGAATCTTCCTCAACCAATCCAAGTACTGTAAGGAATTAATAAAGAAATTCGATATGGATAGTTGCAAGATGATGTCTACTCCTATGGGATCCGGAACGTATGTTGATCAAGATGAATCTGGTACTCCAATTGATATTACTAAATATCGAGGTATGATTGGTTCATTACTATATTTGACGGCAAGCCGTCCTGACATTATGTTTAGTGTTTGTTTGTGTGCGCGCTTCCAAGCAAATCCGAAGGAATCGCATCTCACTGCTGTGAAGAGAATTATCAAGTATCTCAAAGGAACGACCAACGTCGGATTATGGTATCCTAAAGGTAGTACTTGTTCTTTAGTTGGTTATTCTGACGCTGACTATGCAGGATGCAAAACCGATAGAAAAAGTACAAGTGGTACATGTCATATTCTCGGAAATGCTCTAGTATCATGGGCCTGCAAGAAGCAAGCTTGTGTAGCACTCAGCACCGCCGAAGCAGAATACATCGCCGCAGGAAGTTGCTGTGCACAGATTTTATGGCTGAAACAACAACTTCTGGATTATGGTGTTGACCTCGGATGCATTCCTCTACGATGTGACAATACTAGTGCCATAAATATCACAAAGAATCCGGTTATGCATTCCAGAACAAAGCACATCGATATCCGACATCATTTCCTTCGAGATCACGTATTAAACAGAGATGTTGATGTTACTTTCGTCGACACAGACAACCAACTCGCCGACATCTTCACCAAGCTTTTGGCAAAAGAATCATTCTACAAAATTCGGAGAGAACTTGGGATTCTTGATGAAGGTGACATCTGATCCTTGTCTCTATTATATGTATGCATTATTTGTGATATGTTTTCATGTGTATGCATTCTGTTTTTATGTATTTTTCAAAAATTCGAGCATGTTAATCGATTAACCATATGGGTTAACCGATTAACACTGTTGAATTTTCAATTCTGATTAAATTTTTTAATGTGTTAACCGATTAACCTATATGGTTAACCAATTAACACTGTTAATTTTTCAAAAAATCAGAAACGAAAATTAATTAAATTTTTGAAAATTTTATATTTTTTCTTTATATATTTTGTGTGGTTCATATTCTCTTAAATATCCACATCCATATCCAAAATACACATTCCCTCTTTAATTCTAACTTCTCTCTCCCACTCTTAAAAGTTGGAAAAACTCCCCACAACTTCTCAAACCCTAACTTCCTCAGAACCCACAACCTCTCAAACCTCCATCCATGGCTTCAACATCAAACCGCGGCAAGGGAAAACTTCCAGAACACCATTCTGCATCAGAATCAGATGACGACAGTATTCCAATGGAAACCACCAAAAAGAGACGGATGGATTTCAAAGTTCGTGTTCGTCAACTTATGCCGGTAAAGTATGTGAATCTTCGAGCTTTTCCTGCAATATCTTTTGATTTTCCTACTCTGTTGGAATATCAGCGTATCGACAAGTTCGTCACCGACTCTGGTATTATCTATCCTGATCTGGTTAAAGCTTTTATGAATAAAATGTCTGTATATCTGGATATGGATGAGAACCACATGATCCGGTCCACCATTAGAGATCATGAGTTTGTTGAGAATTTATCCACCCTTGCTAGACACCTTAAGATTCCATCAAAGGGATGCTTCCTGAGGAAAGGTGTAAACCATGTAGATGGACCCTGGGCAAACTATGATAAAATGGAGTATTACTATCAGATTTGCAGGTTCCCAAAAGAAACCGTTATTGCAAACTCCCGCACTGCTCGTATGCTATGCTATGCCAAGAATCTGACAGTATCTGATCGAATGCTTCACTACATTATCTGCTATGTCCTCATTCCAAAGGACTCAAATCACTCTCAGATCAATGATTTGGAAATGCAGCTGATCTTTGCTATTAAGAATCACATCAGAGTCAATTGGATTTTGACTATTATGTATCATCTGCAGCAACAACTTCATTGCATTACCCGGCTGCCGTATGCTCGCTTGGTTTCTAGAATTCTGGAATTAACTGAACTTGACCTCAACAGAGAACCATCCTCCAAGATGAAACCTACAACTAATGAGATCAATGAGATTAATATTGTGAAGAATACGGGAATCATCAAGGCGGCTGACGGTACCTACAGGTATACTGATGACGGTCCTGTGCATCACGCTTATCCAATGCCTGAAGGGGGTCTTACCAGTGAGTTTCTCTACACAACCATGATGAACCAGCATCGAGAATCCATGAATATGCATAGAGAGACCTTCCGCGCAATTGCCTCCCTTAGAAACCTCATTCTTAACCCTCCACATTCCAGCACCCGAGTTGTGGACGACGAGATTGAAGAAGAGGTTGATAGTGAAGAGGAAGAAGAGGAGGAGGATATGGCGGATGAGGATTTTTAGAGAATATACTGCTGCTGTTGTTTTTATTGCTTTGCTTTCTAGTTTTAAGTTTTTATGCTTTCATTTGAACTATGTTTTATTGTAACAAGTACAATTTCTATTTGCTGCATTTTATATGTACTACTGTTTGTGCTTTGTGTTTACTTGGCTTTGCATGTGCTTATTACTATATACTGCTATCTGGTGATTTCTTTGAAAGCTCTTCCTTTTTGCTGATGTCAAAGGGGGAGAAGAGCTTGGTTCTGTTAATGTCTCTCTGTGTGCAGATTTTTTTTCCTCTGTTAAGATAGGGGGAGTTGCTAGACATAGGGGGAGAACCAGATCAAGAACCAAGAGATATTGCACAACATTTTTTGATTGCCATCATCAAAAAGGGGGAGAATGTAGAAGCATGCTTCAGTCTCAAGTTTTGATGATGTCAATACTACTCAAAGTCATCTCTTGATTGCAAAAAGACAAGCCGTTCAAAGTCATCAAGATAAAGTCATCAAGCTATCTTTCAAGTCAAGCTACATATGGAACTGATTCTTCCAGACTTGGCTGCATTACTGGTATATCAAATCCACCTTTATAATTTGATATACAAGTGTTCAAAAACATCAATCTTTTGTGCATAATACATAAGCATGTTTTTGAAACCTTAAAAATGGTATAACATTAATTTTAAAAAGCATTTTTTCTGAAAATTAGCAGTGTTAACCGATTAACCATATGGGTTAACCGGTTAACCATTTTGAATTTTGAATTTCCTAGGCTAACGTACCAGTGTTAACCGATTAACCATATGGGTTAACCGATTAACACTGAACGTGCAGTGAAAAATTGCTTTGTTTTGAGTTCAAAAATTATTTTAAAAACATACCTTTTCATGGTTTGAATCTTTTAAAATCATACCTTTTCTGAAAGGTTATTTTACTGATATAAATTCTGAGTTTTTCATTTTTGAAAAACAACCAATAGAACATAACTCAAAAACTTTTCAACCTCCAATACTCATTTTAAAATTATCTTAGAATCAAATTCATTTTTCAAAAGTGTTCATACTTGCATTGAAAATTTCACATTCATTGAACACTTGTATTGAAAAATTACAAAGAGTGAATTTTGATTCATTGGAGAAGATTACTTTGACAGTTATACTCAAACCAAATTCATTACAATTATTTTATTTTTTGACTTGTGATCCAGGATTGTTGGACACAAGGGTGAGTGTTTACAAGAGGATTGTTCTTGTACACTTGTGAGTTTTATTGTTTGATAGTAGGCCTCACCGGTTGATGGTGTGATAGGTTGTACTGTTTTAAACAATAGTGAAAATTCTCTTTCATGTTGAAAGGGGAGTGGAGTACTCTCGGATTGTGAGGGGAACCACTATAAATCCTGTGTCTTCTTTCTTTCTGTTGATTTTACTGATTTCCATAACCAAGAACACCATCCAGTATATTTCCAAGAACCATATAAAAACCGGAAAAATTTCAAAAGTCCTAATTCACCCCCCCTCTTAGGCATACTTTGTTCTTACATCTCGTGGATGATAGACTTGTTTATGCCTTTCTTCTTTGTGCTCGTGAGTTTTGACAGGATGTCTGCTTGGGTGTTGTGCTTGCGAGGGACGTCTTTTACTTTAGCAGGATAGAATTTTTTATTCTTTCTCAAACCAGAGCTAAGTACTCAGAGAGATTGTTGTTCTTGACTTGATATTCTCCCAGTACTTGAGAGGCGACGAGCTGGGAATCAATGAAGATTTTTACCTCTTTAGCTCCTAAGTTTTCAGTCAAGCGCAACCCTACGAGGAAGGCTTCATACTCTGCCTGGTTATTCGAGGTTGGGAAGGATAAGGCAAGGGAAACTTCGATAAGGATTCCTTCCTCATTTTCAAGGATGATTCTTGCTTCGCTTCCTATCGAGTTGGATGTTTCTTCTATGAATATGGTCCACTTCTGGGATCCATTTGTTCGGGGGGGGGGGGGGGGGCAGGTGTGTCCATTTCTGCCACGAAATGGGCTAATACTTAAGATTTAAGGGCATTTATGCTCTTGTACCGGATGTCAAATTTAGAGATTTCCAGTGACCATATAAGCATTATGCCAGCCATTTCGGGACGGTCGAGCAACTGCTTTACGGGTTGGTCAGTTTGCACCATGATCGTGTGAGCTAGAAAGTAGTGTCTCAATCTTTTCGCCGCATTGATGAGGGCCAGAGCTACTTTTTTGATTTGTTGGTATTTGAGTTTTGGCCCTTGTAGGGCCTTGCTGGTGAAGTATATGGGTTTTTGGCCCTCGGAGGTCTCGCGAATGAGAGCTGCACTAACGGCCTCGGCTGTAACGGTGAGGTAAAGGTAGAGAGTCTCCCTATTGTTTGGTAGCGAGAGGACCGATGGTTGCAAAATAGCTTGTTTTAGGTGGAGGAGGGCCTGTTTGCACTCCTTGGTTCATTCAAACGTCGCTTCCTTGCGAAGAAGTTTGAAAAGGGGAAGTGCGTGCTAGGTAGATTTGGCTACCAAGCGGGATAACAAGTTGAGCATCCTGTTTAGGGATTGAATTGATTTCTTCGAGTTTGGCATCAGGAATTCAGAGAAGGCCTTGCATTTGTTGGGGTTCGCTTCGATTCCTTTTTCTGTTAGATAGAATTCGATGTTACCTGCTTAAATGTCGAAGGTGCATTTCTATGGATTGAACCTCATCTTACATCTCCTCGCATGGTCGAAGACTCTTTTCAAGTGGAGCGTGTGGTCAAATTTCTATTGGGATTTCACGATCATGTCGTCCATGTAGACTTCGAGCATGTCTTCAATATCACCTCAGAAGACTTTGTTCATCATCCGCTGGTAGGTAGCGTCGGCGTTCTTCAAGTTGAAAGGCATTATGTAGTAGTAGTAGTTGCCTGACTCGATCATGAAGGCCGTGTATTTTTTGTCGCCCTTTTCCATGAGGATCTGGTTGTACCCTGAATATGCATCCATAAAAGACAATGATTTAAATCCAGCAGAGACCGGTAAAGGGTAAGCATCTTTAGGGCAAGCCCTGCTGAGATCGGTATAATCAACACACATCCTCCATTTTCCATTAGATTTTTTTATATGTACAACGTTTGAAAGCCAGGTTGTGTACTAGGCTTCTGAAATAGAATTTTCCTCTAAAAGGTCTTTTACAACATTTTCAGAAGCCCCCGTTTTCTCGGGAGATTGCCTACGCCTACGTTGCATTACAACTCTAGGGGGTCAATGGTCAGCTAGTGGCAGGCCACTTCAGGGTTCAGTCCGGGCATCTTAGCGGCGCTCCACATGAACAAGTCAACATTCGCTCTTAAGCAGGCTTTCAGTTGCTTCCTTGCGAGGTTGTGGAGGCCAGTGCCAATTTTCACCCCTTTGTTTGGGTCGTTGCCGAGGAGGATAACTTCGAACTCGCCGTCTAGAATGGGGTGCCTAGGATGGGCAGGTTCCTCGTTTTTATCTGGCGCTAGGGAGTCTTCCGCTGCTAGCCGGGATTCTCTTCCTTTCTTCTTTTGCTCATTCAAGTCACCTTTGGTGAAGCAATTGTCAAGGTCGACCGAGTTGACATGAGGCATTGGTTTTGGCTCCTCCAAGACGTTGGGTCGCGCCGACTTGTTGGCAGTTCTGGGTGAAACGTTGATGGAGTCTTGCCCCTTCGAGGCCGTTTCAAAGTATCTCCTCGCAGCTTCTATGTCCCCATGAAGAGTGGCGATAGGCTCCTTGGTCGTGTAATACTTCATTTTCAAATGGACAGTGGATGGTACAACGACGAGTTCAGCCAGAGTTGACATTCCCAAGATGCACTGGTACAGAGAAGGATAGTATATTACCAGGAACTAGTCTTTAACCAATTTGCCGGTCTTGGCCGCTCTGAAAGTGAAAATTAGTTTGATATACCCCTATGAATTTTTGGTCGTGCCGTTGAAGCCCTACAAATTAGAGCCCACGTAGGGTGTCAAATGTGTTTCGTCGAGCTGCAAAGTTAGGAACATCTGAGAGTACTTGAAGTCAATTGAACTTCCCTGGTCAACCAGTATGTGGTGAATGTTAAAGCTCGCCATTCTTGCTCTCACGAGCAAAGGGATGCCGAAGTTAGGGGATCCACCAGGGAGCTCCTCGCGATAGAATATGATAGGGACTGAGCTTCCCCGACACTTTTCGAGGGTAGAACTTTGGCTCGAGCTTGCATCGATGAGTTTCTCGAACTTCCTTTTTTTTGAGCCTATGGTGAGCTTGTTGAATCCCCCGCCAGATATGACCATCACGGAGGGGAAGTTCTCCCAGGTGTTGTATGTTGCAAAGTAGAAGGGGTTTTCGGCCCCTTCGGGGACGTAGAAGTCCTCAGGCCGGGAGATGGACATGGCGATCTGCACATTGGCGGTGTCATCAGAGGGTGGCTTTTCCTCCTCGACCTTCTTCGCTTACCGAGCGTCTTGCCGAGGAGCCTCTCTTCTCTTGGTATATTGCTTAAGGTTCCCATCCCTGATGAGGATCCCAATCGTTTCCTTGAGGTGGACGCACTCTTCTGTAACGTGCCTATGGCTCTTGTCGAAACGACAGTGATGCATGCTTTTCGCAAGTATACGGAGTACGTCAAAGTAATACAAAAGGTTTTCGAACCCACAGGGACCTAATGGTCAATTTATCATTAACTATTGTTACAATGTTTATCTAAGGCAGAAATAAAAAAGGTTTATAATGGGAACAAAATGAAAAGAATAAAGTTTTTCAAAGATGTAATACTGGAATGTGGAGTTCATCAACCAACGGTACCAAATTTGACCTCTAAACTATACCAGCCGCTCACCCTGCAGCGGTCACGTATTTCATTAAAGTGAAAATCCTTTTTTATGTAACTACATCTAAGACTCAATTGAAAAGTAATATTGATTGGAAAATTTAACTTCTAGAAATATTAAACTCTCCTAATTAATGAACAAAGTGCTTTCGCTGGTTTTATTAACCAAGAAATAATCAATTTTAATCTTAAGTGTCAAACGACTTTCGATCTTACCCGACATGGTCACGATCCTACTTTCGTAGTAACCGATCAATTTAAACACATAAAAGTTTTATTAAAATCAAAACAACCCTAATAGCAATCCTAAAGAAACAACATATGGAGTACCTCCAAAATGAGAGTCCTCACATTCCAGCACTAATGATTTAGTTGGACATGGTTACGATAATCATTTTGAGTTTTGTAAAAAGGGATTTAAACTTAATAAGTGGTTTTGAAATAAAATGGTTGCAATGAAAGTAAATAATGTAAGGCAAGGCGATAAAGTAAACGGTGCAATGAAAGAAAATAATGTAAGGCAAGGCGATAAAGTAAACGGTGCAATGAAAGTAAACAAAATAAAGTAGTGCAATGGCAATAAATAAAGTAAGGTAGGGGAATGAAATAAATAAAGTAAAGCGGTGCGAGAAAATAAATAAAATAAGGCAGTGTGATGAAATAAAGAAAAAAATGCGGAATATATTAAGAACCTGCTCCAATAGGAGACTTGAATCTAATACAAAAAATAAACTTTGAAGGAAAGTAAATGGCGGCAGGATTAAAAGCTATAAAATAAACTGATCCAAATTCAATACAAGAACAATGCGATAACTCCCCGGTGTGAAGAGTTAAGGCTTTTGGAATGTAAATTTATGGCCTAAGTTGTACTAAGATTGGATGATCTAAAGTGTGAAAACTAGGTCCTATTTATACTAGTAATATGCCTTGGAAGCCAAGTAGAAGCTTCAAAATTCGTGGGAGAGAAAAGTGGTATTCAGGGGCTTCATTCTTCAACTTCTTTTGACTGATCAGTGAAAAGCAAGGATGGCACCAACCATGTCTGGGTGGCGACCGCCATGTTCCCAAAATGGCTGAACATGGTCTTTGTACTTTGAGTCGTGGGAGAAATGGTCCAGCTCATGGCTACCTCCGCGGCCAACGCCATGTGGGAGGCCATGTGTACAATTTACACCAAAATCTCCTTTTTTTCATCTGTTTTGCTTCATTTCTTCGTGAACGGTTATCATTTGGCTACTTACCTAAAAACAAATAAAATACAACATAATACTACGAAAACATAATAAAAGACACTAAATAGCATGTGAATCGGGTCGGAATATACGATATATTTTCATGTTATCAAACTCCCCCACACTTAGACCATTGCTTGTCCTCAAGTAATCAACCAACACGGTAAAAATAAATCAGTATGGTTCAAAACAAAGGCACAAAGAGACTCTAGTCGTATGTGGTGTTAGGATAGTGTTAGATTGATAGGTACAAAATATCAATACCAAGGATACCGTAACAACACAATTTCAAAAACTCCCTCCCTATGCAAACCAATCTAAATCATACCATTATAACTCAACCTAAGTATCTTGTTTTTTTTCACAACATTTCATTCAAGCGCAATCATATTAATCCTTTTATCCTCATACGTACATGGTAAGTAAACCTGTTTGTGACTATGATCTCATCATATTTCATTTTTCTCTTTTTCTTGGCAAATATGCTTAAGCATCAATTTAACTTAAAGAGCCCGTACCATTGGGCTAAGTCTTCTGGTGAGGACCACCTAACTTAGAAGGAACATATCTTATCATTCATTTTTTTCTCTTAACTTCACATTTTAAATCAGAGATCATACACTTATTTGCATCGGCTTCTTACTTAGTGTGTGCTTAGGATGGTGCTGACTGCTATTATAAACTACTCAGGGGTTACTTTAAAAACTAAATTAAGGTTTCGACATAATGGGTACTCAAATTGATTTTACATATTTATGGGGATTAGGGTTTTAAGACGGTATCGATATTATTGAAACTTTTCCAAGTCTCTCTAACATAGCCTAAATTAAAAACAACCTATATACATTCAGAGTGTCGTGCCATGAATAATTTTTTTTTGTTAGGGGTCCAAATTTTAAGAAATTCAATAAACAACTGAAAACTACGCATAAAGACTCAACAACACACGCAATGACTCGACAAAATACGGAAAACAGGAAAAATCCTAAAAACATGAAATAAACTAGAAGACAATATCTAACTAGAAAGCAATCATGAAAGCGGCAAAGTTCCTCCCCCACACTTAAACCAAACATTGTCCTCAATATTTTGATAAAAGGTGGAAAAAGAAAAGACGGAACCTGTATGAATTCTACCGCGTGCCACCACGACTAAATCTACTCTGATTCTTCCCTTGTTATCCCTATCTTCACTGACCACTTCTATTTTGGCAGCGGACACTTTGATATACTTTCATTTGTTGAAACTGTTCTTGCATGATGCACATGTTTACTTGGGTTTCTCGCATCAATTACATATGAATGTTAGTTTTGAGCTTGTGACACTTGCATATCTTGTTATTACTAATATATGGTATAAAATAGGCTATCACGTTAATCATCACAAGATCTTCGACTTCACAATTCTTAAAGCAGCTCATCATATTGCCTGCTTCTAGAGGAAGTACCTTCAAAAGTGTTAGAAAAATACAGTACGATGTGTGCAGGTGGATCATAACCATGTAAAGAACGAGGATGAGGTGAGTTACGGATGAGAGAGACAGGCTCTCTCCTATCATACTCATCATCGGTGTCACCACCAGTAGTGAAATTTGCAGGAATGTCCGCGGGCACCTGGTCATCTTCAGGATCATCATCTAGAGAATTTTTGCCTAGATGTAGCTGAGACATGACAAGCGATAAATTTATTATTTTTTTGAAAATTCAAATAATAAAAGGAAAACATTAAATTAAAAACTCGTGGGTGCCTCCCACGTAGCGCTTCTTTTTACGTCGTTAGCTCGACCGCCCAGAAATGTAAGTACTCATGGTGGTTCTTTCGAGAATGAATCCTCAATCAAACTTTTAATATTCTTCATTTTTAAGGGCCACTTATCAAGCCATCTCACATATCCCTCACCTTTTCTTTTCTTCTTTCTGTGGGGTGGTTCATTTTTTTGAACTTGTGGTGGCGGTTCTGGCTCTATCCTGGGTATTAGCTTTTCAGTTTTTGGTGTACCTTTTTCATCCACCACTTCAAAGGCTAGCCTTCTCCTCTTAACACTAGTAATTTCCCTAGTTTCATGGTCCTCTAATTTTTTCTGTTTTTATGCAGGACCTCAGACAAGGGTACATTAGTGTGGATATTTTTCAATATCTCCACATACGTTTTGGATTAGGCGTCTACCTTAGCTTCCACAAGCCTTTGCCGGAAAGGAATCAGTGGGGTATAGGGAGGAGGAATAACATAAGATGCTTCTTTCTCTACCTCTTCGACAACCTCCCTTTCGGGTGGTTTCGGTGGGGTTTTCTCAATCTCTACGCTTTTCTCACCAGAACTCTCCTCAACCTCATCATCACTCTCCTTAGGATTTTCGATTTGTTTTTCACTATTGGTTGTTACAACATCCACATACTCCCCAAGGGAGGGTTCTAGAGGTGTTTGTGCAATAAGGGATATTTGAGTCTCCAATTTCTCGTTGTGAGTCGCAAAGGACTCAACCACAGTGTTAAGCTGCCTAAGGTTTTTATTAATGTGGAGACTTTGCTTTCTAAATTCTTCATTCTGGAGAGTTTGTGTCTCTACAAAGCGCTTCATCATAGATTCAAGCCTAAAGTGATTTTGCATCACAACGAAATCCTCCATTAGTATTCCGAGGTTCGATTTATTGGAATCTTGTGGTTCCTTAAAATACTGAAAGTGATAATTGTAGGGAAAATTTGGGTGATACATTGCAATAGAGACAAAAATACCTTAGTCTATACGATGTAAAAACATGGCACGACATTTGACGAAATTGGTCCCTGGCAACGACGCAAAAACTTGATACGTGCTTTCCGCAAGTATACGGAGTACGTCAAAGTAATACAAAAGGTTGTCGAACCCACAAGGACCTAATGGTCAATCTATCATTAACTATTGTTACTGTGTTTATCTAAGGCGGAAATAAAAAAGGTTTATAATGGGAACAAAGTGAAAAGAATAAAGTTTTTCAAAGATGTAATACTGGAATGTGGCTCTCATCAACCAACGGTACTCCTATTCTCTCTAATCAGAACTACCTATAGGACAATATTTTCTTTCTTGAAAAAGAGTTAGTTAAAAAGGAACCGTCACGTTAGCGTAATCGGAACCATATTTGACCTCTAAACTATACCAGCCGCTCACGCTGCAGCGGTCGCGTATTGCGTTAAAGTGAAAAATCCTTTTTTATGTAACTACATCTAAGACTCAATTGAAAAGTAATCTTGATTGAAAAATTTAACTTCTAGAAATATTAAACTCTCCTAATTAATAAACAACGTGCTTTCGCTGATTTTATTAACCAAGAAATAATCAATTTTAGTCTTAAGTGTCAGATGAATTTCGATCTTACTCGGCATGGTCACGGTCCTGCTTTCGTAGTAACCGATCAAGTTAAACACATAAAACTTGTATTAAAATAAAAACAAACCTAATAGAAATCCTAAAGAAACAACATATGGAGTACCTCCAAAATGACGGTCCTCACATTCCTACACTAATGATTTAGCTGGACATGGTTACGATAATCATTTTGAGTTTGGTAAAAAGGGATTTAAACATAATAAGCGGTCTTGAAATAAAATGGTTGCAATGAAAGTAAATAATGTAAGGCAAGGCGATAAAGTAAACGGTGCAATGAAAGTAAACAAAATAAAGTAGTGCAAAAATAAATAAAGTAAGGTAAGGAAATGAAATAAATAAAGTAAAGCAGTGCGAGAAAATAAATAAAATAAGGCAGTGCAATGAAATAAAGTAAAAAAATGCAGAATATATAAAGAACCTGCTCCAATAGGAGACTTGAATCTGATACAGAAAATAAACTTTGAAGGAAAGTAAATGGCGGCAGAATTAAAAGCTATAAAATAAACTGATCCAAATTCAATACAAGAACAATGGGATAACTCCCCGATGTGAAAAGTTAACGCTTTCGGAACGTAAATTTATGGCCTAAGTTATACTAAGATTGGATGATCCAAAGTGTGAAAACTAGGTCCTATTTATACTAGTAATATGCCTTGGAAGCCAAGTAGAAGCTTCAAAATTCATGGGAGAGGAAAGTGGTAGTCATGGGCTTCATTCTTCATATGACTTTGACTGATCCGTGTAAAGTAAAGATGGCGACCGCCATGTTCCCAAAATGGCTGAATATGGCCTTTTAACCTTTGAGTCGTGGGAGAAATGGTCCAGCTCATGGCTACCTCCATGGCCAACGCCATATGGGACGCCATGTGTACAATTTACACCAAAATCTCTTTTTTTCATCTGTTTTGCTTCGTTTCTTCATGAACGGCTATCATTTGGCTACTTACCTGAAAACAAACATAATGTAACATAATACAACGAAAACATAATAAAAGACACTAAATAGCGTGTGAATCGAGTCAGAATATGCGATATATTTTCATGTTATCAAACTCCCCCACACTTAGACCATTGCTTGTCCTCAAGCAATCAACCAACATGGTAAAAATAAATCAGTATGGTTCGAAACAAAGGCACAACGAGACTCTAATCGTATGTGGCTGCTAGGCCAGTTTTAGATTGATAGCTACCAAATATCAATACCTTGGATACCGTAACAACACAATTTCAAAAACTCCCTCCCTATGCAAACCAATCTGAATCATGCCATTATAACTCAATCTAAGTATCTTGTTCTTTCTCACCCAATTTCGTTCAAGCGCAATCATATTAAGCCCTTTATCCTCACACGTACATGGTAAGTAAACCTGTTTGTGACTATGATCTCATCATATTTCGTTTTTCTCTTTTTCTTGGCAAATATGCTTAAGCATCAATTTAACTTAAAGAGCCTGTACCGTTGGGCTAAGTGTTCTAGTGGGGACCACCTAACTTAGTGGCAACATATCTTATCATTCATTATTTTCTCTTAACTTCTCATTTTAAACCAGAGATCATACACTATATTGCATCGGTTTCTTACTTAGTGTGTGCTTAAGATGATGTTGACTGCTATTATAAACTACTCAGGGGTTACTTTAAAAACTAAATTAAGGTTTCGACATAATGGCAACTCAAATTTATTTTGCATGTTTAGGGGGTTTAGGGTGTAAAGACGGTATCAATATTATCGAAACTTTCCCAAGTCTCTCTAACACAGCCTAAATTAAAAACAAACTATATACATTAAGAGTGTCGTGCCATGAATAAAAGATATTTTTTGTTAGGGGTCCAAATTTTGTGAAATTCAATAAACAACTGAAAACCACACATAAAGACTCGACAACACACGCGATGACTCAACAAAATACGAAAAACAGGAAAAATCCTAAAAACACGAAATAAACTAGAAGACAATAAATCTACCTAGAAAGTAATAAATGAAAGTGGAAAAATTCCTCCCCCCACACTTAAACCAAACATTGTCCTCAATGTTTTGATAAAAGATTGAAAAAGAAAAGACGGAACTTGTATGAATTCTACGGCGAGCCACCACAACCAAATCTACTATGATCCTTCCCTTGTTGTCCTTGTCTTCACTGACCACTTCTACTTTGGCGGCGGACATTTTGAGATACTTTCATTTGTTGAAACTGCTCTTGCATTGTGCACATGTTTGCTTGGGTTTCTCGCATCACTTGCATATGGATGTTAGTTTTGAGCTTGAGACACTTTCATCTCTTTTTGTTACTAATATGTGGTGTAAAATAGGCTATCATGTTAATCATCACGAGATCTTCGACTGCATAATTCTTGAAGCAGCTCATCATATTGCCCGCTTCTAGAGGAAGTACCTGCAAAAGTGTTAGAAAAATACGGTGCGGTGTGTGCAGGTGGATCATAACCATGTGAAGAACGAGGATGAGGTGAGTTATGGACGAGAGAGTCATGCTCTCTCATATCAAACTAATCATCGGTGTCATCACCAGCAGCGACATTCACAGGAATATCCGTGGGCACCTGGTCATGTCCAAGACGTCATCTAGAGAATTTTCGCCTAGATGTAGCTGAGATGTAACAAGCGATGCATTTATTTATTTTTTGTAAATTCAAAGAATAAAAGGAAAACACTAAATTAAAAACTCGTAGGTTTCCTCCCATGTTGCGCTTGTTTTTACGTCGTTAGCTCGACGGCCCAGGAGTGTAAGTACTCATGATGGTTCTTTCGAGAATGACTCCTCGATCAAACTTTTAATATTCTTCGATTTCCAGGGCCACTTATCAAGCTATCTCACATATCCCTCACCTTTTCTTTTCTTCTTTCTGTGTGGTGGTTCATTCTTTAGAACTTGTGGTGGTGGTTCTGGCTCTATCTTGAGTATTAGCTTTTCAGTTTTTGGTGTACTTTTTTCATCCACCAATTCGAAGGTTAACCTTCCCCTCTTAACACTAGTAATTTCCCTAGTTTCATAGTCCTCTAATTTTCTCTTTTTATGCAGGACCTCAGGCAAGGGTACATTAGTGTGGGGGAAATGGTCCAGATCATGGCTACCTCCATGGCCAACGCAATGTGGGACGCCATGTGTACAATTTACACCAAAATCTCCTTTTTTCATCTGTTTTTTCATTTCTTCATGAACGACTATCATTTGGCTACTTACCTGAACACAAACATAATACAACATAATACTACGAAAACATGATAAAAGACACTAAATAGCGTGTGAGTCGGGTCGAAATATGCGATATATTTTCATGTTATCAGGAAGTACTTAGACTTGTTTGCGGTAGGCTTAGAAGGTGTTTTCCTAGGAAAACGACTCCCCCTGGCAGAATTTCGAGTTCGCGCACTCAGACAGTATACGCTCGCGAGTAGCGGTCTACGACATGTATTCGGAAAACCAGTCTGCAGGTCCTTTGTACTCCCAAGACTCGTGTGGCTTATCTTCTTTTCTATTCCCCCCTCCTCGGCGGGGCGCTAGGTGGTCATCATGCCTCGAAACTCTGGCGCTTTCTTGATTCTGCAAGTCTCGAGCGTTGTTGGCAGCTTCTTTCTCTTCATACTAAATATATGCCTGGGCCTTGAGGAGGAGGGAATCCAATGATGCAGGTGCTTCAATGCCGAAGACTTTGGCGAAGTCGCTTCGTGGGCGCATTCCCCGCTTGAGCAAATACTTCTTTATGTCATTGGTCGTGGAGACCTGGACAACTTCCAGATTGAACCTCTCAATGTATGCTCGGAGGGATTCATCTTTCCCTTACGTGATTCCTTCGAGCGTCACCTCGAAATTTAGATGGCGAAGAGAAGCGGTGAAGTGCCTCGAAAACTGTTTCCCATGGTCTATCTAGGAAGTGATAGATTCGTTAGCGAGGCTCTTGTACCATATCGTGGCACCCTTCCTCAAAGTGGTGAAGAATCTGCATTTGATGGCGCCTCAGACAACGCGATAATCGAGCAGAGCATCAATTTTTTTGATGTGCTCGTCGGGATTTGTTGTTCCATTGTATGTTCCTAGGTTCGGTGGTTTTTCCAGTCTGACGGGAAGGGGAATGCCCATGATTTCTCAAGATAACAGACCACGAAGGTCATCTTCGTCACTCCAAATCAATGAGCGCGGGAGATAATGGTCGTACTACTCTCGCCGAGGGTTGCCCCGTGGCAGCGAGTCCTTTGACCAACCCTTCGATTTACGCTTCAAGGGATATGGCCTCTCCAACTGCAGGCGAAGGCCTAGTCGTCGCGGTGACGGGCTTCGAGATTCATATCGTCGATGTCTCCATGGGGAAGAGCGTGAGCGACGATCCTTCTCCAAAGCTCCGATCCTTTTATTCTGTTGGTAGATCAACACATTGATCTGGTTAAGCGCTACGAACAGGGTCGCCATGGTCGGGTCGGAATTGGGTGGCACCAGATTCAATTGAAATATCTCCGGAGTCTTCTCCAGAGCTTTCTGGACTCTGCGAGTTTCGACGTATTGGACATCGTGGTCGGCCGCGTCGTCGAAGGAGGGGGAGATGGTGCACCCGTCTCTCCTCGGCGGGGGTGCTTTCCTCCAAAAGCGGCATACCATTATTGTTGTCGGCGTCATGGACGGGAGAGAGGACAGTTCGTGACTGCCGTTGTTGTCGTCGCGATGACCGACCTTGATTGGTTTCTGAGATTTTTTGTTTTGATCTTTGGTTTCAAGGGAAGTAAAGATGGGGAAACAGATTTCCTACAAACGGTACCACTGATTCGAGTAGCTGATCAGAATAAGTGTATGACCAACAACACGTCCGCGGTCTTGAAGGGCGACGAAGAGGGGTATACCTGCAGGCACTCCGATGCTTAAGTTAGTTCGCGTGAAGATGTAAGTAAGAAAGGATGAAAAATAGAATCCAGAGATGAGGGTTTTTATAATGAGCCCCCAACGCTTAGCCAATGGTCTCCGCTGTGGGCTGAGTGTTTAGGCCCACAACAGATGACTACCAGGACTTCCACGTGAAAGTAGGGATAAACAGCTCGTGCTCATCGTCCTGGATCAACCACTCCGCACTCCCCGAATAGTGGATGAACTTATCCGTTACGAAGGGTCAAACGTCTCCACGAGGGACATGAGTTCAGTTGGTGACGTGTTTTTGGGTGAGGGGCACGTGGAGAACGTGTTCTTCACTGCCTCTAACGAGATGGACTAACACTCTGAGCCGTTCTTGATGCAGAACTGTGTTGGACTGTGCTCGACGCTGCGTCAGCCACAGATATTGTTCAGATTTATTTTCATTCAAGATTCTAGCAGAACTAAAATTAAAAATCATCGGATATTGGTACAAACAAAACATGTACTCTTTTTTTTTTTTGGCGTAGAAATTTAATAACTCAATTTTTTTAAAAAAATGAATATTTATCACTTGAGCTACTTTAACAAAAATATGTCTTTTATATATAAACTCTTTGGATATAGTCTTGAATATTCGTTTTTTCTCCCTCTTGTCACCGACCAAAATATGAAATAAACTTAGATCGTAATTAAGTTCCATAACTTTATTACATGCACCATTGTAACAATTGACTTATGACAATCAACTACAACAACCACAATAAAACTATGGGCAGGGCAAGCACACTTTATACCCCCCCAAAAAGAAAACAATGGGTTAGGCAAGCACACAGACTATAAAATTTGACTCGACCTATAGCCAAACATATGAATGAAATGCAATTCACTCTAAAATAGTTCATATTCACTAAAATAGCTCAATATTGACACGTGTCACTGTTAAAAATGGAATTAAAAATGACACGTGTCATGACTAAGATTGTTCATAGATTCTTTTTTTTCTTTCTTTCAGTGGACCCCACTACGACAAAGAGAGAACGGAACGGAAGTGAAAACTTATAAAGAAAGAAACAACACCGTAATACATGTGGTCACATCCCACCACTTCAGTTATTTCTGCTTGAGAAAACCGACAACATAGAAATGATAACTAAACAACAACGTTAACATTCACAAAAACCATAACACTCTCATATTTAGTAACCACCACCCTCTTCTTCTTTTCTTAATTATCATCCTCTTCCATTCAATCGCAATGTTTCAGTTTTCTGGTGAGTCATTCATCGCATTGATATAGATGTTTTACTTTTCTGTGTCGGAACAAAATCCTAAACTACGTAACCATGTTTTGTTCGATGATTAACATTAATGTTGGTCTTGTGGATCGTAATAATCTTTTTATGAGTATTCTTTCATGTCCATTTATGTTTTGGACAGATTACATGTTATGAGAAGAAGCATAACAGGTATGTATGTGATGATGGCATCAACAGAAGATGCTTCCAAATTCACTTCTCGTAAGTCTTCATGCGTCCAACCATGGTGGAAAACTACAGATATAGATGAATTAGCGTACTTGGTTTCACAGAAATTGCTAAATCATGTTGAGAATTGTGATCTTCCACCTCCTCCTCGAAAGGCAAAGGAAAATTTGGATTCAGGATTGATGCATAGAGAGATGGAACGTTCATCCAATCAAGGACATTTCTATATTTCTTTTGACAAATTCTCAAGGTTTTTTCGTTTACAGTGTTTTACTAAGTGATTAAGATTAACATGTTGATTTGCTTAAGATATTCAATTTTTGTTATAGTTATAGTTCTGTTCATGAGAGTGAGACAGAGGAAAATTTTGAGGGAGACCACAGCAAAGCTCGATTGATGGAAGCGTTGCGTTGTTCACAAACACGCGCGAGGGAAGCGGAGGAGTTAGCCAAACAGGCTTACGCGGAGAAAGAGCACATTGTTGCACTCTTTTATATACAAGCTTCACATCTTTTTGCATACAAGCAATGGTGTAGACTGTTACATTTGGAAGGCCTAAGCACTGGGATACAGAATAAGCATACATCGGTATCGAGTCTCTTCCACGACGCTTCGTTTGTAGGTAAGAAACCATTGGTGAGAAAGGGAGAAATTGTTGATGAGAAACATGAAAAAATAGACAAGTTGAAAAGTGATGTATCAACAACATATGATGTTGCATTTGCTTTAGGATTGAGTCTTGTTGGAGCTGGATTACTTTTAGGATGGACTGTTGGGTGGATGTTACCTCGTATGTAGTTTTGTATAAAATTGGTAAATAGAGAGAGTGAGAGAGTTCCATTTTGTAAATAGAGAGAGTCCCATTGGTTAGAAATTATTGAAAAACTTCTTTTACTTTACAATTTCTGCAATCACCATTTTGATATATCAATATGACATTGCTACATAATACACTACTAATTATTCATGAATTTTCTTTTCTGAAATTTAAAGCATTTCTTATAGAGGAGGAAAAATATAATTTAGAATTTATATTATTAGGTATTAGTATTGTTATTGGATTATTGTTGTATTTAGGTTTTTAATTTTTTATTTATTATGAACATTATATATGTAGTGTCCTTGACACATTTTAGAGTATCAATGAAATCAAAAGTTATATGATATTATTTTTTATCTTTATTAATTTTTAGGGTTCTTATCATGTCTTATTAGAGTTCTTAATTAAGCATCCTAACAATTAGTGCTTTCATTTTGAACTTCAATCCTTCCTTCTATGGCCTATCCATATTATCATTCCTACACTCCATACATTCCATAATAACAACAACACATAATTTCTACTTCACCTCAACAATCATCCTCCACCTTCCATAAATATTAAGTTACCATAACTACCAACCTCAATCTCAAAATTTCTATTCACAACTAAAAACTCTAAAACAATATTTGATTGAAACTCAGAAAATCGAAAATGAATATAGAGAAGAGTTGAAAGAAATGATTCAAAAATTTTGTTACTCTCTCAAATCATCAGATCTGTATGGAAGACAACCAGAACAACCAAAAGATGGATTTCCTTTCATCTCAAATGGTTCAAACAATGTTTCTTCTGACTTTAGCAATCTCACAAATGAGTCATTACACAAACCACACTCTCAAAACCTTCATTAATGGAGACACCGTCAAGTTCCGATCATACAACTCAACTCACATCATTCTTTGATTCTTCATCAATGCTCATGGCCAAGACTCCCTTCAAAGGAAATGTGTATCTGTATAATATCGACTTTGTGATTCCACCAAAACCTCCAGATTCATGCTTCTCGAAGACTATAGCGAAACCTCCAGATTCAAAACCATTTCATTTCAACAACTTCAAACCTCCTTCCAAGGTAAACATATTTTTTGATTGTCAACAACCTTCACTAAACATCTCAGTTATAAATCAATTGCTTACTGATCTTACCTGATCAGAAAGGATCAATGGCCTGCCACACGTCGTTGAATTGTACCTTCCACCAGAGGTAGGTGTACCTGCAAGGCACTTCGATGCTTAAGTAAGTAAGGGATCAGAGTGGAAGAGCAACTACAGAGAAATAGATGTAGAGAATAGAATACCTGATCCTCTAGTAAAAGAGGGTATTTATAGAGAGACCCCATCGCAGGGCCAGCGGTTACTTGCATTGGGCCAGACTGCCAGATCCAACCCAAGTAACTGCTAGGGCTTACGTGGCGTAGTGAAGACCAACACGTGGTCTTCGCCCTAGATCAACTGCCTCGTGATCTTCGGAAGGTGGGTTGACAAACTCTTTCGGAGGTGGATAGTTGTCTGATGACGTGTCCCTGTGTGGGGGAGCACGTGGAGAAAACGTGTGATTCTGCCCGCCAAAGGAGTTGTCTGCCCGACATATGTGGCTCGTGCCCGATATGGGAGGATTGGGCCTTTCCAACATAGTGTTGGGTTGGGCCTGCCCGACTGATGGGCAGGTTCTGGCCCAATCCAGAACACTTACCATCCTTAATTATGGAATCTCATTTGATCCTCAAATATTGACAAAATTATGGAAAGATTCAACTATAGATGAATCCATGGCTGCTAATGTATTGTTAAATCTACTGACTTCTTGTCATTCTAAGATTCTCATTCTTAGTGTTGCTCATATTCTTGATTATGGAAAAAGTGAACTAAATAGATCTTCCAACACTCTATTTTTAGCTTTTGCCCACAAGTTGTTTGTTAAAATGCCTTTGACACCCATTTGTGTGAACACTACATTCTTTCAAGAATTGGAATTTTTTTTACTCTAATTGAGAGTTCTCCTTTACTTGAAAGGTTGCAATACAACTTCACTGAATTTAGAATTGTCTGGAACTTACTTAGTCCCTATTTCATCAAGAGTTTCAATTCCTCCATATTGGATTTTCACCTTATTTTTCCATATCACCAAATTTCAATTTCTTCAATTGCAAAATTTTGGCATGAAAGGAATTTGAGTATAATTACAAATAGAACAATTAGTGTGTATTTTTAAATTAAAAGAGGTGAAGAAACCTTGTTGGATCTCATCAAATGTGATAGCCAATTGAAACTGATTTTATACACAGTAGTTACTGATAAGATGGTTATTGGAGAAACCCTTTTGTGGGATGACAAAGAAATTATAATTATGGTTTCTTTGAAATGCTCACATTGCTTAAGGTTGTGTTCGTTTACTCATGGTAACATATCATACTGTCAAATTCTTATAAGGTGCACCCAACTAAGATGCATATATTGTATCATTATCATTGAGTGCATGACTTTTATCACATTTAGTTTCCTTGAATGTTTTGATAAAGTTCTATTAGAATCCAATGGAAAACTTCTTGGAAATCTAACAATCTACAAACTAACTGCTTATGCAAATCTTGGAGAAAAATTTGTCACATATTTCATTATAGAGAGGAACATAGGAATGTTGGATGCTCATGACTCTAAGTTTTTGTTAGTTTACACTAAATACTTCTGGAGCTGTTATTTTTTCCTATACATTCTTGTTGTACCAAAAGTAAAAGGAAAGAAATGGGATACAAAGAGCGGGTCAATGAGCGGTTCTTGGTAACTTCTAAGCAAAAACCGAATTCACATCAGAATGAGAGGAATCCTGAGGTTGTGCGGGTATGAGTCGGCATGGATGAAAAAAACTTATAATAATTGATTGGTACTAGCTATACCAATAAGATGCATATTCTTTTTAGTAGCTTAATAAATAAGAGCTTCATAGTTAAACGTGCTTGACTTGGAGTAGTATTTAAATGAGTGATCTTCTGGGAAGTTTTTCGAAAAGCGTGTGAGTGAGGATAAAACATGCTGAAAAGACCTGTGTTAGTTTGTAAGGTCAGTCGGTTATCTTGAAAGCAGTTTGAGGTGTTACAAAATGGTATTAGAGCAGACATCTCCAAGTATGATGTGGTCCGGGGACGAACCAAGTGGAAGATGGTGGGAATGTAAAACTGGAGGCCGACGAGGGAGAAAAGTGCTCGCTAATGCACAAGGCATGAAAATAAGCGACTCTTGACATCTTCTAGGAAAAAACTGAATTCACATCGGAATAAGAAATGTCTTGAGGCTGTGTAGGTATGAGAATGTATGGTTGAAGGAAAAATTATAAGGATTGATTGATACTACCTATACTAGCAAGATGCTGTTGCACCCTAAAAATTTGCCCAACCTTATTCACTTGGTTTATGTTTCAATTGCATTAGCATTTGCATATAGGGCCATGTACATAGGTTACTCATCTGCATAGCATAAGCATAGCAAGTCAGCTAACAGGGGACCAATCATTATTCTCATCTCTAGAGGCCTATCAAGAGGTTATTATCCTGATTCAACCTCATTCAAGTCATCAGAAAAGAATTTGGAAGCTATCAAGTCAATGGATCAAGCAGTTCATCTATCTCCTAACTGAGGGTGTCTGAGGATCAACAAAGAAATGGTGAGCTGTGGGCTGAGCATGGGGAGTATCCATACATCTTGGAGGACTTAGAAAGTCATTTGGAGAAGGAGAAAAGTCATTGGTGAAGTCACAAGAATTACAGTTGAAGACAGTCAACTAGGGTTTCATCTGGGTCAACCCTGGGTCAACTCTAGGTCAATTGACTGATTGAAAGGCATTAAGGACTATTGGAGAGATGTGGGGTTCATAATTTGACATGAAGAATAAGGATATGTTGTTATGCTAAGAAGAAATCAAGAGAAATCAAGGAGAAGAGGAGGTTCTAAATTAGGGTTTCTAGGTAAAATTCCCTGGTTTAGGTCAAACGTCCAAGCAATATAAGTCAAAATGCAAGCTTCAAATGGATCCTTGGCCAACAAGAAACTTGTAGAGGATCTCAAGACCTTTAATTTGAGTGGTGGAAGACATCAAGGAGATTTCTAGAACTCAAGTTATGGCTCTTGCAAGTTAGGGGTCACCAGATGATACTGAAATTTGTCTGTGAAAGTTGACTGTCTTCTGACAAACTTTTGGCCCTCAAGGATAATTCAAATGGACTTTGGACAAGCATAAGAGTTGTTCCTCATTGTCTCCCCTTTCCAAAAAGGTATGGTATGCCTTCATATGATTTAGGGAACTCTACTTATGGCTTGTGCAAGACAGGGGTATTTTGGTAATTTGGAATTACAGGTCATTTTTTAGCCAATGCCCAAAACTCCTACAAAGAAGCTTCAAATGGAAAACTTCCCAACATCAAAGTTGCTCAAAATGTCATTTTAAGGCTAGATAAGATGTTGTGAGAGTTTGAAAATGCATGGAGCATGGATATTTTAAAATGGTCAAAATGACTTGAAAAAGGCTTATAAGTTAAAAAAGTTGAAATTGGATTTTGGTTTGAGAGATCTACAAATCCAAAATGGGGCATATGATAGATGATTTTGATTGGAATCAATATTTTGGAAACAATGGTTTATCCACATTTTTGAGTTTAGGCTTAAAAATTGGACTTCCTTTGTAATTTTGTTTCTTGCACTTTAAGGTACCATGAGAAATTGTTTGCCAAAGCCTTAATTTTGCATAAAATGCCTTGTTCTCACATGTATATCTCATATAAGGGTATTTTGAAGACTTATCATGAGTTTTATGAGATTTACTAAAAATAGTATTTTTGAATTTCTCATTACGTGAGAAGTTCTAGAACTTCCTTGGAAGCTTCTCATATGTTCTAGATCTTTCCTTTCACTTCCATAAATACCCAAGGGTGAGATCATGCCATGGTTGGTGATTCTAGTTGCTTGCAAACCATACTTTCATCTCATAACTCCAAAATTGCATTTTGATTCCCATCTCTCCCAAACTCCATTGTTTGTGCTAGCTATCATCATCATCATCATTCTCCATTGTTGTGGATTGAAAAGCAAGAAAAAGGCACCTCAAATCGTGGCTGGATCATGAGTTCTTCTCCATCACTCCAAGTGGCGTGAAGCTTCGAATTGGCATTTTCAAGAGGTATAAACCCGAGTTCTCTTCACCAGCATCATCACCATCATCCAAGGATCAATTGGCACAAGTGGCAAGGGCTGAAACAGAGTGTAGCTATCATCACCATATCCATTTGGTAAGAATACGTTTTGATTCGAATCACCATGATTAGCCATTGTTAGGGTTAGATCTTAAGTTATTTGCAATAGAGACAATCTAGGGATCATCCATGATGAGTTTAAGATCATTTCATGAAGTTTCGAAAAGTGGTGTCATTTCTTTCAAGATCAAGAATGGTTGAGATATGAAGATTAAAGGCATGTATTGTAGCTTAGTACACTCAGTGCAACAAGAGGAACACGTAGATACAATTATTTTCAAGGTTTGTTACAATTGCATGTCAAGCTTTCATGGTGGAACCATGGATTGGGGGTTTCGGTTTGCATATTCGAGGTGGTTTCAAGAGGAGATATGGACATGGTTGGATAGAGGGCAAGAAGAGGATCGTTTTTGGTCTTTATTTCGGATGTTTTCATGGAGAAACGAGTGAGCTAGAGGGAGTAGAAGATCATGGCATGGAGTGGAAATTCTGGTTTGGTTAGGGTTTTACATGAAGAAGAAAAGGGAGGGCCGTTGGATGCTCCTAAAAGTCTTGACCAAGACTTCCATCGGACGGCCGTGATTCAATTATTTATTTTTATTTTCTTTTTCAATTGCATCTTATTTTACTCATCTTCCAAAATTCATAACTAAATAAATAATGCATGTTTTTTACTCATTCTTTTTTTAATATTTTCCTTAGCATGTCTAGAAAATTAAAAAAATATAAAAATTGCATTTTATATTTTTTTCGCATTTTCCACATATTTTACAAAATAATGCATTCTTTTCCTTAATTCATTTCACACTTGAACTTGTACATTTTTGTTCATGACTTTAGAAATAGATTTTTTGCCCATTCTTTTTTGTGGTGGTTAATATTGAATTGTAGTATTCCCAGAATTTATTACTAGATTTTTTAGAATAAAATTTGATTAGTTTAGATAATTGAACTTAGGATAGTTTAATTAGGGTTTTTAAGTAGTATACTTGAACTTCAACATTTTATTTTTGGGGTTTTTAGGACAAGTTAGCCTATGGGGAATATATGGGACTTAAGGGTAGTTAAATAGGATCCCCTAGAATTTATATTAGGAATTTATATTACTATATGCTATTTTTGGTTGATTTTTGAATTGATTGATCATTTGTGTGGCTCTTAGGGCATAGTTTGTATTGTTTTGCTTTCTTTTCTTCTCCTTTGGGTGTGGAGCTTTGAAGATTGATTTGAGGACCTTGTGAAGACCTTGTGGACGAAGCACATTGAAGACTCAAGATGGAAGATCAAGTTCAAATTCATTGAAGATGCTAATGTTTGCTAGAAGACTGTTGAAGACTATAGGATTTAGGGTTAGGAAGAGCCCAGTCTAGCAACTTGATTCACAAACATAGATGGCTTTGTTTGCCTCTATCCTTTCTCTATGATTCAAAGTCTCTTTCAAATATCCACCTCCTTCCTTTGGAAGGATCAGTGAATGTATTTGAAAGATAGAACTTTTGAGAGAACACTTTCTGTTTAATGTTGACAGTTGATGAACCACCCTTGGTAGGTAATTAACTGTCTAACATTCGTTCACTTCATCTGGTTGACTGATGTTCATCCTGGAGCCTAAGACTTGAAGAAAAGCCATTGTAGACTGAGGACTGGTGCTCAAGATCTTTGCTTGAAGACTGTGAAGATAGAGACTGCTGCTGACTGAAGCTTGTAGCTGATTGGAGATGACTTGAAGATAGATATTGATGTAGAGCTGCTGTGGCTGTTTATTTTTGCTGTATTTCAGGTCTTGATGTATTGATTGGTTTTCTGGACTGTATTGTTTGCTGTTTACCTTGTTGGGTTGAAAGTGAATCCTGTTCACTTTTGCCTATTGTTTTCTAGGTTCGGGGTTGAGTGCGACTCCCTTGCCTCGCTTGTATTGCTGCATCCATGCATTTTACTGCTTTATTGTATATATGCTATCGTTTCTGTTTCCGTTTGTCCCTTAGGATCTCTGTTTCTCTCTGCGCAAGAGAGTAGCATGATAGAC
Organism: Lathyrus sativus; assembly: GCA_963859935.3. Lineage (NCBI taxonomy): Eukaryota > Viridiplantae > Streptophyta > Magnoliopsida > Fabales > Fabaceae > Lathyrus > Lathyrus sativus. Next base: position 34,638,359 of record OZ012738.1, read on the forward strand.
ATTAGGTCTTAACCCATGCATGATAACATTAGGTTAGTTTGATTCCCTTCGCAACCATAGGATAGAGTTCTGTCTCTTCTCATCTTAAAACAAACAGAAAAACATAATAAAGATTTCAAACACAATAAAAGACACTTCTTTCGTAAAAGAATGTGAACTCATCAAAACGTCATTTTTGTCCGCTTGGACTGGTAATCAGAAAAAACCTTTTTCAGAAGGAATAAAAACAATCAAAACAGACTTGTGTCGTACGTGGCCCGAACTACGTTTGCTCTGATCTTTCATGCTGTATGAAAGTACGTAGGCATAGGATGCGATATCCTAGCGAGCAACCTTCCCCTCCTTTCCCGTAGGTAGGCGAACTACGTTGACTCTGATTTCTCGTTCCAGTCGAGAATACGTAGGCATAAAGTGCGATACTTTGCCGAGTCACCTTTTTCTTTCCTTTTAACCCTTGACCTATAGTTTAGATAGAATAACAATCCATACCCGAAAACAAGCGTGGATCCCGTCGAGTACGACGGACGTGAGGGGTGCTAATACCTTCCCCTTGCGTAACCGACTCCCGAACCCAGGTTTTGGTTGCGACGACCATACCTTTCCCGTGTTGTGCGAGGTTTACTCTGAGCGTTTCCTTTCCCTCCCGTGGGATAAATAACGCACGGTGGCGACTCTTCTGTTCAGCCGGCGCCGATTTTCGCAGTAGCGACAGCTGGCGACTCTGCTGGGGATCCAACATCCCCTGGCTGCTAAGGACTGCGATGGTTCTTATGCATTTGGGATCCAACATCCCTTAAGAGAGTCAATCCCAACGCTTGTTTTCCCGTCGAGGATTTTGTATGGATTTATATTTCTGACCTTTATTTTCAGCATTATATATATTGATTGTTATTGCTGTATTGGGGGTGATGGGTGGTTCTATGATTGAGAGATAAGCCGGACCTGGGCTTGAGTGCACCTAGAATTAGAGTAGAAATTAGTGGGCGCGTGCCGGCTTTGCTTGCATTAGTGTCTCATGAAATCTACACTCGGACGAGGTTCTTCTGGTTGGCTTCTTTTTCTACCCTTTGGGTCGAAGGGGTTGTTGGTCAGCTGAATTGTCGACTCCGGGAACCGATCATTTGGAAGTTGGCTAAGTGAGGCCTCTTCAGGATTTGATGATGCCACTCCTTCTGGGAATCGTATCATCAACCCTGAAAGTCTGTGACGCCGACGACCGCATAGGATGCCATACCTTTGTCAGTTACTAGGACATCCACCTGTGAGAGGGTTTAGGGTTATGCAGGTAACTAGACCTTCAGACTACCGATTATTTCTTGATCAGAGATCCTGGGTATTTATGGAGAGTTAAGAGGTCTGTCAGAGACCAGTTGAGAGTCTTGAGGTTTGTCAGAGACCAGTTGGAGTTATGGTTTGAGGTCTGTCAGAGACCATTGTTGAAGCTTCGTTTTAGGTCTATCTGAGACCAGGGTTTGAGGACTTCTATGGAGTCTATCCGAGACTTCTTGATATGGTTCAGGCTATTCAGCTACGGCAGATGGTCCCTGTTGCATGTTACTTGCATTGCATTGTTTACATACCCATTATCATTGCATCCCATTAACGTGTGTCTGTGCTGCAGGTGCATTTGCATATCCTCCGATTCTAGTGCCCAAACTTCTAAGTATTGAGTATGGCTGGTTTGAGGAAAACAGTTGCGTATAAGCTGCCTTCACCTGATATTACTTCTTTGCGTGGTCTGATATCTCTTGCCGATGAGGAGGTTAGGAGAAGCTTCAGAATGAGTCACGGGAGATTACTGAGATTAGTCTGCAAGCCCACTACTGATGAGATGAACGGGCTATACACCTTGATGCAATTCTATGATCCCGCATTGAGATGTTTTACGTTTGCTGACTTCATTCTAGGGCCTACCATTGAAGAGTATGTGGAGTTTACTGAGTTACCGGTGCAGAACAAGGTTCCCTTTATTCACTCTGCTGCTGAGCCCAAGTTGGAGGACTTAGCCAAAGCCTTGCATATGGACGTTGCAGAACTGTTATTGACTTCTTGGCTTGGGGTTTTAGGTTTCTCTCTTGAGTTCTTGGTTGGCAAAGCTCAGGAGTATGCCAAGAACGGATGCTGGGTGGTTTTCAATGCTATTTTGGCTTTATGCATTTATGGGATTGTGTTGTTCCCTAACTTGCCCAACTTCGTAGACCTGGACGCTTTCCATCTATTCGCTGCCGGCAATCCAGTGCCAACGTTGATCGGAGACTTCTACCACTCATTGCACTACAAGAACGAAAACCGAAGGGGAAAAGTTGTTTACTGTTGTGCTCCTCTATTGAATATGTGGTTCAAAAGTCATCTTCCAATGAAGGGGTCCTTTGTGGAAAGTGCAACCACTGCTAGCTGGTCAGAACGCCTGATGAGGCTATCTTTCGAAGACATTAGATGGTTTGACAGAGACCTACTGGGGTCTGACCTTATCTTCAGTTGTCCGGGGTACCCTAATGTCCCATTGATTGGAAGGAACGGGTGTATCAACTACAACCCATCTCTGTTCGTCCGTCAGTTCGGATACGCGCTGAAGAACCCGCCAAAGGAGGAGGAAGTACAGGAATCTCTGTACTTCACCGGAGACGTGAAGGGGGAGTTACTAGCCAAGCTACAACATGCCTGGACGCGTATTATCCGAAGGGGGAAGCCGTTGTTAGGAAAGAATGATTGTCAGGCCTATGCACCTTATAGAGTTTGGATTCAGGAGAGAGCCAGTCAGTTGAGGATGCCGTTTCCAGATGCACCAATTCTTGTTCCTATTCCGGTAGCGGAGCCAACTACTGTTTCTCGGGAAGCCTACGAGCAAGTGGTGAGAGAAAAAGAAGCCTTGTTGAAGATCAACGAAGGGTTAGAGCAGGAGCTATCCCAAATACGCAGCGAGAAAAACAAGGCCGTCCATGCTTTCCAACAACAGATTGAGCAAATAAACAGATTAGGCGCTGAGCTAGCTGAGGAGAGGAAGAAACGCGAACGTCTGGGGCAAGAGTTCAGAAGCTCCCATGACATGCTCGAATCCAAGAAGAAAGCGCTTGACATCGCTCACCGAGAGATCTCTTCTTGCAATAAGACCTGGAATGCCACGCTCACCAACAATAAGAAAAGGGAGGATAAGTTGAAGCAGCAAATCTCCGACCTCGAAGAGCAGTTGAAGTCCAGCATCGATAAGTGCGAAGAAGAAATGATGTCCAGGTATAGTCTCCAGAACGCACTGAACAAGGCCATCAAAGGCAGAGATGAAGCTATGTCTCAGAAACGTAAACTAGAAGATCGCTTCGGAGATGGGGCATGGGAAGAAACTGCTGAAGACGTGCGCCGTGTTCTTAAGAAGAGAAACCAACTTGTTGAAGGGCTGCTTGATCGACCAAGTCATCCGGAGACCAAGAAATTGCTAGAAGAGTACCAGACTTCTGGGAGTGTTTGATCATGTCATGTAGTAACTTGTATGCTTTATTTGCACAGTGCTGACCATCACCAGGATTGTTGGTTGAGGTCATGCCTTCTTATTGTACTCTCAGTGACATTGTATTCCTGGCTTATTAATTTCTCTGCAATATATGAGGCTTTCTGTGATTCAGCTCTGATATTTATATTTCTAGCACTGTCACTGCACCGGCACCTCCACACTAGAATCGGGGAATGAATTTCCCTAATGCACAGACACACACATTGCATTGCATTCATATTCATATTGCATTACAGGTAATTATTAAACTGTAGCTCATCTCCTGTATCTCTCAGGTCCCCCAGGATTATCGACTGAAGAATTCCCTAGCATTCAACCAGAAGCAGCAGCAAGGAAGTCATGAGTCAGGATCCGACTGAGATGCAAGAGGTGCACGACAACATAATGCGGCTCACACAGGTAATGGAAGCCATGGCCGAGAGTCAGAAACAGTTGCAGAACATGGTGCAGCCTCTGATTGCGAGGGCTGATGATAGGGCTGCCGACTTTGCTCAGCTAGAGAATCAAGGTTTCCTCCCAGGCCGCATACGCCAACTTGTGGGGATAGCCATCAAACAGGTTCAAGCAGAATTAACGGATGTTCGAGGCCAGCTGGGGCAGTTCACGAAAGATATGCAAGAGTTGCGCTCGAATCAAGAGACGCTAGAAGAAGAGAACTGCCGACTGAAGGCACAGATATGGTTGATGGCTGAAGTATTAAGGAACGTACTCAGGAGAGAAGGAGGGCAAATGTTGGAAGACGCGGCTGGCTTATCTGTTCCTCAGGGGTCTGAAGAACCATTACCCACGCAGGATAGGCTTAAGAGACCCTCTCCACGGTTCGAAGCTCAGGAGTCTCCTCGTCAGCAGTCGCAATTGATTTTGCAGGATAACTCAAGGAGGTGGGGTAAGAGAATGAGGTTTTCTAACAGAGTATTTGATGAGATCCCTGTGGATTATGATCAGCTGGTGCAACTCTTGTTCCAACTTCAACTGGTTGAGCCCCGCATTTTGGTTCCACTGACAGGGCAGCCGCCACCAGACTATGACCTGAACGCCCATTGTGCCTTCCACTCCGGAGCACCGGGGCATAGCATTGCAAACTGCAAAGCTTTTAAGCATAAGATTCAAGATTTGCTGGATGAGAAAATAATTGAGTTTGTACCGGGGGGCATAAAAGTTGCAGGGACTGATATTCCCATTTCTCCGCCAGAGGTTGCAGATGAATCGAGGTATATCCCAGAGCCACTGGAAGCTAAGTCTCCATGTCCACAACAGTTGCTAATGCCAGGGTTGAACTTAAGGATGATAACACGTGAGCCTAAGGAAACGTCCGAGCAAAGCCAGCAGCCTACAAGACGCCAGTATACGACTCAGCAAAGAATTCGGGAAAAAAAGCCAAGGAGGGTGTTTGAGAAGCCTCCCTCAACGTACGCAGATTTGTTACAGACACTACTAAGATTGAACTTGGTGGAGAAAAGAACTCTGGCGCCAATAACCGGCACTCTGCCGGATGGCTATGATGCGAGCAGGCACTGTGAGTTCCACTCCGGGGCTCCCGGACATGATATTGAAGGTTGCCACGCGTTCAAGCATAACGTCCAAGATTTAATCGACAGCAGGGTCATTAACTTCTCCGATAGGGTCCCTAAGGTGGTGCAAAGCCATAGACAAGCAAAAGCCGGGGTGATGAAAAGGTTTCCCAGATTTGATCGGGCCGGTGAAAGAAGATCGAGACAGCAGTAGACTACCCCTGATGATAGCTTCTGAGAATGGTTGACTCGCCAATAAGTCAAAGTGTAGGAAATCCAGTTCTGAGACACCGACATTTTTCATGTTATCTTGTTCATGTCCGCGCATTCGTAGTTTCTTTTCTGTGTAATTGCAAATTTCGCTCTTAAAACTTGTTGTTTTTCAATTGATATTAATAAACGAAATGAATATGCATGTTTTGAATTAATCCAGTCGTGTTCACTCTTTGTTTTACTTTAATGCTTAATGCTTGTTTTAGCAGGAATCTGGGGAGGATGACGAAAACAGATGACGAATAATATTCCGATCGTATGCTTTTGGATAAAAAACTTGTTGATGAAATACAGGCATTGTTTCAATCCATAAACACTGGAGATATAAGGAAGGTAATCCCTTGATAACCCCTTTCGAGCCAGTAGTAGGAGGTTCTTTTCGAAAATGAAAAAACCCCAAATCTTAACCCGGGGCAGGGTAGGTGTCAGTTAGTTTGACCAAGCGTTCGAATCGTGGAAAGAGTGTCCGGTTGAGGATAAATCACACTTGTATAAGTCGTGCCTAAAGAACCGCAATGGTTAAACCTTGCCGACAAAGAGTGAAACAGTCACATTACTCCACAAGAAGTCAGACAAACCAGTGTCACACGACTTGTTCAAAAAAAAAAAGAGAACGAAAAGTGAAAAGAATCAAGAGCCCGCTAAGTCAAAACTTGAAAACAAATGACTTAGGCAAAAACAGGGGCATCCCGCTGGACTGGAAAATCAAAAGAATCTCAAAAGACACTTAGTCCAGGCAAAAGTTAGGGAACGAAAAAAAAACGAAAGACGAAAAGGATTGTCAAAGAAAAGAACAAATCTTCGAAAAGGACAAAAGTCGTGTGATTCTAGGCACCCAAAGACGAAAAGAAAATGATCGTCACTCAAAAAAGAAAAACGCATGGTATCCTGAACCATCACTCCTATCATTCCACCTCTAATAGGTGAACGCTGAAGTCAGATTAGCTGAACATAGGATTAAAGAACATCACGAAGAATGGGTGGGTCGAAATAAATTTTGAGCCTATATCTTTCCTTGTTAACCGTGAACCTGACCACGTTACAACCCGCAAAAGTCCTAATTGAAACAGGTTTTGTCCGAGGGCATACGTCAGTAAAGATCTCGTCGATTCTGACTCCTAAAAGGGTTCCTCTTACCAGCTTTCATATTGACATTTTGATAATTGATTCATTACATGTCACAAAATTTTTTTTAGTGAGCAGACTTGAATTTTGAAACTGTCATATGCATTGCGTTTAATATATCTTTTATGCAGAACAACTTGTGTTACCTGCGAGTAAGCGCATGCCGACAGGAAAGATTCCTACAGTGGAAGGTATGATCAGGATAAAATGCAGAATGCCCAAATATTTCGTGAACTAGGGCAAGCTATACTGATTAATTCAGGTAGAGTCGGTCATCCTAGAATCAGTAAATCCGGGGCAGTCAGGTCAAGATTTGGCAAATCTCTCATAGCTATGGGCAGTGCTCCACGACACAGTCGATTAGAGACAAAAGATTGTTGCGAGACCGGGGCATGTCACCCTAGAAGCACGAAAGTTATGTTCTTGAAACACCCCTTCGAGGTCCGAAATGTAGAAGTCGTCCATGTCTGGTCGTCAGGATACAAAGACTGTAGGGTCCATTCCAAAACTGTTGCAGATTCAGGGGCAAGCTGGGCATGTTAGTATCCCCGAAGCGGAGTTCTCTCCTTTCAGCAAGTGTCCTTTCCTCCCAGTAGAACTCGAAGATTAAGACTCTCCCCAGCAGAGTTGGTTGTGGGTCCTGGCATTTATTTTGTCAGGGATACTGTGTAATATCAGTTCACTCTCCAGCAGAAATCTAATCGTACTGTGCACATCTGCTATTCCCCAGCAGAGTTATATTCCCCAGCAGGATGCTACTTCAACAAGGTGTTTGGTTTAAGTTCCTAATTTCCCAGCTGAGTCGACTTCACTCTTACAGCATTTATTTTGCTGGAATAATTCTGTAGCACCTGGCTATCCCCAGCGGAGTTGGCATTATCTTTAGCATTTATTTTGCTGAAGCGGTTCCTGTATCCCAGCAGGTGGGGAGAGCACTTGCTCAAATGAACTACCAAACACTCAAGATCTCGGCATGAGATATTCAATGATAATGTCAGTTTCGGCAGTATTCCCCACAGAGTTACCAGGATAAGTCTCTCTTTATTCCCAAGCAGAGTTATTTGTCATCAAAAGGTTTCATGAACCAGAATTTCAGAAGTGGCCTCCGGGCATCAGAGCAGGCATCTGGTAGTTTGGTTTCCAGATATCCCCAGTAGAGTCCGCCTCAAAGTCGTTGCCACGTCAGTGCTAAGAAGTTTGTGGGTCGGGACCAATGAAGAAGTGAGTCCTGACGTGGACAAGTTGTATTTCCCCAGCGGGTCGAAGACGCCTGAGTCCTGACGTGGACAAATCAAGACGAAACATGGGTCCTGACGTGGAACGAAGTTGTTTCCTTACGTGGACATATCAAGCCAGAGTCTTTACATGGACAGATTGATAACGTATTCATTACATGGAAAAAGATCATATTCCTTACGTGGAAAGATTGGAGTCCTTACGTGGACAGATTAAGATTGTGTTCCTAACGTGGAAAGATGGAGATTCCTTACGTGGAAAGATTTGAGTCCTCACGCGGACATATCAAGATTGATTCCTTACGTGGAAAGATTAGAGTCCTTACATGGACATATCAAGAGGAGATTCCTAACGTGGAAAGAAGGTAGATTCCTTACGTGGAAAGTTTAGTCCTGACGTGGACAGATTCAGATCAAGATCATTCCTTACGTGGAAAGATTGGAGTCCTTACGTGGACAGATTAAGATGGTGTTCCTGACGTGGAAAGGTGGGTCCTAACGTGGACGATGTTCTCCTTACGTGGAAAGACAATGTTTCCTTACGTGGAAAGAAGATGGTTTCCTTACGTGGAAAGACGAATTTATTCCTTACGTGGAAAGAAGTTGGTATTCCTTACGTGGAAAGATTGAGTCCTTACGCGGACATATCGAGATGGATTCTTTACGGGGAGACAAGTGCATTCCTAACGTGGAAGAGTTTAGTCCTGACGCGGACAGATCCAGACGAAGTCTTATTCCTTACGTGGAAAAATGGTGATTCCTTACGTGGAAAAGAGATTGATTCCTTACGTGGAAAGTTTAGTCCTGACGCGGACAGATGGAAAAGAAGTTGATTCCTGACGTGGAAAGAGAAGGTGTTTCCTTACGTGGAAAAGTTTAGTCCTGACGTGGACAGATCAAGGTTTAATTCCTAACGTGGAAAGATCAGAGTCCTTACGTGGACATATCAAGAGCATTCCTTACGTGGAAGAAAAATGGTTTCCTTACGTGGAAAGACGAATTTATTCCTTATGTGGAAAGATTGAGTCCTCACGCGGACATATCAAGATTGATTCCTGACGTGGAAAGAAAGAGATTATTCCTGACGTGGAAGAGTTTAGTCCTGACGCGGACAGATCTAAGAAGTTATTCCTAACGTGGAAGAAGAAGATAGATTCCTTACGTGGAAAGTTTAGTCCTGACGTGGACGGAAAGAAGAAACGGTATTCCTTACGTGGAAAGAAGAAGCATTCCTAACGTGGAAAGAAAGATGGATATAGTATTCCTCACGTGGAAAGATTGGGGTTCCTTACGTGGAAAACTTGTGATTCCTAACGTGAAAAAAGAAAGAGTCCTTACGTGGACAAAGCAAAAGAAGACGTATTCCTTACGTGGAAGAGTTTGACAAAGCAGAGAAAAGTCACCCCTGACGGGGAAAAGCGATGTATTCCTTACGTGGAAAGGTGAGTCCTAACGTGGACAATATTATTCCTAACGTGGAACGGTTATTCCTTACGTGGAAAGGTGAGTCCTAACGTGGACGGTGGTATTCCTAACGTGGAAGAGTTTATTCCTAACGTGGACGATTTATCTCTGACGAGAAGGCAGACGAGCCGTCCCCAGCAAAGTTGTTGAAGTTTTTTCCGAGTTGACAGCAGATAGAGTCCTGACGTGGACAAGCAAAGGACGAAGTTTCCGATGATTCAATCTTTTTCAGGATGATGAGAAGAATCCCCAGCACGGTCGCACGAGATCAGTGGGTTGCCGTAACAATTAAATTCAGCTGATGAATGTCGTTTCCCAAGCAGTGGCGCAGTTTATTTCTGCGGTTGGCAAATTTCTGGGTTCCTAGTATTCAACCGTCTCGTACCGCGAATGTCTGAAGGTTCCGGGCTCTTCACCCAATCGGGTCCAAGCCGCTTGAATAGGGGCAGCTATTGCACCCTAAAAATTTGCCCAACCTTATTCACTTGGTTTATGTTTCAATTGCATTAGCATTTGCATATAGGGCCATGTACATAGGTTACTCATCTGCATAGCATAAGCATAGCAAGTCAGCTAACAGGGGACCAATCATTATTCTCATCTCTAGAGGCCTATCAAGAGGTTATTATCCTGATTCAACCTCATTCAAGTCATCAGAAAAGAATTTGGAAGCTATCAAGTCAATGGATCAAGCAGTTCATCTATCTCCTAACTGAGGGTGTCTGAGGATCAACAATTGAAATGGTGAGCTGTGGGCTGAGCATGGGGAGTATCCAGACATCTTGGAGGACTTAGAAAGTCATTTTGAGAAGGAGAAAAGTCATTGGTGAAGTCACAAGAATTACAGTTGAAGACAGTCAACTAGGGTTTCATCTGGGTCAACCCTGGGTCAACTCTAGGTCAATTGACTGATTGAAAGGCATTAAGGACTATTGGAGAGATGTGGGGTTCATCATTTGACATGAAGAATAAGGATATGTTGTTATGCTAAGAAGAAATCAAGAGAAATCAAGGAGAAGAGGAGGTTCTAAATTAGGGTTTCTAGGTAAAATTCCCTGGTTTAGGTCAAACTTCCAAGCAAAATAAGTCAAAATGCAAGCTTCAAATGGATCCTTGGCCAACATGAAACTTGTAGAGGATCCCAAGACCTTTAATTTGAGTGGTGGAAGACATCAAGGAGATTTCTAGAACTCAAGTTATGGCTCTTGCAAGTTAGGGGTCACCAGATGACACTGAAATTTGTCTGTGAAAGTTGACTGTCTTCTGACAAACTTTTGGCCCTCAAGGATAATTCAAATGGACTTTGGACAAGCATGAGAGTTGTTCCTCATTGTCTCCCCTTTCCAAAAAGGTATGGTATGCCTTCATATGATTTAGGGAACTTTACTTATGGCTTGTGCAAGACAGGGGTATTTTGGTAATTTGGAATTACAGGTCATTTTTTAGCCAATGCCCAAAACTCCTACAAAGAAGCTTCAAATGGAAAACTTCCCAACATCAAAGTTGCTCAAAATGGCATTTTAAGGCTATATAAGATGTTGTGAGAGTTTGAAAATGCATGGAGCATGGATATTTTAAAATGGTCAAAATGACTTGAAAAAGGCTTATAAGTTAAAAAAGTTGAAATTGGATTTTGGTTTGAGAGATCTACAAATCCAAAATGGGGCATATGATAGATGATTTTGATTGGAATCAATATTTTGGAAACAATGGTTTATCCACATTTTTGAGTTTAGGCTTAAAAATTGGACTTCCTTTGTAATTTTGTTTCTTGCACTTTAAGGTACCATGAGAAATTGTTTGCCAAAGCCTTAATTTTGCATAAAATGCCTTGTTCTCACATGTATATCTCATATAAGGGTATTTTGAAGACTTATCATGAGTTTTATGAGATTTACTAAAAATAGTATTTTTGAATTTCTCATTACGTGAGAAGTTCTAGAACTTCCTTGGAAGCTTCTCATATGTTCTAGATCTTTCCTTTCACTTCCATAAATACCCAAGGGTGAGATCATGCCATGGTTGGTGATTCTAGTTGCTTGCAAACCATACTTTCATCTCATAACTCCAAAATTGCATTTTGATTCCCATCTCTCCCAAACTCCATTGTTTGTGCTAGCTATCATCATCATCATCATTCTCCATTGTTGTGGATTGAAAAGCAAGAAAAAGGCACCTCAAATCGTGGCTGGATCATGAGTTCTTCTCCATCACTCCAAGTGGCGTGAAGCTTCGAATTGGCATTTTCAAGAGGTATAAACCCGAGTTCTCTTCACCAGCATCATCACCATCATCCAAGGATCAATTGGCACAAGTGGAAAGGGCTGAAACAGAGTGTAGCTATCATCACCATATCCATTTGGTAAGAATACGTTTTGATTCGAATCACCATGATTAGCCATTGTTAGGGTTAGATCTTAAGTTATTTGCAATAGAGACAATCTAGGGATCATCCATGATGAGTTTAAGATCATTTCATGAAGTTTCGAAAAGTGGTGTCATTTCTTTCAAGATCAAGAATGGTTGAGATATGAAGATTAAAGGCATGTATTGTAGCTTAGTACACTCAGTGCAACAAGAGGAACACGTAGATACAATTATTTTCAAGGTTTGTTACAATTGCATGTCAAGCTTTCATGGTGGAACCATGGATTGGGGGTTTCGGTTTGCACATTCGAGGTGGTTTCAAGAGGAGATATGAACATGGTTGGATAGAGGGCAAGAAGAGGATCGTTTTTGGTCTTTACTTCGGATGTTTTCATGGAGAAACGAGTGAGCTAGAGGGAGTAGAAGATCATGGCATGGAGTGGAAATTCTGGTTTGGTTAGGGTTTTACATGAAGAAGAAAAGGGAGGGTCGTTGGATGCTCCTAAAAGTCTTGACCAAGACTTCCATCGGACGGCCGTGATTCAATTATTTATTTTTATTTTCTTTTTCAATTGCATCTTATTTTACTCATCTTCCAAAATTCATAACTAAATAAATAATGCATATTTTTTACTCATTCTTTTTTTAATATTTTCCTTAGCATGTCTAGAAAATTAAAAAAATATAAAAATTGCATTTTATATTTTTTTCGCATTTTCCACATATTTTACAAAATAATGCATTCTTTTCCTTAATTCATTTCACACTTGAACTTGTACATTTTTGTTCATGACTTTAGAAATAGATTTTTTGCCCATTCTTTTTTGTGGTGGTTAATATTGAATTGTAGTATTCCCAGAATTTATTACTAGATTTTTTAGAATAAAATTTGATTAGTTTAGATAATTGAACTTAGGATAGTTTAATTAGGGTTTTTAAGTAGTATACTTGAACTTCAACATTTTATTTTTGGGGTTTTTAGGACAAGTTAGCCTATAGGGAATATATGGGACTTAAGGGTAGTTAAATAGGATCCCCTAGAATTTATATTAGGAATTTATATTACTATATGCTATTTTTGGTTGATTTTTGAATTGATTGATCATTTGTGTGGCTCTTAGGGCATAGTTTGTATTGTTTTGCTTTCTTTTCTTCTCCTTTGGGTGTGGAGCTTTGAAGATTGATTTGAGGACCTTGTGAAGACCTTGTGGACGAAGCACATTGAAGACTAAAGATGGAAGATCAAGTTCAAATTCATTGAAGATGCTAATGTTTGCTAGAAGACTGTTGAAGACTATAGGATTTAGGGTTAGGAAGAGCCCAGTCTAGCAACTTGATTCACAAACATAGATGGCTTTGTTTGCCTCTATCCTTTCTCTATGATTCAAAGTCTCTTTCAAATATCCACCTCCTTCCTTTGGAAGGATCAATGAATGTATTTGAAAGATAGAACTTTTGAGAGAACACTTTCTGTTTAATGTTGACAGTTGATGAACCACCCTTGGTAGGTAATTAACTGTCTAACATTCGTTCACTTCATCTGGTTGACTGATGTTCATCCTGGAGCCTAAGACTTGAAGAAAAGCCATTGTAGACTGAGGACTGGTGCTTAAGATCTTTGCTTGAAGACTGTGAAGATAGAGACTGCTGCTGACTGAAGCTTGTAGCTGATTGGAGATGACTTGAAGATAGATATTGATGTAGAGCTGTTGTGGCTGTTTATTTTTGCTGTATTTCAGGTCTTGATGTATTGATTGGTTTTCTGGACTGTATTGTTTGCTGTTTACCTTGTTGGGTTGAAAGTGAATCCTGTTCACTTTTGCCTATTGTTTTCTAGGTTCGGGGTTGAGTGCGACTCCCTTGCCTCGCTTGTATTGCTGCATCCATGCATTTTACTGCTTTATTGTATATATGCTATCGTTTCTGTTTCCGTTTGTCCCTTAGGATCTCTGTTTCTCTCTGCGCAAGAGAGTAGCATGATAGACATTAGGTCTTAACCCATGCATGATAACATTAGGTTAGTTTGATTCCCTTCGCAACCATAGGATATAGTTCTGTCTCTTCTCATCTTAAAACAAACAGAAAAACATAATAAAGATTTCAAACACAATAAAAGACACTTCTTTCGTAAAAGAATGTGAACTCATCAAAACGTCATTTTTGTCCGCTTGGACTGGTAATCAGAAAAAACCTTTTTCAGAAGGAATAAAAACAATCAAAACAGACTTGTGTCGTACGTGGCCCGAACTACGTTTGCTCTGATCTTTCATGCTGTATGAAAGTACGTAGGCATAGGATGCGATATCCTAGCGAGCAACCTTCCCCTCCTTTCCCGTAGGTAGGCGAACTACGTTGACTCTGATTTCTCGTTCCAGTCGAGAATACGTAGGCATAAAGTGCGATACTTTGCCGAGTCACCTTTTTCTTTCCTTTTAACCCTTGACCTATAGTTTAGATAGAATAACAATCCATACCCGAAAACAAGCGTGGATCCCGTCGAGTACGACGGACGTGAGGGGTGCTAATACCTTCCCCTTGCGTAACCGACTCCCGAACCCAGGTTTTGGTTGCGACGACCATACCTTTCCCGTGTTGTGCGAGGTTTACTCTGAGCGTTTCCTTTCCCTCCCGTGGGATAAATAACGCACGGTGGCGACTCTTCTGTTCAGCCGGCGCCGATTTTCGCAGTAGCGACAGATGCATATTCTTTTCGGTATACTAACAAATAAGAACTCTATAGTTAAGTGTGTTTGACTTGAGGTAGTATTTGGATGGGTGACCTTTTGGGAAGTTTTTCGGAAAGTGTGTGAGTAGGGACAAAGCATGGTGAAAAGACCCGTGTTGGTTTGTGGGGTCAGTCGGTAATCCTGAAAGCAGTCTAGGGCGTTACGAAATGATATAAGAGAAAACCTCTCATAGTACAATGTTGTTCAGGGATGAACCAAGAGGAAGCTGATGATAATGTAACTCCTTAGGCCGATGAGGGAAAGGAGTGGTTGCCAGTGCACAAGATATGACAATGAGTGGCTCTTGGAAGATTCTAGGCAAAAACTGAATTACATTGTATTGAGAGGGATCCTGAGGTTGTGCATGTATGGAAGTGCATGGTTGAAAGAAAGCTTATAAGGATTGGTTGATACTACCTATACCAAGAAGGAGCATCTTCTTTTCGGTAGCCTAACAGATAAGAACTCCATAATTAAGCGTGCTTGACTTGGAGTAGTATTTGGATGGGTGATATTATGGGAAGTTTCACAGAAAGCGTGTGAGTGAGGATAAAGCATGCTAAAAAGACCTGTGTTGATTTTTGGGGTCAGTCAGTAACCATGAAAGCAGTCTGGGACCCAAGAAAATGAAATTCACTCAGAATAGTCAAAATTACAAATTGGTCTGATTTGAACTCTCCATATTCAATTCCTCTTTTCTTAATACTACCATTGAATTTAGATCTAGGCTCGCCCTAAATCTAAGACAACTCTCACTTTCACACGAGTACTCCCCTAAGTGTTTATTCAGTTACAAAGATGAAAGAAAAATTTCTAATACAACTCAAAACATTATTCGACTAACATAGAATAAATGCCTAAGAATAGAGTGTACAAACTAAAAATATAGAGACTAAATTAAAACAAAACTTCACTTGAAGCAGTTTGATACACTTCCTCACTACCATCTCCCTTTTTGAATGGAACAATATGTTGAGATGTTGAAGTTACATCATATTAGGGAGTCAAAGTTTTGATAATGTCTTCACATACTTTCTTCCTTGCAATAGGTATATCTATCTTACAATGTCCAGCATTTCTTAATCAAAATCCATACCAGTTTCATCAACAAGATCAATAATGGGTATCACAATGTTAGCAACATGTTTCCTAGCAAACAATTTGTAATTATAATTCAGCGACCCAAGATCAACACCAACTTCATCCTCGCTAGTAATAAGATCCTTCTTTTCACCAATTAATATGCCACAAGTAAAAGAGGGAACCCAGAAAGTTTAACAACAAATTCCTTCACTAATTTAGAATAATAAGGTTCAAGATTCAACATTGTCTTCAACAACTAAGAAAATCATTACCTACACGAAACTTATGTGCTTCAATCGAGATTTCTCTTTCAGGTCTTCCATGATAAACAAATTTCCAATTTACAACACTTTCTTTAAAATAAAAGTAAATAATGTCAAGGAGAACGGAAGAAAACTTATTGAAAAGCTAATTTTCTCCAATAAACCTTTTAACAACTTTAACACGCTTTGAAGCATTCTCATAAATCTTCTCACCATGATCAACAACATCCAAGATGTCAGTCGAAAGTTCATCAACATCATGCTTAATAAAGTTCATCAACATCATGCCTTTTAACAAGAACTTCATTATCAATGTTATTATCATCACTTACAAACTCAACTGCATCGATGTCTTCATTGACATTATCTTTTACATCTTCAATGACATCTTTACACATATTTTCATTACCATTTTCACCAACATTTTTAGAATCAGGGTGAGTAGATACATCATGCATGGGGTTATCAAGACCAGTTTCAGAGGTGGGAACGTCAACATTTAGAATAACATCATTTACATTCTCACGAGGATAATTATCACAATCGTTAAAGTATTATATTATTAGAACATCATTTATAGGTTGGTTTGAAGCACAGAAGGGAAAATATCAAAAGTGGTCTTTTGAAAATTTAAACACAGTAACTTTTCCATGTTGTGATGAAACATACAAGTAACATTATTACTGAGATGTGTAGGGCAATAAGAGTTCTAGTATGCCTAAGAAAAAACATTCATCCACACTCTCAATAATTGTTGTAAGCTGATAATGCAAAGGCCCGAAGCTGATTAAATATTTTTGAATTAAACAACATCAAGAGTTTTTATGAATATATCAGCTAATTATTTATCGGTTCGAACATGCGCACAAGTTATATTCTTATCTTATACTTGTTGTCGATGAAATGATTTTAATAGATATTGACAATGTTATAACATCTTATGTTGCATCACATTCTTTGATAATTTGTTTCATCCTAAATAGTTGAGCATAATGATAGCGAGGAATCTTATCGTTTTTTTAGGCCTATAGCGTAGATGTTTTCGTCTGTATCTTATTATGTTTTGTTACTTTTACTTTGTTTTCATTGTTTTGTAGTTGTCGGTCCCGTTCGTTGCGGATTCAGGAGAAAAATCAGAAAGAGAAGCTAAAAGAGTAAAAGGGAAGTTTCTCAGCAGTTTTTCAACTGCTTTTCCCTCCTTCATGCCGCACGACCTTAGCAGTTATCTAGACCCTGTTCCTCTATATATAGGCCCTCCCGGGAAGTTTCCGAGGCATCCAAGACGTGCGAAAGAGCTGAAAGAACTCTGTTTAGTGTTTAGACATAAATCACTTGTAAAAGCGACAATAACTCACATCGAGGGATTGTCGCAATTGTTATTATTTTTCTTTTTTTCCATTTGTTGTACTCTTGGATCGCACACGGAGCTTGCCGACATTCTAATTCAAATTTTTGTTATTTAACTTTCAGATTTATTTTTCACTTTTACTTGTATTTGTTGTTAATTTAAATTCGCTTAACATGCTAGTTTTAAGTATAATTGTTGTGAACATGTTAGTTGTAGATAAAATTATGTATTGTTAAATTAATTGAGTTTGGTGCATGAGGATCGTCGTTACCGACAGGACTCAGGAGAGATGTTAGGTGTGAAATTATGTGAGTCTCTCATACTAAACCCTGGGAGATCTTTTGATTCCATATATAGATTTTCTTAGCTTGCAAACATGATTGGTAAGACAAGGATCAAGGAATCCTTTTGGTTTCTCAATGAAGACTTCATTATTCAAGTATCCATTGAGGAAGGCACTTTTCATGTCCATCTGGTAGAGTTTGAACTTGATAAGACATGACAAACCTAATAACGACTTGATGACTTCAATATGGGCAACAAGCGCAATAGTTTCATCAAAATCAACCCCTTCTATTTAAGTATAACCTTGTGCCACAAGATGCGCCTTATTTCTAGTAACATTAACCTTCTCATCATAATTATTATTGTAAATCCATTTTGTTCGAATGTTATTAGCATAATTTTGTCTAGGAATAAGTCACCACACTTCTTTTATTTCAAATTGAACAAATTTTCTTGAAAAAAAATTGACCCACAATTCATCATTAAGAACCCTTTTCACATTCCTGGGTTCTATTTTTGAAATTAAACATATATTGACTGGATCTTCTCTTTGTATAGTGATGCCTTCATCTAAATTTCCTATAATGTTTTCAATATGACAAATTTTCTTAATCCTTAAAGATGGTTCTTTTATTTCAATAGAATTAACATGATCACATATGAGTCTCTACTTCTTCAACGGACTATAAGTTGTTGATTATGTTGTCAACACCATTGTACTCAACATTATGACTAGAATCTTCGTCTTCAAGGATAGTGACTTCAGTTTGATCATCATTAACAATAACATTTATGATTTCCATTATACATTTATGGATTACATTATACATGTGATACACCCTGTTATTGATGTGACAAAAACTGCCAAGTACATGAAAATATTATATGGCTTCCTCCCCCTTCATAGTTCATTATGAGTAATCTTGGTACCTAGTCAAATTACTACTTGATTGTGAATATAATAAGAAATATTCATTGCTTTTTCCCAAAAAGGATACAAAAGATGTCTGGCATGAAGTATAACTCTAGCCATTTCTTTCAAGGTACAATTCTTCCTTTCAATAATGCAATTCATCTAAGGTGTGATAGGAGCAGAAAACCGGTAAGGAATCCTTGCAGTATTGCAGAAAGCAGATGAATTTGAGTTCTTAAATTGCCTACCATGATCACTTGGAATGAGAATGATCCTCTCAATCTCTTATCCTTTTTCACATTATAGGCAATGACAAAGAACTTCAAAAACAGCTAAGGTATATGACTACTCCCAAATAAATTCAACCCAAGTGTATATGGAGTAATTAATGTTGGATAAGAATATGGAGTAGAGAAACACTCTAGAGGGAGGGAGAGGGGGGTTTGAATAAACCCTTTTGAAAAATTTGATCGATTTTCAAAATGAAAAATAAGAGTTTGCATTGTGGAAAGCGATTTGCGAAAATTGAGATAGTATGCTTATTTTGGAAGAAATCACAAATCTAATTATACTACAATTCAAAATTATTATACTTATATTATTCAAAGGAAATAACACGAAAAGTAAAAAGCTAAATTGAATTGACAATTCATAAATTACACGAGATGTGTCATTTACAAAGTCAAATCTATATAAGATTCTAACATCACTGTTTGTAGAATTTCATCAGCATAAAACTACAAATAGGTTGCGATTCTAGCAAAACTTAAACTTACGTAATAAATCGCTACCAACAAGAATGATAAACTGCTTTAAGAAACGATTACTTGAACATGCAATAGCCTACCAAAATTAAAATGCGTGCACGCGCACACACACACAAGAGAGAGAGAGAGAGAGAGAGAGAGAGAGAGAGAGAGAGAGAGAGAGAGAGAGAGAGAGAGAGAGAGAGAGTACATTATGATGTATAGTGGTTTGACTCTTTTGTCCTCACACGAGCCTAATCCACTCTACAATGGTTTGAATCATAGAGTTTGTGTTAGCATCTGCCCAGTTTGACTCGAATCACCACTTAAAGATGACTCAAATTACACAGTTTCTCAGTGGGATCAAGGAGGATTGCCACATATGAAAACTTGGAGCAAACTGGTGAAGCTGGAAGTTTCAAGAAGCCATAATCAAGTTAAGATTTCGACGAGAGTTCAATATCAAGGTTGTATAAAAGTCAAGATTCAGAAAGGAGATTTATTTTTCTCAACATTGTTGGAAATTCTTTGATTCTATGAACTTGCGTAATATTTGTAAAAAAAAATGGAACAACAACTTTCAATTGGAAACTCTTGGAGAATGGAGTAGGCTCCTGCTAGGATGATAGATTCAAAACACTATACAATTTGATGTTCTCTCTCTCTTTCTCTCTCTCTCTCTCTCTCTCTCTCATTCTCTCTCTCTCTCATTCATTTTAACTTTGGTAGGTTATTAGATGTTTAGGTAATCGTTTCTTAATGTAATTTATCATTAATTCCTGTTGGTAGCTATTAATTACATAAGTGTAGCTTTTGTTAGAATCTGAACCTATTTGTGTTTTAGTGCTAATTAAAATCTGCAAACTGTGGTGTTAGAATCACATATCAATTGAATTTTGTAAAGAACATTTCTCATGTAATTTTCAATTTATTAATTCAACATAGTTTGTAACATTTTGTTATTTTCATTTAACAATCTAAGGATAATTGTGAATTGTAGTATAATTGCAAACTCTGAATTTATTTTTGAAAACCTTGAGAAACAAATTTTGAAAATTGGATAAATTTTTTAAAGGGTCTATTCACCCTCCCTCTTGAACGGTTCTCACCCAACATTGGTTGACTATTGCTTCATCTTATATGACTACTCAGAGTATTATGAAAAAATATGAGCATTTCAAAGTAATGTTTTGGATAAATACTTTCCAGATAGTCTAAGGGCTCATAAGGTGTTAGAGTTCCAGCATGACCGTCAAGGAATATGTCAGTGACAGAGTTCGTAGAAAAATTTGAGGACATGGAAACCTATTTTAGTCAAGCTTTGTATGTCTTAGATGAGAGTTGAAAAAGTAATAAATTCGAGTTTGGCCTTGGTGGAGAGATTGAGAACAACATTGCTCACTAGCAGTTTAACACTTATGCAAAGTTGTTGCAACAATGTTATGTTTTGAAAATAGTTTGAAGACATTTAGGGATGAAAAGGAGCAAACAAGTCAATTTTAGAGGAATTCTGATAGACTTAATCTGCGATTGAAACCAAAAGGATCTCCGTCCAAAGGGAAATAGGTTTAGGTTGCAAGACCAGTACAACCCCCGCAATGCAATAGCTGTAAGAAATTTGACTTTATGGAGTGTAAGAGTGGATTATGGAAATATTATCATTGTCATGAGATGGCTCATATAGCAAAGTATTGTCCAAATTAGGGAGCCATGGAGAATTAGGGACAATATCAAGTAGGACATGAAGAGTTTACACCTTGGATTCTAAGAAAGCCAAGGGTAACAACGCACTTCTTTTATTTCAAATTGAACAAATTTTCTTGAAAAAAAATTGACCCATAATTCATCATTAAGAACCCTTTTCACATTCTTGGGTTCTATTTTTGAGTTAGTCTTGTTTAAGAGTTGTGTTATTTTCTTTAAGTTAGAAAATTATCTTCATTCTTGAACCAAGAAGTCCCATTGTTGTGGCACTCAACTCTAAAATTAAATGTAAGTGGTAGATACAATGTACATTAGGAATTCTATCGTTCTTTGTCAACCTTTGTATGTGTATTATATTGAAGATTCATATTAGTATTATGGTGTCTAGAGACCGACTCATATCAAGAAAAATATTGTTTCATTCTCCATTGAAGAATTCAGTAGAATCAGGTGAAGGTAGTTGGGGAATAAAGTTTTGGAGTTTCCAAGACCCTAGAGTAGAGAAAAGGCTTAAATAAGGCATCGATAGAGTTAACTAAAGATTGTTGCAGAAAGGAATCTTGGAGTGAAACTTTGGGTTAATTAAGGAAATTAGGTCAAGATCAAGTTAAGATTTAATGAACTAGTTAATTTTGATTGTTCTACTACCACAAAATAAACCTTTTGTAACATCAATTTTACAATGATCTTCCTGTTAACTGTGAATTTCTTTTTTGGGCGCTTTTTTATTTGGTATTTACTAAAAGACATGTCACAACAGTCATAGCAACCAACCGTAGTGAAATGTATCTGGAGTGAAATGGTTTGAATCTCAGCACTAACAATTTTCCATTTATCGTGACACAATGGGATTGACCTTGTATATCACTATAATTTTTATAATCAACTGTGGTGTAAGTTTCAATGACAGTCGTTTCTCTCAAAACAAAACCATAACATCTCTTTCACACGTCTTTCTCAAAACGAAACCCTAACACCTCTGTCACTCATCTCTCTCATTTGGAAACTCCAAATATATGCGGCTAACTCGTCTTCTTTGAAGGATACCTTTGCTGCATCAAATCTTAGCCAATGAATACTTTACAGGTTCGTCCTCATTATAGTTTTTGTTTCAAAATCTGTTTATGTATTATTGTTTATGTTTCAAATCCTTGTTTTTTAATGTTTGAACTTTCTACTTGTTTTGACTTGTAGGTAGGGATGCCTGTTCAAAAAACGAGGATGAAGCTAAAGTGAGTGTTGCAAACTTATGTGAAAGACCCACAATGACATTCATTCAAAATAGAGACAAGTTTGCAACTCTAACTTCAACTTCCTCTTTCTTTCATTGTGAACACACCATTATGGGACATGCATGTTTCTGAAACATTCTATGACTTGATATGTTTGTTGTATCGTTTATGTTGTTTATGGTTTGTTTATGATGAGTTTATTATATCTTATGTGGTGTGAGTATTTTTCCAATCTCATGCCGAATATATAAGTTTTCTGTCTGCATTAGAAAATTATAATATGATAGATAAAGTTATATTATAAAACAAGTACACGTTTAATTCTTGACAATAATTCTTTAATTTGTTATTTGCATGTTGTTCTTTAATAGTTAGAAATTTATTTAATGATTGTAGTTTTTTAACCACCTCTTTCTTCACCTCTAATTTTGTATGCAAAGTAAATAATGTCTTGTAAAGTGAACTAGAGGTGAAGACAGAGGAGGTTGAAGAACTAGGATAATTAAATAAAGTTTTAACTCTTAAAGAGCAAAATGCATATAAGAAGTTGAAGAACTCTTATCAAGCATTAAACGTGAAGTTGTTCTTCTAATATAACTTAACTTGTCATATTATAATTTTCTAGTTCAGATTGAAAGATTATATGTTTAGTGAGAATTAACAAAATAAGAATTCCACATAACACGCTACATAGATATGAGTTGTCTAAAGAGTTTCACAACAGTTGTTTAAAGTAATTGTTGTGGTACGTAACACGCTACATAGTTATAATCACGATCGCATGACCATGGTGGAAAACATCATACATACAATCACACCTTACCTCACAATGGTTGGTCCAACGTGATGGTATCCCTTTTCCAACCGTTGTGATAGGTATTTGATCGCGACTTTCTATGTCTAATACAACCTAACTGCAAGTGCACAGTCTATCGCGTAGTAATAATAGATATTGATCCCACAGGGACTCGTAATCAAACTAGTGTTCTCGGTAGTTACTATGTTTAGCTAGGTAGAATATGTTTAAGGGAATAAGATTGTCACTAAAAGGGAACTAAGAATACTATTTAGATTATAATTGATTGAATCGATACGTAGTAATTGTGTTCTTCAGGGATTTGATAAGTTACTGGTGTATGAAATAATTTTCAAAGTTTATTTAAGCAGAAAATGGTGATTTGAAGACTCTAGCCTCACAATGGTTATTGACGCTAATCATAATCCTAAGGGCCAAACGTACACTTTCGTATCCCGTTCGGGGTTAAAATTATTTTTTGGAAATCTCTAAGTTCTAATTCATTTTAAAGTGCTTTCGCTGTTATTAAAATAAATGAATGGTGTTTACTATCTGACCTTACCGCAGTTTTCGCTTGTTGGTTCGTATCTTAATTAATTTCCCACTTTCGTGGCAAAACTACTTTTAAATAAGTTCTCGCTTTCGTGACGAAGTTTATTCAGTGAATCAATTTTAAACACTCAGACCATAAATTACTTTTTTGAAAAGAAAGTTTTTCAACCAGTTGTTATCAAATCCCATTCGAATTATTACTACATATCGATTACCTAAGTTTAGCTAGACATGGATTTGGGAAAGATAAAACATAAATAAAAATAATAAATAATGATTTGCATTATAATAAAACTGAAATCGATTGAAATGAGAAACCTGTAAATATGCCAATTGGCCTTTGGGCAGATCCTCCACAAATGTTGGCAGGATTCTGATCTCTAATGCCAATTTGATCGTACAGTACAAGTAGAAATTATAGAAGAATGGAAAATGGAATACAGGAAAGGTAAAGAGAAACAAATAAGAATATTGCTGGAAAATATGCTCTGGAAATAAATTCGGCAGCACTTCGTGGTATGAATGCAGCACACTTTCTGAAGTCCCCTGCTTCCCTTTTTATAGAAGTGGAATCCCAACGGTTATCACTGAAGATGATGGACTTTGAGGCAGATAATTTAGGGAGTAGTGGTCCACTCTGTGGGAATTGGAACTGATTCTTTGACGTGTAATTTGAGTGGGGCATTTTTGCCTGCATGACGGTCGTCACAAGGTGTGACGGTCGTCATGAAGCTGTGACGGTCGTCACATCAGCAAAAACAACTTCCCGCGCTTTTCATTGTGTTTTCACTCCTTTTTCGTCCATATTTCATCTGAGATTGCTTCTTTTCTTCATGTTGCCTTGTTTAGACGTGATCGTTGAATACCTGTAAAACATCAGACAAATACACGGAAATAACCCGAAATCGGATCGAAAACGGTTAGACTTTAGTTGGATTATGCATAAAAATATCTATATGATTTCGTGTTATCAGTATTTTCCGTAGTAGGGAAATCTCGATATAGATATGTGTTGACTTAAATATATTGGTTTGAAGTGTTAAGATCTTGATGATCTATTGTAACAAAAACTCTTGTATATTAATTTGAAAAATATTGGAAGACCTAACGAACTTTCAATGGTTCTTCATTGACGTCTAGACTAAGTGTAATTTGAGGACGAACACGCTAAATCAGTATAAACCTGATGTACAAATCCCTGTGTGTGTGTGTCTATATATATATATATATATATATATATATATATATATATATATATATATATATATATATATATATATATATATATATATATATATATATATATATATATATATATATATATATATATATATATATATATATATATATATATATATATATATATATATATATATATATATATATATATATATATATATATATATATATATATATATATATATATATATATATATATATATATATATATATATATATATATATATATATATATATATATATATATAAAATTCATTATATATATAATTCATTATCGTTGAAGTAATTTATTTGGAAATATGCTTTCTGGATCAATTTCTATATTCTTCGTAGTTTGTCATGGGACGTAAATGAATTTCTTTTTCTTTTTCAAATTCATTGGATGAGTCCGTATCATTGTTATTCCATGCAAGGTAAGTCATTTCCAATTGTTTTTGAGGTATTTTATATCTTATATATTTTTTTTCAAGATAGGATATAGTTAACTTAAAGAAACAAATCATTTAATTTACTTGAATCATTATTTAATTTTTTACAGACGAGTAATAACTCATTTAACATAAGTTCAGAAGTTATATTTTTTATCTCATGTTCTTTGTGGTTTGTATGGGGCATACACGAGTCCCTTCCTTTTATTTATTTATCAAATTCATCAAATGATTCCATATTATTTTCACCCCATGCAATGTAATCTATTTTTTATTGCTTTTGAGGTCATTTGTATCTTTCATATTTTCTTTGATTCTACATGCATTTTGGCTTAATGAGACCTTTCATTTCGCACCGAAAGCATATTGGCATAAAAGTTGAACTTTTTGTACTTTAAATATTGGTATTTTACAGGTTTTTTCATGCTTTAAGAATTCTTTGAATTTATAAAATAGAAGAGTCATGTATTCATCACATTCACTTTACATATTTCATCTTTAGATTTCATGTTTTTGACATTTGTAGCTTTTAGTGTAATACTTTTCTTTTTCTTATCAACTTCTCCGTTTTCTGAAAAAACGATTTAGTTTAATACCGTGTTTCTCCAATTTACCAAAAAGAGTAACTAAATTATATAAGGTAAATTTTTAGATTCATAAATTGCAGTGACTTTAGGTTTTCAGATGCAGTTTAAGCATCTAAGAACTTTTTTTAATTAGATCCTCATTTTTTTACCTATAGTTCTTAAATGATTAACAATATGAATAAACATTTTTTTCTCATGTCATGAATATTTTCTTCAAGCTTCATTCTAAAAAGTTCGTACTCATGGGTCGACATGTTCATTCTAGTCTTTTTACATCGGTTGTACCTTCATGGATAACTTGAAGGGCCTTTCACTTTTTTTTTTGAATAATTATAATGTGAAACACAAAAAAAAAACTCGTCCATGCCTAAATCAATAACGATGATAGTTTTAACTTTCAATTTTTTCTACATTTTTTCTTTATCCTTTCTGGTTCATAGATTTCTCTGCTTGAGATTCACTACATCATTAATTTGATGAGTGAGAACAAACAAACTATTTTTAACAGAATCCCAAATATCACAGTTCATCCCTCAATATATAGTTTCATATTTTCTTTCTAATAAGCATATACCTCTCCATAAAAGGATGGAGATTTTTTTAATGTTGTTTGAAGTCATCGTACCTACTGAGACAATTAGTCTTAAAATAAGAGTTAAACTTTGATACCATTTGTTCATCAAATGACTTCTTAGTGTATAAAAATAATGATACATGGGGTCAGAAAATGTATCCTTAATATTGACTTGTGGATGTTCTTCTATTTTGTCATCATTGTTGAAGGATGGATCAATATTTGTTTTCTTAAGGTCACTACAACAAATAATGTTTTTCATGACGAGACTTTTACCTCGAACAATAGAAAGTTGAGGTATGAAGTCAAGGTACGCTATTTTTTATTATTAAAAAAAAACATAAATTCCCTCAGTTTTTAGAATAATCGAGGTGAAAAAACTACTATATACAAGCTTCAATTCTCAGCTATCACAGTTTATGATTTTATTCGTTTATAAGTGTAAAAAAAAAAGTTATAACCGTTCTATTTTCTATTTAAGTGATGTATAAAATAATAAGGTTTTACTATAAAAGCACTCTTTAAACAGATTTTACCCTAATCCTTACTTATATGAGGCTGCCTCAAACTCGCAAGCATCATTCTTTGGGATGGATTGCAAGATAGAAAAAAATTTCAATGTTCTTCTATCTTGAACAAAACATTTTTTTTTCTGCCCTTGCAATCTACCTCACATAATAGTGTTGATGTTGTGTTATTGTATTTTTTTTTTTTAAATAATCCTTAATTAAAGAAGGGTACTCAGTTGATAGATTGCAAGTGCTGAAAATCTTTCTTACTTCAAGTTACCCAAAGAAAGGAGATTAACCCACAATGAAGTGAGTTCAGCCTTTGAAAAGAGCTTAGTTGATAGATTGCAAGTTTAGAAAATCATTCTTACTTCATGTTAAACAAAAAATGAAGCTCAAACAACAAAGAATGGAACTAGCTCAACCTTTTAAGAGAATCATTTGATAGATTGCAAGTGCAGAAAATCATTCTTGTTTTAAAAAAATTTGTTTTGGTGGGTATGAAACAAAATTTGGATATCACCCAATATTTTTTTTTAAACAATATTTTTTTAATATTCTATGCAAACAATGTATTTTCAAAAAAAAAATAGTCATCTCGATTTTCTTTATCATCGAGGTGATAGTTAATATAAAACCTCAATTTTATAGTAAAACTGAGGTGGTTAGTAAGCATATTTTAGTTTTAAAAGACTCGTTAAACAGATTTTACCCTATTACTAAATTATATGAAGTAGCCCCAAAGAGAGAAAATATTCACCACGTCAATTTCTATCATGAGTTGCTACTACAGATTTTACAATGTATTTTTAATATTCTGTATAAATAATATAATTAAAAAAAATAGCTTATCCACGTCAGTTTTCTTCTTGGCCGAGGGGATAGTTAAACATTTTTTTTACTATTCGTCCTTAAACAAATATTTGTCGTCCACTTAATATTTATCAACGCTCAAGAATCTGTCATTAATGATCTGCATGAAACCTAAGGGACATCTGTTATAAAAGCATGTTGAATATTAAAAATCTAACCTAAATGAAACATGAAGCACTTGAAATATAAAGACGTTTGGAAAAGTTCTCTAAGATGGATTGCAAGAGCAGAAAATTACTCTAGTTTAAGGTTTGTTTTCTTAAATATTTATTTGAGCACAGAATCATATATTTGAATATTGATTTTATTTATCTAACTTTTTTTTCCAGAATCAAATGCATGCAAGATCTGAAGAGATAAAGGCTCAATGATTAAAAAATCTAAGATCTAGATCTTCATGGAATTTTATTTTTACCTTGTTAATTTGAATTTTATTTTAAGCAATGCAATATTCAGGGTAATATTTTGTGTAAACAATGTAACAATTAAAAATAAGAAATTATCTAACTTCTCGATTTTCAAGATAAACCAAGATGAAATATCACTAGTTTTGAAAATAATAAAAGTATTGTTGTTAGGGTTCAAACCCATGTGCATTTAACTTTACCTCTTGGTTTTAATAACATCGAGGTGATACATTGTGAGTTATCATGTCACCCTCCATTACCTCGCTTTTATAGCCTAGGTATTATGCATTTCCTATCTGAGGTAACAAGCATTTTTTTAGTAGTGGGTATAGGAGTGACCATGCTTTTTGAAGCAAACTTTGATTGTATGGCGTGATTTGTGACATTAGCTGCAGATTTTTATTCTTTTACAACGACCATAGAAGTTACCTTTGTTGTTGTAATCAGTGGAAAGTGTTTGGTTTGGCGGTTTGGTGAATGAGGATGTAAGTTTGTCTTCTTTAACTAGTGTGGAATATTGTCATTATTGTTAAATTACCATGAAAAACACTTTGCTGATATGGGGAAGAGAGTTCATCAACATGATTTTGTTGACCAAGTGACTTTAAACACAAGAAGAGGGAATTGTTTTATACAATTTTTTAAAATATTTTGCAAAATATTAAGTTTAAGATTGTTCAATTTTAAGAAATAAGATAAAGTAGAGAATTGCACATGAAAAATAAGCTACACAAATATAAAAGAGAATACTTAGAAAGAGCACACCAGGACTTATCCATGTTGCGCCTTAAACCACGTGGTCTAATCTAGTTCTCAAAAGTTTTCTCTTGAGAATTCAACTAACAACTTCGAGCTTTTACAAAAGAATTAGCCCATAGCCTTCTAACGCCAAACTTTTACACATGTTTAACTTGAACCCTTTATATGACCTATAATGTTACTTGGGAAATATGCTATTGAATTACGATTACATCACAATCTGATTTTAAAAAGCAGCATTAAACAACTTTTTATACAAGCCTTTCACCCTCATAACACTAAAATAATGAGTAGGGGAGAAGAATATAAAATCATAATTTCGTGCTTAGGAGAGGGCACAAGGGCTCCTTTACATAGAAGAAAAAATTGACTAATGAATAAAATTATCTATGGCTATATCCGCTCTCTAATCGATTAGCTTGCGGCATTAATCAATTAGACCTAGAAATTATGGAAACATTTTATGCATATTTAGAGCCTAATCGATTAAAAGAGCTCCTAATCGATTAGGTGACGAGATCGCTCTTTAATCAATTAGATACATTTTATAATCTATTAGAGAGCGATATTTCGCTTATCTAATTGGTTAGAGTACGTCCTATTCGATTAGGTTGCTACAAGAAATGATTTTAAAAGATGTTTTGAAATAGATTAAGTTTTTAAAAATTATTTAAGTGAGTGTGTATATTTCCTTAGTACCTTGAGAGATACTCATACTTAATTACATAATGATCTTAAACTAATAAATAAATAAATAAATAATCAAGCAAACAATCAAGCAAACTTTCACAACTTCTTCCTTTTGATGTTGATCTTTGCACCAGACCTCAGAACTTTCTGCTTCACTTTTTGATTTAATTCTATTTTTTCTCTCTTGATGATAACTTCTTTTTTGCACCTATAAAATATATTTCAATTCAATCATTTTTTTCTTGAGCTTAACTTGTTAAATTTCTATTTGGTTCTTAATATTAATTTATAAAATCTCTTTTTAACTCTTGAGATTAGTCTATTATAATTTATGCTTGATTTTTGAATTTTTAATCATTAAAAAACTTTATTTGATTTTTGAGTTCAAATCGGTAAAAGCTCTAATTTATTTATGAGATTAACCTATTAAAATGTCTATTTGATTTGGAGATTATCCTGTGTAATATTTTTTGTTTAGTTAGAAAAAAGTTTATGAAAAAATCATGTGAAAAACTCAAAATCACTTTAAAATTATAATTAATTAGTGGAATACTCGTGCATTCGTACGGGTACGAGTGCCAAACACACATTTGTTTTAAAAATGTAACAAGAATGCAAAAAATAGAAAGACAAAATTATTTATTAAAAAAATTATTACTTAAAAAACTATATTTTTATTTATATATGTAGCATAAATATATTTATTCTATGCAAATATTTGGATCAACCGTATATTTTTATATAAATATTAATTTAGTTTTTCTATTATTTCTAAAAATATTTATACAATTATTTAATTATATAAACAAATATTAACCACAATAATTACAAATAATTACATAGTATAGTGACACATAAGTATTTAAGACAAAATAAAAATTTTCAAAACAACAAAACTTCTTATATTATAGATTATCTTCATGTCTCATTTTTATATTCATTAAACATCTGATACTAACCACAATAAACCATGTATCTAAAATGTGTTAATCATATAACTTTACTGTCAAAATAAATATAGTTTAAAATAGAAGATTGAAAAAACTTCAAAATAATAATCAAACAAGGTTTCAATGCAAAGTGTTACAAATTCAAAGTGACATAGCAAGAAGTAGACCCTGAATGACCTGTAATATTTGATTTCATGAAGATATAAAGACAAATTAGGAAAAACACAGTACATATGTAGTTGTCATCATGCAGATAATTGATTTTGACATGACCATGTTACCCTAGCCCTAGGTAAAATCCTATAGCCCCTAAAACCACCAACACTGATTCTTGTTCACTTTATCACTCTTCCATTCAACCACACGCTTCCATCTTTCACACATCTTTGTCTGCAAAATCAAAACAAGTGCCAAACATCATGGGACCATTTCTTTACACATGAACAAAACTGTCCATTAAGATTGCTATTCAATGTTTCTAACCCACATGAACAAGATAGAACATGCTGCAAAGTTTGATCAACATTTATTGATTGAATAACCCAAATCTAAGCATAATAACCTTCATATATAAATGTGTAAAAAAAAATTAACTAAGAAAAAAGTTTAAATTTTTTTACCCAAATAGAAGACTTGGCATGAAATGGATTATCAAAGCTACTATAATGTTTTATCTTCTTCCTCATCTTCAAATTCTTGTCACCAACAATAACATTATCATTATCCTTATCAACAGAAGATGACAAAAAGACATGTTTTTTAACGTTAATAACCCTTTTCCTCCAATTACCAAACAACCCTTTTTTCTTTACTCCCGTTTCTTTCTTAAGGATCAAAGTCCCAAGTTTTTCAGTTCCACTACAATCTTTTTTGTAGGGTCCATCAAAGACTATTGTAGGTGATGGAACTTTTGTATCATCCAACAACCTAGGAGGAAGTTCCAAACACTTGAAAGCTGTTGGATTTGAGAATGTGACAAGATCGGTACAAGGTTTTGGTTTTCCTGGCTCTTCTTCCCAACCAAATGGAACTGATACTGTGATATGAAATGGAGGAGTTTTTGTTCCTGGTCTCTCTGGTGAATGAATGATTGGCAGAGTGTTCAATAGGGGTAACTTTGGTATTTTCATGATCTTTTCTTCCTCGCAACAATCCATTACTAGTCTGTTTGTATTATTCTCTAGTTTTTAGCTTTTGGATATGTTTTTGGTTTGGTTTCATATAGAGGAAAAGACAAGGTAGCAATGGAGAAGAGGTTAGGAGAAGCTCCTATGACAGAAAATGTTGGTTCTTTCGGTCGTGTTTGCCTTTTTCTTGTTTGAAGCTAAAGAACAAAAGTTATAGTTAAGGTGCTTGTTTTTTGTGCTAGGTGTAAAATTTTGATGAAAAATGTAACGGTGGTGTATATATTCAAGGAACATGTTTTTTAGTCCAAGAAAAAATATTGTGAAATTAGTCAAAACCATTTTTCTAACACAATACTATTTATATCATCTTAATGTATTTTCAAATGGTTTAAATAGTCTCTTTATATCTATCGGTGTGTTTTTGTTTTTAGTTTCTAAATCGTTTTTTTAAAAATAATTTCTGAATATTAAATATTTTTTATTTTAATCCTTAAAAATAAAATTTGCATGAAAATCTACAGATTTCTTGCGGAATTTCCTTCAAAAATTTTTGCAAATTTAAAATCTACAAGTTTCATGCGGTTTTTCCTTCAAATTTTCCTACGAATTTTCACTATTGAGACTAAAACCAAAATCATTTTAACATTCAAGAATTATTTTTAAGAAAAAACGTCTTAGAGACTAAAAACAAAAACATGTCAATGTACAGAGACAAAAAGATTATTTAAACCTTTTCAAATTTATATTCATGATAAATATAAGTGCATTAATTACATGGTAATGGTGTTTTAACAAAAACATTGCTCTCTTCGTCGCACAATGAGTGATCCGATTGACTATTCCACACAGATTAAAAAAATGAATAAATGAAAAAGAGAGAATGATATTTTTAATAATGTACCTTTATCATTTATTGAGAATGGTGAAAGTAATATTAATTAGAGAGTAAAATAAGAAAAGATGCATTGAAAATTGAAATTGATCATTCGTTTTGAGACACTCTTTTATTCTAAATGAGTCACATATTGTACAACAGAGGGAGTACTAAGGATGTTCAAATTATAAAAATAAAGGATGTCAATGCTCTATTATAATCTTCAATATATAATTTGTTTATAAGTATTATGGTAATCATCTGTTTGGTCATCAAATAACTTATCTATAAGTTATCTGATACATACTTTTTTCAAAAAATAAAATGTGATATTAATTTTTTTTCCACAGTTATGAAGATCCTTTTACAGATGTCGCAGTGAGAATCAGATATCAAGCTATTATATTAACATGAATCACAAATCATAAAATATCACCACCGATCTTTAATTTATCCGAGGGAAGGGGAAAAGAAAGAATAAACCATAAATAAAATGCAAAGCAATGCCTAAAGTTAAGCAAAGAGATATCAAAGGTACGGGGGTTGGTTATACTAAGGGAATACACTAGCACCCTAAGCATATGTAGTACTCTACAAGAACCTCTTGAAATATTTGTGTTTTGTCTAAAATTGTTTGCTAAAGGTAAAGATGGGTAAAGAAAAGAGAAAAAGTGGAAAAAGAAAAAGGTAGCTCGCTAGGATCTCGAAATCCTATGCCTACGTATCCTTAATAGAAAGTCAGAGCAATCGTAGTTCGAAACTACGATATAAAAATGGTGTAAAAGAAAAGTGTGAAAAAAGAAAAGGTTGCTCGTCAAGGATCGGGGTCTTGTGCCTACGTATTCTCAAAAGAAACTTGAGAAATCTAAGCGTCCGTAGTTTGTGGAACTACGGGTTGCCAGGTTCTAAGAACCAAGAACAACAGAGACAAGTAAAGAACAAACGAGGGACATGCATAATGACAATAAGTCAACATGCAATCCCTCCCCTTGTATTAGGTCAACAAGACATAGAAATAAATCAACAGATACATGGAAGAACATCATGTACATTGCAAGCAATAAACGAGGACACATACACAGTACACCGAAAAGCATCATGCATGGTTAGACAGACAAAATAACACAAAATACGCATGAAAAAACATCATGGAGAAAAACATATAGAAAGTACACGGAAAAACATCGTGTAAAATAAACAGAAAGTGCACGACAGACAAGATCCATCACGAAAAAGCATCATGAGAAAATCCACAGACAAAGAAAACATACACTAAAAATCATTGTGTTATTGATTTTCCGTGTATGTTTTCTTTGTTTGTGGATTCCTCACGATGCTTTTTCGTGATTGTTCTTATCTCACGATGTTTTGTCGTGCACTTTCTGTTTATTTTACACGATGCTTTGCCATGTACTTTCTATCTATTTTTCTCCACGATGTTTTTTCATGCGTATTCTGTGTTATTTTGTCTGTTTGACCATGCATGATGTTTTTCCGTGTATTGTGCTTGTGTCCTTGTTTATTGCTTGCCATGTACATGATGTTCTTCCATGTATTTGTTGCTTTATTTCTATGCCTTGTTGACCTAATCTAAGAGGAGGGATTACATGTTGACGTATTGTCATTGTGCATGTCCCTCGTTTATTATTTACTTGTCTCTGTTGTTCTTGGTTCTTAGAACCTAGAAACCAATAGTTCCACGAACTACGAACACTCTGATTTCTCAAGTTCCTTTTGAGAATACATAGGAACAAGGCCCCAATCTTTGGCGAGCAACCTTGTGTTTTTTCACACTTTTCTTTTACACCCTTTTAATATCGTATGTAATTTCGAACTACGATTGCTCTGACTTTATATTAAGGATACGTAGGCATAGGATTGTGAGATCCTAGCGAGCTACCTTTTTATTTTTTCTACCTTTTTCTTTTTCTACCTTTTTCTTTTTCCACCTTTTCTCCTATTCTTTTCCCATCCTTACCTTTAGCAAACACTTTTAGCCAAAACACAAATATTTCAAGAGGTTCATGTAGAGTACTACAGATGCTTAGGGTGCTAGTACATTCCCTTAGTATAACCAACCTCCGTACCTCTGATCTCTCTTTGGTTAGCTTTAGACCTTGCTTCTTTCTCTGCATTTTATTTATGGGTTATTCTTTCTTTTCCCCTTACCTAGGATAAATTAAAAATCGGCAAGTAGCGAGGAAATTTGTCAGTGTAAGTTATTGATTAACTTAACTCAAAAATGCAAGTTCGACACCACACTTTTATTTTATCCAAAAAAGAAAGGAAAAAGAGCAAACAAAACCTAAGGGTTCTAAAACAATAACAAACATAGAATGGGTAAGGGGGTTGGTTACGCAATGGGAAGGTGCTAGCACCCAAAGCATCTATAGTACTCTATAGGAACCCTTTGAAATATCTACACTTTTTGGTTTGAAAATAGTTTGTTTGAAATGAGATTGGGGAGATGAGAAGATAAATATTTTTTAATATTTTTGTGTTTGGAGAGACTTATCGCCTCATGCCTACATACCCACAAAGTGCAATATAGGATCAAAACCTCGTAGTTCGTGGTACAAATAACAAAAAATTGGTTTGTTTCGATTGATTTTTAAATGTAAAGACAAATCGTCATTTTAAGGAGAAAACTACGACTAGTCACCCACAAGTATAAGAGAACATTTGCATTACCTAAAGATGAAGAATTTTTGCTTGGATTAAAATCAACAAGTCTATCTCTCAACATCTAAGTGGAAAATGTCAATATCTTAAATACTATGGGAAATAGGAGAATTATATCTCAACTATGAAAATGACTCATGTCTAAACTTTATGAAAAGTTTTTAAAATGAAAAAGTGCACAAAGACACACAAAAATTTGAATGAGTTTTTGTATTTTTTAAGTATTTTTGAAATTGATCAAAATATGATTGACATTTTTTAAACAAAACAAAGTTTGAAAATCACTTGACTAAAGTCAAGGTTTTTTATGATAGCGGTTTTAAGTTTGAAAACAATAAGCTTTTTGAAAAAGGGAGAAGATTTTGAAATTTTAAGAAAGGGAGGAGATGAAGTGAATATCCTAGAAAGCAAAATAAAAGGTAGAGACAAGAAGGACCTAACCAAATTATAGCACACTTCATAGCAAGAGAAATAAGAATTACATCCATCTTGAAGTATAAGCAAATAAGCAAGCCAAATAAAGACAAAGATCCATAATATTCCAAGCTTAAGGAAAGAGGCCTAATTCCAAGTCTAAGGGTCCAAGAATAATCCAAGAGGTCCAAGGTCTAAGTCCAATGCAAAGGATAGTAACCATAGTCCACCATTAAGAGAACAAGTTTTTTAGGGGTTTTAGACTTTATTAATGTTTTTGGTTCAACTGGACAAAAGAAAAAGAACATAAACATAAACAAAAGGTCCAAGTGGACAAAGGAAAAATGGCGGAAGTATAAAAAATAATATGATATGAGATGATAATAATGGAGCATAAAAATAAAAGAGAGATAGGGAGTAAGAAAGAAGCATAAACAAAATTAGAACAATGATATTGTTAGTGAGTTAGTGATTAGTTGTTAGAACAATTGATCAACGATGGTTAACTCATGCACTTAGGCCAAAGTTAATGAAAACTCATTAGAGGATTGATAAAATCAAAGCCTCTTAACAATAAGTTTCATAGGTAATGTACCTAAGACAAATAATCAACCGTACTTGGATATTCAAACATAAGTTTGAGCTACGAATGATCATTTTTCGATTACAAGACAATTTAGCGCTATGTTAAGCAATCGTAATCGGGTTTGTGTAGAAACCACGACTATCTGAGGCCGGTCAATAGCAATGTTAGTGCTAATGCATGCTAGAGAAGTGATATGTAAATCACTCTCCAAAAGCAATACCGCACGAAAAGAAAATAGGTAATGATCTCATCTTCATCAAGAACTTGAAATAAGTTCAAACAATAACGAAGATTTTCATCGATCAAAAGAAAAAAGAGAAGAGGAGAGGGGATACAAAATTGAACTACAATTTCAAGATCATTCCATCTTTAAGTTCATTCGCTCATCTTGGTGGATTGAAACACTAACCATATCATTAACTCAAAGCACCTAAAATGAATTGAACAATTCACTTTAAAGATAAATTTGAATTAATGAATGTTTATCTAACTTCATCTACACCCTACCCTAAGTCTAATGAATTTAAAAAGGAAAAGGACCTTTGAAAGTGTATTCCAAGGCAAAAATCAAAAGAGAATGGAAAAAGAAGAGGAAAGAACCAAAACAATCCTAAAAGCAAGAAAAAAATCACATTCTGGACACTGGTTAACAGATTAACTATTTGCAGTTCAAAACCGGTTAATCAATTAACCAGTGTAAAATTGCAATTCTGGGCACAGAAACCAACTGTTAATTGATTAACTAGTTTGTGCTTGTCTTTGGTTAATCAATTAACATTGTAAAAATAGCAGAAAATCAATTTAAAAGTTGCAAAATTCGTGATCAATCATTTCTTCAAACACCTCATGATCAAGAATGCAATTGTGCACGAAAATTCAAGTAAAACAACAACAAATACCACCAATAAAACACAATTTGCAAGATCCAAAGATCAAGCAACAAGAATCAACAATATATCACATTGTGAAGGATAGATCAAGAACAACAATGATGGAGTGAGGGTTTACCACTTCAAATATGAAATTGCTTCAAATAACTTCAAGAACCACACTGCAACTGCATGATAATGAAGATAGCCATTATGCTAATGGTGAACGCCATTAGCTTTAATTTGATGATAGTGTGAATTGGGTACATGGCGAACGCCATTAGGGCCATGGCGAACGCCATTAGGCTCAAGGCGGTCGTCGTGTACCAAAAAATGGCAAATTCTGCAATTTTCTTCATTTCTTTGCTCTTTTCCCAGTTTTCTTGCACGGGCGCTCTAATTCGAAAAATAGCTGTAACACAAACATAATACGACATAATAATATGAAAAACAAGTAAAATGAAATTAAATTGCATGCAAATCGAGTCGAAATAAATTATACATTTTCACGTCATCAAACACCCTCACACTTAAACCATTACTTGTTCTCAAGTAATCAACGAACATGGTAAAAAGAAATAAGTATGGTTTGGAATAAACGCACAATAAGACTCTCATCATATGTGGCTGCTAGGCTAATGTTAGATCGGTACTAAATATCAATACTAAGGATACTGTAACGATACAATTTCAAAAACTCCCTCCTTATGTAAACCAATATGAATCATGTCATTATAACTCAACCTAGGTTCTTTGTTATTTTTCACCTCTTTTCATTCAAGTGCAATCACATTAAACCCGTTATCCTCGCAGATACATGGTAAGTAAACCTATTAGTGTGATTGAAATGAAGAGAAGCATCCTTTATATAGGATATTATTTGGCTAAAAAAAGGAAATTATAAATGGGAAAAATTAAAGGTCATAACGATTATACAAGAGGGCTAATCAATAATTAGCTCCAAAATATAGTAACCTTATTTCCCAGATGGGAAATTCTCTAACGGCTAGTGTATTAATCAATTATGAGTGTTTCTAATCTATTAGGAAGTGATTTTCCATGCTCTAAATGATTAGAACAAGTCTCTGATCGATTAGGCCCTGTAAAAAAAATCCCCAATTAACTAGAAATACCTTTAAAGCAATCCAACACAAGACTTGAAAAGATATTTTAGCAAAAGAGAGAGGTTTAAAACTATTTTCAAGTGTGTGTGTGTGTGTGTGTGTGTGTGTGTGTGTGTTTGTGTTTGCGTCTGTGTCTGTGGGTGTGGGTGTGTGTCTATTTTTGTATGTGTGTGTGTGTGTGTGTGTGTGTGTGTGTGTGTGTGTGAGAGAGAGAGAGAGAGAGAGAGAGAGAGAGAGAGAGAGAGAGAGAGAGATTTTTCTTAGTATCTTAGTGATATTATTATACTTTTGTAATACACTAATCACTCAAACACAAGAGCTAGCGAGTTGTCACACTTTCTCTCTTTTACAACCTTGAAGCCTCAAGATCCCTATCTAAATTTACCAATTGATTTGGCACATCATATGAGACTTGACTTCTTCTATCTAATGAGCCTTTATATGACTTCTTTGGTAGAAGTCATCACCAGAGGTTGCTTGATCATAGATCTTAAATCATGCCATCAAATGTCGCTTGACAATAGGTGTTTCCAACATCAAAACCATAAAGGATCATATACCACTAAGATCATTTGCACATGATTTTTCTTGCAAGCACATACCTCCATATTCTCCCCCTTTTTTGGTGATGAAAATGTATCTTTCTATGAGATGGACAAAAAAGAAAATAACGGTAAAGGATTAGAGTGGTTAAACTCCCCTAAATATATATATATATATATATATATATATATATATATATATATATATATATATATATATATATATATATATATATATATATATATATATATATATATATATATATATATATATATATATATATATATATATATATATATATATATATATATATATATATATATATATATATATATATATATATATATATATATATATATATATATATATATATATATATATATATATATATATATATATATATATATATATATATATATAGTATACCCTTCTCCTCTTTGAGAGCGTGCTTATCCCCTTTTTGAAAATAAATAAGGCGAGAAAAAAATAGATAAATATGACAAGCACATATACCACATTTAAATGAATGAGTTATCTTATAAAGAAGTGAAACAATAGTCACATAAATATGCATAATTAGGAAGGACATATGACCATGCTTCTCCCTCTAATGGGCCTGTTTGCTGAGAAGTTTGTTGCAATTAAGCTTTGAATGTATTATTAGCATGGGTTTTTTCTATAAGAATACATATGTCTTGGATATTCTATATCTTTAAACCCATAACCTTTTGATGGCTTGTCACTGTTGAGAACAATTGCAACATTTAAAGTTGGTCTGATAAGAACTTTTGGCCAATCAAATAGCAGGTAAGCTTTAGAGGACTTGTTCTGGTTAATTCTTTATTGAATCAAACATAAACAATAATTTAGTATAAAAATAATATAATAAAGATATAATAATTTAGCACTTGTTAGGTGAATAACCAGAGTTTTCTGAGTTCATTATCTTCCAAGCGACTTACCTCTTACCAAACCATGGGTAAGATTTAGAGGACTTCTTATGCTTTATCTTTAAAACTTAATTTTTTTTGAAGCTCTCTAACTTGAGATGCAATTTTGGAATCCATTTATTTCTTGTTGATATGTTTTCTTCATACATAAAATCATTCCCCTTATGAAGTCTTTGGACAACTTTTTCTAATTTGAAAATTTGAATTTGGTGCGTCAAAGTATTCCTTCTTTATATTTGTTGATGTACACCTTTTATTTTTATTGTTAAGGAATCCTTCTTCAAATTCGTAAGCTTGGAAGTATCATATCTTCCCCATCATAGAAATTCTTCATTTTATAAACAAAACTCCTTGTACAAGGATTTATTAGTAACACAAAAGATAATATTATCGACACAAATCAGCACAGGTAAAATGTCATGCTTGGTTTTGAAAATGAGTTGTATCAATCCCTTTAAAAAAAATAAAGCAAAAAAATGTTCAGACAATCATATCGAGCTCTATAAGCTTGTTTTAGACCATAGAGAACCTTTTTTTAATTTTGAAAACATGATTAGAAAAGAAGAGTTTAGAAAACCTAGAGGTGATCAAAATGCACTTCTTATTTTATGTATCATTCATGAATGTGCTATTTACATCCATTTGGAAGTGTTTTAAAATTCAAAATGCATGTGAAAGCTAAAAGTATACTTATGGCCTCTAATTTATCTACAGTGGCAAAGGTTGTTAGAAGAAGATTTGTTCATGACATGTATCCTTTGGATTTTGATGATAACAAAGTATTGAAAGAACAATGATGTTATCTAATGTATGTTCAAAGTTTTCAGGTTCTAAAGCTTAAGAAGAAACCATTCAGAATCTAACAGAAGAATGCACTTGAGAAAAGTTGAGTTACTGGCTTCTGGTGGTTCAGAACTGATGCATATTATTAAGTGAAGTCTGATGATATAGGTCTGTGTAGACTATGAGGCTGAAGGTATCAACATCAGAAAAGCAATATATTATCTCTACACTTAGTGAATGTATTATCTTCTAGTGATTATTCAGAACCAAGGACTAAGCTAAGATATACGTACTGCAGAAAGCAAGCTACAATGTCAAATTAGTTTGTCAGCTAGAGTCTGTGTTCACATGGCTCAAGAAGAGTTGACATGCTTTATGGATATCTACTCTTAAAGGATATATAGTACAATATCACAAGGAAGACACAATGGTTAAAAGAGTTACACAATGGATAAAGATCTTTTGGTGTATCTATCTTTAGTGTCTCTTGTACTATGGAGTAACAAAGACACTTGAACAAGTTATCTCTTCCAACGACTATCATTATGCAATTGCGATATAAGTATCTGAAGATTCAATCTGGAACTAACAAGGAACAAGGAAAATAAATAAGGATAACCAAGAAGAAAGAAGTATCTCATGCTTCTATTAGAATGGAAGAATAACAAGATCAACAATGGCAACACAATCGAGTATGCAAAATTTCTATTATATGTTGTAAATTGTACAAATCCTTAAGATTTCTTAAGCATTGAATATCTTAGAAATATTAAGTGTTGTGATCTTTGTTATGGTTTTTTTATCATGTACCTCTAATTATGTATCAAGTACACATTGTTATCTATTATGCTAAACAAGTTATTTAGTAATTTAGATAAAGTCTCTTGCTATATGCTTGAGCATCAAAGTCTTTTACTATGAGCTTGGACCAAGTAAGTCTCCTGCTATGTGCTAGAGTATTGAAGTCTTGATCAATTGTTGATTGAGCAAGGAAGCCTTGGACTGTAGGTCTAAGCAGAAGTCTTGAATCTGTGGGATTTGAGCAAGGAAGTTTTGGACCGTGGGCCTAAGCAGAAGTCTTGAACCTATCGGGTTTGAGTAGAAGTTTTGAATCTGTAGGATTTGAGCAGCGGCGTCGTGAACCATGGGTCTGAGCAGAAGTCTTGAACTTGAGAGGTTTAAGTAGAAATTCTTGGATTCGTGGAATCTAAGCAGGAAGCTTGGGGCCGAGGGTTTAAGCAGGAAGTTTTGAACCTGAGGGATTTCAGCAGGAAGTCTCAAACTGAGGGTCTGAGCAGAAAATTCTTATGCTGAGGGCATACGCAATTGTAATCATGGTTTGATTATAGTGAAAAATCTCTTGTGCTGCAAGGGGACTGGACTATTCTCAGTTTGGGAGGAACCAGGATCAATCTTTGTGTGTTATGTTATTATTTATTTACTTATTTTATTTTCTCGCTGCAACTTATAATCAGAATTTGAACATGGTTTAGAATCTGAACTCTATTCAGAAGCAAAGAAAAAACAAATAACACAATTCAACCCCCCCTTCTTGTGTATTTTTCTCACCTTCAGTTGGTATCAGAGCATGGTATGTGTATAACACCTAACAATGGTACAAATAATGATCCAATGAGAAAAATATGTCTTCTAAAGACTTTGTCTCAAGAAGGAATCAAGTGTCATATAAAAATATTACTTTTCCAATCCTCCCACTCTACGAATGTCTGTTTATAAGGGTATAACTAAGGCTACCTTTTTCTAACTTCGAAGTCATCGTCCTGAAACATTTAAAAGTTTTCCCCTCTCAACTTCATCCGAGATCCAGGGCATACATGAGGGAATTCCACTTGAAGCACTCTTCTCAATACAACATACGTGACCAAGGTTTATTAGTTTTTATCCTAATAATCCTTGGTTTGACTCTTTACCCAAGACTGACGTGATTTTTTGGGGCGCTTTATGCTGATGAGGCCCCTTAATCTAGAGGCCCATCTCACTTTGTGCTACTCTCCTACTGAGCATTTGTGCTTCTGCGGGAGTTCATTTATGAAGTACTGGTATTCATCTCACTTAAACTAGGTCGCTCATTCCTACCACACCAGACTAGATCCTGTTTCCCCTTATGAGGCGGTGATGAAGGAAGACATGCATTATTGGTTACAAGGGCTCGACTATAAGGAAATGTTTAGCTCCAGTGGGGTGCCTCCTGCGGCAGTGAGGAAAATAAGGATTGACACTTACATCATTTTCAGTACGATCAATTGGGGAGAAAGGAAAGATATTTTTAGTGAGGACGGAGTCTTAGCGATTATTTTACACATATGATTTAATTTTATAGATAAGATGGACAAGCTGAAGATGTTTTATGATCTTGCTGATGCCCAAGGAATGAAGGTTGGGGTGCCCCCTCTGACCAATCAGAGAAAACCCATAGTACTAGATTTGAATATCAATGATGCAATACTTGTATATAACAAGCTACTCAGTCAAACTATGGAAGATTATTCAAAGAAATTATCAAAACTTCACTAAAAAATCATAGAGTTGTAGGAATATTCTAGGAAGGACAAACATGTTTCATATTATGAAAAGGTTAACTACTTGAGTAACCAATAAAGACAAAAATTATACCAAGAAAGAAGCAATAATTTCCAAAGAGGTAATAACTTTCTAAATGTAAGAAATCAAAACTTTGGGCAAGGCTGGAGGAAAGACATTGATCCATCTAATAGACAACAAAACCAAAGTACAATCAGAGCCATCCCAATTGTGATAAATAAACAATAAGATACTTTTAATCAGATCATGCAAATGTTTGTTGCCAACTAGAAAAAATGCCTCGATCCAAAAGACACAACATAAAAGCAGGTCTAGTTCCTCAAATATGGAAATCTAGTTTTAAAGTGACTTCCATGCTTCCATGTTCCTAATAATTCAAAATAGAAAAATCTACTATCTATATATACAAATTCAATTGTATGAACTCCCTAAATTACTCTTTCATCACAAATTATTTACACTACCAAAAGGACATTTTAGTAATAAACTAATATTTACTTTTTTTCCATTCTCATCTACTACTACAACATGACAAGTGACACTCATTTTCTCTTTTCATTTAAATTTCAAATTTTTCTCACATTCCTTTTTCCCACACTTTTTCCCTTTCATTTTAATTTTTTCTATCTATTTATTATCACTAAAAATACTATTAATCAATTTTTTTAATTTTAATAAAATTAAAAATTTATTTATCTCACGGGTCACTTTCAACACATCTATTTTATTTTAATCAACAATTATTTTTATTTTTTTCTTCTTTTGATACAATTAAATTTATATGATTATTGTTTATTTTACAATTAAGTAAATCATTTTAAATTTTGCATTTGTATCTAAATATATTTTATATCATATCAATTTTTTTTATTTCACGGGTTATTATCAGTACAATTTCTATTTTACTTTTATCAATAATTTGTCTTGATTTGAAAGACAAAATCTTTATTTCAAAATAACTTTCTTCATCTCACGAGTCATTTTTTCCTTTTTGCATAATTATTTGATACAATTGAGTTTATATAAATATTTTTCATTTTAAAATTATGTAACTAATTTCAAATTTACATATTTATATAAATACATTATATTGTATCAAATATACTTTCTATTTTACGGGTCACTATTAGCACAATACATATTTTATATTAATCAATAATTACCTTAATTTGAAAGATAAAATTCTTATTTTTAAATATTAAATTTTTTTTTATCTCACGAGTTTCTTTTTTTCTTTGTATTTTAATACAATTAAATTTATATAATCATTGTTAATTTCAAATTTAAATATGTATATAAATACATTTTATATTATACTAAATTTATATATAAATTTGAATATCTTTTATATAATATTAAATAAATTTATCTTACTAGTTATAAATACAACTAATATGATAATCTGATCGTATTATTTGATGATCGCAAATACGGAATAGTGGCACAACTTGAGCCACTACACAACATTTATTTGACCCTCGTATTTTATGTTAACTCCGTTCCCACTAAAAAAGAGCCACTAGCAAGGTATTCTAGAGTAAGTGATGTCGAGGTAATGAACGAAAAATCAACATCTTCCTTAGCAACCCATTTAAGAACCTAAAATATGAATAGGATGATTTTGCTAAAGGGGTATTGGACGCCAAATGGGTGTTTGATGAAATAGTTAAGAGACATCTGCAAGCCCAATAAAAACTCATCATAAAGGTATAATACATGTATCAATAACAAATCATACTAATTCCTCATATAGAACTTGAAACTAGAAGCCCAATTGCAGGTGATACTAATGACTGAAAATGTTATCCCCAAAATTCACATCTCTTGAATCATAATGAATGTGGCTAATATGATTTAGTTTATCGTGACTAGAAGGGAGATCGAAATTT
Source organism: Lathyrus sativus (assembly GCA_963859935.3). Classification (NCBI taxonomy): domain Eukaryota; kingdom Viridiplantae; phylum Streptophyta; class Magnoliopsida; order Fabales; family Fabaceae; genus Lathyrus; species Lathyrus sativus. The sequence continues at coordinate 34,682,906 of OZ012738.1, forward strand.
ACATAATCATCTCCGATGAAATATGGAATATCACCCATACAAAGAACTGACCCGTTTCTTTTCAAGGTTTACTAATGGGATTGTTCAAGAGATACCAAGTGCCCATCATTGACTAAGCCATGTGTTCCATAAACCTTGATATCAATGACTCTTACATATATCGACATTACCAAAAGTCGATAAAGTTTCTAGCGACATACACTTCAAATGTGCCAAGCGTTATAACCTTTGAGTCTATAGACTCCACCATTCGAGCCTATTTCTCCTATAATTGGGACAAACTTAATGATCGACACAGGAAGATTCCTTATTTTAATGAGTCACTACAGTGGTTGTAATTGTAACACCTTGGACTATACTTGGAATTTAAATATTAGGGTTTCATGTTTTTATGTTATTTCATGTTTTATTGATTAGTTGTTAGGTTAGTTTATCATATTGAATAAAGCTAGTATAATATGAGGCATTCATTCGTGTGTTTTTTGGCCTAAATAATTAACTAATTTGACTTGAAACATGTGTAATGACTTTGATCTCAGGATTCGATTTAATGCATTCAAAACATAATTTAACTCAAAGCACCATTTAATGCATTGCACCCAATTTAAATATATGCACAAAACCTAACATCAAGAAGATTCAATAACAAAAATATATAAATGATAATATAGAAAACTAGACAAGAAACAAAATCAAAACCTTAGAGATGAGCAACTTTAGCCTCTTCCCTTTTTTATGATTGGAAATTCATAAACTTGCATTGGAATTGAGTCGACTTGAGCATTAAGTAAAGTGTGATTAATGCTTTCCTATGTTCTCCCCGGGAAACATTGCACCATACCAAATTTGTATTAAAAAGAATAATTGATACATTGGACTCATTACATCTTCTATCCATTTGAGAAGATCAAAATGAGGTAGATAGCAAGAGAGCCTAAGATCATAAATCCCACAAACATAGAAAATAATTCATAGCAAATTACGCTAAACATTAGTTAAAGAAAGATATACACAAAATTAGAGGATTGTATCACAGATTAATGTGCTTTTAAACATGCCATGAGAAACAAATATGCATAACAACAACATGAAATTACTCAGCAGCAAAATACAATGATTACAACACACAAATTTTACATGGAAGAGATATAAATAATGCATGAATATAATAAAAAATAATGTCAACATGCACATAAATAAAGACTGCATTTAAAAAGATTCTAAATGTACAAATACATAGTCAAAATTTGCAACAACAAAAATTGGATCAATAAATAGCTAATTATATACATATATCATCACATATAAGATAGAGCGGATAAAAAATATAATAGAGATAAGATTGAGTTTAGAGGGACCATACCAAAATCCTTAGTAAGAATTAACTTGCTACAAAAGGAAATACCAGTGAAAATAAAAATATAGCAACATTAAAATAATAAACATTATCAATCTTTATTCAAAACAAGATGGACCAAGGATCCCCAATTCCCTATGGAACATACATAAAGGTTATGCAGACAATAGTTTAGTAAAAATATCAGCAAGTTGATTTTTATTATCCACATATTCAAAAATGAAATTACCCTTATCAACAAGATCCTAAGGAAGTGGTTCTTAATATCAATATGTTTGGTGCGTGAATCTAGAACCAGGTTCTTAGTTAGGCTTATAGCTCTAATGTTATCACACACCATTGGAATGCAACCCAGTTTTAAATTATAATTTAGTAGTTGTTGCTTTAGCCATAAGACTTGTGCATAATAATTACCAATGACTACATATTCTGCCTTAGCGGTAGAAAGAGCAACACTATGTTATGTCTTATTGTGTCGAGAAAGGAAATAGTTTCCAAATATGTGATAGGTATTAGTATTCATTACTACAAATAATACATAGTATGACACTGTTTTCATCACTGTTGTGTGAATGACCGTTGTGACATCTTAAAAATCAGGCGCCTTTATTTTTTAAATTTAAAACAATTTAGATTTTACCACGGTGAAATGGTTTCCCCTTTATTTTATTTTTAAATTGTTAAAAAAATTAGTGTTTTACTCAAATTAAAATAAATTAATAGAATTTCACAATGGTTGGATTTTCCAAACGTGGTGAAATGGTTTACTCTTATTCAAGAATTAGAGTTTACCTTTTCATGTCTCTTCAGTTTCCCTTGCCTTCCAAAAACCACAATCAGCGCTTACAAAAACAATAATTAGCCTTAACAAGATTGCCATATCCATTAATGAAGAAATCCCTAAATATGTATTATCTCCAACTCGTTCACCAACGTATTATCTCCATTTCTTCACCATCATATATTTTCCAACTAGATCTTCAATAAATATGGTCGAACTCTATCAATATCTCTTCAACTCATACAAAGCAACAAACTACGCAAAAAAAATTTGAAAAACAAACACAAATGATACTTGCAAGAAGGAAAGATAAAACACATACGATACTTAACTCTTTGACTTCTTCTTTACGTTTCTATTACGTTAAATATACCTATCATGTATGTAACAATAATATTATAGAGATATGTTAGGTTTATATTGTTGTTGTTGATGTTAAACTCATAACCCTAATGTTTTATTTATTTTTGTTATTGTTGAAAATGTTAATGAAGGTTTTAACTTGGATGTTTTGTTTAGATAATTTATATGTTTATTGTTCTCATTGTTATTATGATATTGAAGGTTTTGTGTTAGTGAGATATTGCAGTTTTGATATTATTGAGATAATGGAGGTTTAGTATTGTTAGTGGAGATGGTGTTGTTGTTATTGAAATATTGAAGATTTGGTGTTATTGAGATATTGAAGTTTTGTTGTTATTGAATTTTTGAGTATAATGTCGTCGTTGTTGTTAAGAGACTAAACTCTAAAGGATTAATGTGTTGATGTTATTTTTCTTTTGTTGTTTCTTTGAACATCGAAGAATTATTCACACCTTATACAAATGAGTGTTCTATTGAGCCTGACAAAAGAAAAAGATAAATTAGAGATGTTACAATGATGGCTAAATTAACAAAACTCTAAAACACGTACGTTAAATTGCCAATAGAGTTTTATTATAAGACTTGGACTTGTTATGGTAAGAATGATTTCCTTTTTAGGATTTATGTGGCGTTCCTTAGACATAGCAAAGTGAGTATTTTATAGATGATTGGGGTCATGTATTAAAATATTTGAAAGAAAGTATATGGACAAAACTGCAGGTATTGATTTTAATATGCATAATTTGACAATATTTTTTAATTACTAATACCTACTTATTGATGTATTGTAGTCAGCTTTTGAATTTGAAGTAAGTGACGAATGACAATTTATCATTACATATATTTAGTTGAAGAGTTGGAGCAAAACAAGTGAAAGTCGAACAAATATGAGGAGGAATGACCAAAGAATGAGAGAAAATAGCAAAGGATGCAAATTGTGGACTTAGTGAAAAATTGAGTGAAAAAGGAGCAAAAAAGAGTGAAGCTTCAAAAATAATCACATCCACCATCGTGCATGTGATAGGGCATTAAGAGTTGCACCGTGCGCGACGTATGTATTATACGTGCGATGCACTTTTCTGGGCCTTTTTCTGACACGTTATTGTCCATTCTGGCACCTTTAAAGGGGGGGAATTTTGCACTTTGACAAGGGTTACAAAATTTGGCATTGGGAGCACGATTTTACAGCATCAAAAGGTGATTTTGAGAGTATTGGAAGTCATTGAAGGCCAATCGTTAAAGGGAATTCATATGTTATTCTTCTTAATTCAATTGGTATTGTAATTTTCCTTATGAGTAGCTAAAGCTCCTTTATATTAGGTTGTTTTATGATGAATTTTAATCATTCTTGTTGGCATTATATGGCAATTTCACTTTGTATGAATCCTTTGAATTATAATTTTATTCAATTGTTGTTTATGCTTAATGCTTATTATTTGAGTTACTATGTTAATCTGTTGTTAGACATATAAGGATTCTTGACTCGTAGCCTATGTGTTGTACCTAGGAAAACTATTCTACTTAAGCCGGTTGCATCATATCCTAATTTTTGACCCTAAAATTTTGTTTTTCGTTTTGCATCATCTGCATAGCATAGCATGCACTTCATCTTGCATAGTGTCTGAAATGTCAGTCAGAATAAATTTGTTGGATTTACAGACAAACCGTTCTAATTTTATTTCAAAATCTGACCAAGCGGTATATTTTTCCAATATGTTTATTTCACACTGATTATTTTTGTGTGTTCATTTTATTGTTTTTCAAGCACTTTTCTGCCAGACTTTTTATTTCATTTTTTAATTATTTTTATTTAAATAATCATTTAAATTATTTAGATTTAATTAGATATTTAATGTAAATTTTTATTTTTATTAATTAATTTTATTTTAAATTTATTTATTAATATTTTCTTTTTAAAAAACACAAAACATGATTTTTAATTCATTTTATTCTTCTCTTATTATAAAAAACACAAAAACATGATTTTTAATTCTTTTTATTCTTGTCTTATCATAAAAAACACAAAAATATGATTTTTAATTCATTTTATTCTTGTCTTATTATAAAAAACAAAAAAGCATTGTCTTAATTGTTATTATCATTCTTGTCTATTTTCTAGTTCTATAGATGAGCATTAGAAAAAATAAAGGATACACAAACAAAACTTAAAACAACAAGAGATTGGGTTCAAAGAAAATAGGAAAAGTTAAAGGAAGTTAGAATCATGAGTTCCATCGTCGCACCGCTTCCGGAGTCATCCACGTAATCGCCGCTGAAAATCGATTGCAACTGCTTTGACGTTGCACTTCATCAAGACTCCATCAACACGCACCAACTGATGCCTCTTTTACGCTCATATATGACTATGTTCCACGTGACAAGCTTGTGTCGTTGCGACACTTCGATTTCGGTAACTCGTGCTCTTCTCTGTTTTTGTTGGGTGCTTGCTTTAATTTACGTTATCATCTGTCTGACTGTTATGACTATATTGCAATTATGTGCCATGAATCTATGTGAATTTGTTTTTAAAAAAAAATTGGTTTGAGAGGTAGAGAGTATTGAGATCGAATGAGAGAGATTGAAGAAAAAGAATTTGAAATGGAACTTCCTCGGTTTAACTGTGTTTTAATTTTATTATTATTTTCTTTTATTATAGGAACACATGTCAAGATGTCATTGGATAGTATATTAAAATTTGAAAAAGTAAAAAAAATATTTGATTAAACTCTAATTTTTTATCTTGTTATTAAACAAAGAAAAAAAAGGGACGATGCCCCTTTGTGCCGTTTTCTTTCTATTTTTTTTATATATTATTATTTTCTTTTTTTTTATTGTTTTTTAAATTTTAACTTTTTTATTTAGTTATTATTATTATATGATAAAATTTAAGGCTTATGTTAATGGGCCTTAGGTTAATGTCTAACTTGGTGTCACACCCCATGTTTTTTTTAAAGCTACACATTTATGATTTTTTTTTACACTCTTTTGATTTATTTAGATTTCTTTATTTTTTTAAATTGTTAGTTTTATTATTAATTAAAAATCCTAATTTTGATTAATTAAAATTTTAATGGATTAATTGAATTTAAAAAAATAATAATTGATTGATTAGTTTTTTCGTGAATCTTAATTAAAATTTTGAATTACCGTGATTAGTTACTTGTCAATTTACTCATGGATGTTTGACATGCCTATATGATTTGGATCTCCAAGTCCCCTTAGGTTCTCGATTTGACTTTATCTTCGATAAATCAAATCAATATTAGACATTAGGATCAATTATTGCATGATAACAATAAGATATCTTTCCCCTTCAATCTTATTTTAGACTCATAGAATTAGGTTAGTTCCCTTTGGATGTTAACTAGACAACCTACAATTAGATTCCCTTTTCTCCCATGAGAGAATTAGACATGAGTCATCCTTAGTCGAGATAACATTCCCACCCTGTGACATAGTTGAGAAAGATGTAGATTATTTTCCACTTGAGAGAGGTATGTGGCATACTCGTCGATTTTATATCCGAGTTAGAGCCCTTCTCTTAATATGAAACAAATATCCATCTTCCACATGTTTGTGGTGGTTTAAGTTGAGTATTCTCCTTAAGATGAAAATTTTTCTCTTCTTCTAAAAACTAACCAACAAACTTTGTTTACCTTTAGTGAGGGGAACTACGAATGCTCTGATTTCATTCCCGCCAGGATACGTAGGTACGAGATGTAATGTCTTGGCGAGCATAATTAGGATTAACAACTTAGGTCTCCCTTTTTCATTTTTACTTTTTAGCAGAGAAAAATAACAAACAACACATTAAAACAAGAGGTTCTTGTAGAGTACTACAGATACTTAGGATGTTAGCACCTTCCCTAGGTATAACCAACCCTGAACCTTAGATTCTCTTTTGCTTTGTTTTTGCAATGCATGTTTATGGGTTATTCGTTCTTTTTACCTTCCCTCGGATAAATTAAATATTGGTGATGATTATGATTTGTGATTCAAGTTAATCCAATATCTTGATATACGATTCTCACCGTGACAGAAGTGGCGACTTCACTAGGGAGATTCAACTTTTGAGGGTTTCCTCTAACTTGTTTGATATGTGTTATTTTTTGTATATTTGTATATCTGTATCTGCTTGGGTTACTATGTTGAGTTGTGAGATAATTCCTAACCCAGACTTGAGTGCACTTAGGATAGGAAGTTGATACATTCAAGAACACTTATAGGGAGTTGATTCCCGACCAAGCTGACTTGAGAAATCACCGCTCAGTTGAGGCCCTCTTGAGAATATTATTGTTGAACGAGTATTCGTGTAAACATTACTACTTTTGACCTAGGAGCCCGTGACACTAAGGACTTTTAGTTACCTTTAACCCAACTTGGCATTCTTAGGACGTAGTGCGATGACTATGAGGGAGTAGTCCCAAAATAGTTGATATGCGATACTACACTCAAAAGAGGTTCTCTTGAGAATATTATTAACCACCAAGTAATTGGGAAATTGATAATATCCGAAAGATGGACGGGTGACTTTGGGAACTGTGTAGAACCCGTTGTACAAGTACAAATAAACCCATAGTACACACCTTTCGGGATGTGTAGACCATGGCTCCATGCTCGTGATCTTCAAACCTAGGCCTTTGTTTGTTTGCATGTATGTGTGAATATGTGTATACCTGTGTTTGTGAATTCATTCATCCATGCATTCATGCATCATTTTTCTGACATCTTCAAGGAACTTAGAGTTATTTTGCAAACATCAGAGGTTTTACCATGGATTGTGGAAGTTGTACTCTATTTTGTAATCCTTCAAATTTTCAATGAAATGAGACATTTTCAATTATCAAAAGTGTTATCCACTTTATGGTTTTTGCAAACATAACTTTCGAGCTCTTTGAACTGCATTTTGCATTTGCACAACATACATCATGTAGCATTGCATTATTTGCATACAACTCTCCCCTAAACAACAAACTCATTTGGCCTTCTGTCCTTGTGTCATTCAGCTGATTTCCTGGCATTTGTACCGAGGTTGAGTAGTTACTGAAGGATAATAAAGAGGACAAAGAATGTAGATCCCATGTCAGGCTTCAGAGTAACGACTAACCCGATGTATGAATTTCCTCCTGACGGAAATACTCCACAAGTGGATGTTCCTACTTATTCTCAGCATGTACAAGATAACCTGGTTGTTCAAATTGATAAGAGAGATTCCTGATTCCCGAGGTGTGTGCAAAATCTTCAGAATGTTCACTTTGTAACAAAGGTGAATGACCCTAGAGTTGTGGAAATCGAGTAAGGAGTTCGTGATCTCAAGGAACAATTGAAGATGATGAAAGGACTCAATGTATCTGGACTTAAAGCTCATATCTTGTGTCTAGTTCCGGGTTTAGTTATTCCCCCAAAGTTGAAAATTCCAGTTTTTGAAATATACAAGGGTGTTGGTTATCCAAGGTACCATTTGACAATGTTCTGTCAAAAAAGGACCGCTTATATCGATGACGACAAGCTAATGATTCACTTCTTTCAAGAAATTTTATGTGGGGCATCCTTGATGTGGTATATGAAACTAGAAAGGAACAACATTCAGTCTTGGGAAGACCTAGCTGACGCTTTTGTGAAGCAATACAATTATAACATAGACATGGATCTAGACAACGATCAATTGATGAGCATGAGTCAGAAGGACAACAAATCCTTCGGGGAGTATGCACAGTGGTGGAAAGAGTTGGCAGCCCAAGTTCATCCACCACTCCAAGAGAAAGAGTTGGCTAAGATATTTCTAAGAACGTTGTCAAACTCTTATTATGTCAAGATGGTAGGTGTTGTGCCATTAGAATTCTCTAAAAGTATGGAAGTCAGAGTAACCATCGAAGACGCATTCAAAAGTGGAAGAATCCAAGATGACTCGAATAGCCAAGCTAGTGAAGAGAAATCTGTTAGTGATTCCCAAGAGGAAATTAGTGTTAATGTTGATGCAATTTAGGATTCTCCTCAGATCTTGCAAACTCCTGTTCCAGTGCCTCATCACCAATATTAGTATGCAGTGCCTGTTTAGTGCCAGCAACCGCTACTTTGTGGACTTTTGTGCCAGTAACAAAGGTAGGCTCCTCCTCAGATTCGCCTGAATTAGAATCAGCGCCAAAATTAGCATATACCTATGAATAATCTAGAAGGAGAGACTCGCCAATTTGATCCAGTCCCAATGACTTACAATCAATTATGGTCTTATTTTGCCCGAAACTCGATGATGACACCCAGGAAGACTAGAACCATAAAATCTCGCCCACCTTGGTTCAATCTAAGTCTCGGTTGTGAATTTCATGACGGAGTAGTGGGTATCTGATTAAGGAGTGCAAGGTTTTCCAAGAAAAAGTTCAAGAGATGATCGACGACGAAGTGCTGACCTTCAAGGGAGGAAGCCCATTTATGAATGGAACGCCTTTATATTAATGAAGACTCAAGAAATTCCTTTCTAAGCCGGTGAAATCAAGATTTGAGCTCATTCCAAGATCATCAGGTTGTTTGTTTGTTTTCTTACATTTGTTTTTATTTCTTTGATTGTAAAATGATGATTTGCATGTAAGAACTTGTTTGTTTTGAATGTTTAATGCAAAGAATATGTTTGTCTTGAAGAAATCCATTTGTATTCACTCATAAAATGCATTTTCCTATTTTATAATGCCAATTTTACCCAATCTCTTGCTTTGGTAGAGAATTGGAGGGAGGATGACGAAATCAAGAATGCAAGATTTCTTGTCGTATGCTTTTGAGTGAAACCCTACTGATGATGTAAGAAATTGTTTCAAATCCCCAAACACTGGAGATATAAGGAAGATAAAACCTCTTTAACCCTTTTGAGCTTTGAAGTAGGAGTTTCTTTCCATACAAAAAAATCCTCAATTTTAACCTAGGGCAGGGTAGTTTTTAGTTAAGTTGATTGAGTGCCCATATTTTCAAAAAAAAAAAAGAGTGAGCATCCGAGGATTTACCAAGCCTATCCCTCTCACATTAAGAGGCTAGGAGTCAATTTGATCCAATCTCAATGAATTACAGTCAATTATGGTCTTATTTTTCCATAAATTCGATGATGACACCCAGAAAGATTGGAACCATGAGATCTCGCCCACCTTGGTTTAACCCAAGTTCTGGTTGTGAATTTCACGACAGAGTAGTGGGTATTTGATTGAGGAGTGTGAGGTTTTCCAAGAAAAAGTTCAAGAGATGATTGATGACAAAGTGTTGACCTTCAAGGGAGGAAGCCCATTTGTGAATGGAATGCCTTTATGCTGATGAAGACTCAAGGGAGTCCTTTCCAAGCCAGTGAAATCAAGAGTTGAGCTCATTCTAAGATCATCAGGTTGTTTGTTTGTTTGCTTACATTTATTTTTATTTCTTTGATTGTAAAAGGATGATTTACATGTAAGAACTTGTTTGCTTTGAATGTTCAATGCAATGAATATGTTTTTCTTGAAGAAATCCATTCGTATTCACTCATAAAATGCGTTTTCCTGTTTTATAATGCCAACTTTACCCAATCTCTTACTTTGATAGAGAATTGGAGGGAGGATGACGAAATAAAAAATGCAAGATTTCTTGTTGTATGCTTTTGAGTGAAACCCTACTGATGATGTTTCAAATCCCCAAATACTGGAGATATAAGGAAGATAAACCCTCTTTAACCCTTTTGAGCCTTGAACTATGAGTTTCTTTCCATACAAAAAAAACCCTTAATTTTAACCTAGGGCAAGGTAATTTTTAGTTAAGCTTATTGAGCGCCCAAATTTTCAAAAAAAAGAGTAAACATCCGAGGATTTACCAAGCCTATCCCTCTCACATTAAGAGGCTAGGAGTCAATTTGATCCAACCCCAATTACTTACAGTCAATTATGGTCTTATTTTGTCTGAAACTCGATGATGACACCCAGAAAGACTAGAACCATGAAATCTCGCCCACTTGGGTTCAATCCAAGAGCTGGTTGTAAATTTCATGACGGAGTAGTGGGTATTCGATTGAGGGGTGCGAGGTTTTCCAAGAAAAAGCTCAAGAGACGATCGACGGCGAAGTGCTGAACTTCAAGGGAGGAAGCCCATTTGTGAATGGAACGCCTTTATACTGATGAAGACTCTAGAGCATCCTTTCCAAGCCGGTGAAATCAAGAGTTGAGCTCATTCCAAGATCATCAGGTTGTTTTTTTGTTTGCTTACATTTGTTTTTATTTATTTGATTGTAAAAGGATGATTTGCATGTAAGAACTTGTTTGTTTTGAATGTTTAATGCAATGAATATGTTTGTCTTGAAGAAATCCATTTGTATTCACTCATAAAATGTGTTTTCCTGTTTTATAATGCCAATTTTACCTAATCTCTTGCTTTGATAGAGAATTGGAGGGAGGATGATGAAATCAAGAACGCAAGATTTCTTATCGTATACTTTTGAGTGAAACCATGCTGACGATGTAAGGCATTGTTTCAAATCCCCAAACACTGGAGATATAAGTAAGATAGACCCTCTTTAACCCTTTTGAGCCTTGAAGTAGGAATTTCTTTCCATACAAAAAAATCCTCAATTTTAACCTAGGGTAGGGTAGTTTTTAGTTAAGCTGATTTAGCGCCCAAATTTTCAACAAAAAAAAAAGAGTGAGCATTCGAGGATTTGCCAAGCCTATCCCTCTCACATTAAGAGGCTAGGAGTCAAGTTCATAACGATTATCCTTCAGCTAGCTAAGGAATGAGGCAGTGACGATCCTTTCAACAAAGTCAAAATGACTTAAAGATCACACAATTTTCTCATAAATAAAAAATGAAAAGAAAAAAAGAGAAAAAGTCCGCTAAGTCAAAACCTATGAAGGAAACTTAGGCAAAATTGGGGCATCATGTTGGACTTCAAGGTCAAATCCAAAAGACTCGGTCCAGGCAAAAGTTAGGGAATGAAAAACACGAAAAGTGAAAACAAAAGATTACAAAGAAAAATCCTCAATGAAGAACAAAGTCGTGTGATCAAACACCAAAAGCAAAAAGGTAAGTGACTTCTATGTTCAAAGCCTCCACGAATTCTTAACATGTCAAACTCTCCTTGAGAGATGAGTGCTCGCATCAAGTTAGTTGAACATAGGATTGGAGAACATCACGAAGAAAGGGTGGGTACAAATAGACTTTGAGTCTTATATCCTTTATTTCATAAACCATGAACTAAGCCACGTTAAAACCCTCAAAATATCTAATTGAAGTAGTGTTTATTTTGAAAGCATACTCAATGAGATGATGTTTCCTGACTCCTATGAGCTAAGCTTAAAATTTGTGTTGGCTTTGTAAAATCAATGCATATCCTAACTAGTGATTCAATCACATGTTATTATGATATCTTTCCAATAAAAACTTCAAGACTAACATGCGTGTTGCATTAGCAATTTCAGAATTAACATTTTTTTGCGTGCTAACATTGCTTGATATCATAGAAGCTTGTATACAAACAACAATGATGAGCTTACTCGTTTGAGACTTGAGACTCTGATGATAAATGGTGAATCATTTCAAAGGGATGATCATATCTAGGGGCATGTTTTCTGAAGACTCTGATAAACAAGGGCAAGTTGTTTCCCAGTTGTTGCTTCCACAATCCAACTATCCCTAAGAGGGCAAGTTGTTTCCTAGTTGTTGCTTCCACAATCTGACTATCCCTAAGGGAGCAAGTTTAAAGACTCAGTTATGCATAATATAGTCAATCTGGGGCAGTTACGTTGATATTCGATAAATATCTCCAAGAGTTTGAAAATGTTGGAAGATCTTGGATGCGAAGTTTTCTGTAAAATTCTCTTGAAATGACTTCTTCTCATAAACCATGTGATATGGGGCATTTGAGAATTGAAGACTTTCATCCATTCACAATAATTGTTGTTCGAAATGGAGACCACCAAGCAGTTCATCAATACAGGACTACATTATTCTCACAACATTTTTCATCCATGTCCCTAGTTAGTCTCTACTTCAGGTGGTCATGACAATTCCCGGATGAATCTCTACATCAAGCAGTTATGGCATAATTGATGCAAGAATTCCCTAGCTGGTGACCTAAGAATTCCCTAGTGAATTTCCTTGGCTTCAACCTTCCCCAATGAAGTGAATGTCTATTTCACTCCTTAGTGGATTTCTCACAAATTCAATCTTCCCTAGCAAAGTGGATGTTTATTTCATCCTCATGAAGTTTCGACTCTAACATCTTCAGCTACTATGTTGATCCAAGTTTCCCCAATGAAGTGGATATTCATTTTATCCCTTGTGAGGCCTCAGCTCTAGCATCTCCAATTATAACTTCCTTTCAGACTACTTTAGTTCACGGTGGATATTTATTTTATCCCCATAAAGTCTCTATAATCATGAGTTTAATCCATTCCCAATGGATCTTTCTCATCCCCAACAGAGTAGCAGGGTTCATCTTGACAGTCCCCTAAGTGAAGTCATGATGTTCATCCTCAAGTGGAGTGCTCTCTTTTCCCCAGAGAAGTTTGAAGCCTTGAAGCAAGACTGTGATTCCACGTGTGGCTTTCCATTCCCCTATGTGATGCTTCTATCTTACGAAGATTGGTCGAGTATCCATGTCGAGATGTTTATTTAATCTCCGGTTTACATCTCTTTGTTTATTTTGTTAGCATAAGTATAACATTACATACATTCGTTTATATAGATACATGGTATTTGTGAATTTTTCATTTTTGTGTTTGTTTGTTTGTTCATTTTGGCCGTGTTTATCCCCAAGTAACTGGGTTTATCTTCTCCCTCCAAGTAGAGTCGTCAGCCCTAGGAAGAAAGAGCACAACATTTCTAAATTCTCCATTGAGTTCGATCCTTGTGGAACACGGTTGCTTTGGCTTTCTTTTCCATTTCTGGATAAGATAAACCCCAGTTGAGTTCATTCCTCATTGGGTAGAGTCTTGCTTGACCGTTTCTCTTCAGTTACTTTCTGAATTGAACTTTGATCCCTGACAATCACAATTTTGGATATCTCTAGGCTTTTAAACCTGGATTGAGCATACATTTATTTTGCACTTTGACTCCCCGGGAAGAATTTGTCTGAAGATCATCATTGAAGACAAAATATTTCTCTAGCAGTGTTACAACATTTTCTCAGCAATTTTTACCCAGACAATAAGTGGCAGCTCTTTATTTGATCAGGTTATTTCATTCTCGGGTTTTCTATTTGGATGAAAAATGGTAGTCTCCTCAAGACAGTTTGTCTATCCCCAATGATTTTATCAAGATTATCAACTTATCCTCCACCAAATGGCATCTCTCCCGAAATCCATCAGAGAAATTTGGTGAAGACTTTACAATTGTTTCTCTTTATTTGAGAATTCCTAATACAATGATTTTATTTGCTTCAATGCAACTTCAAACTACAACAATACTGCTCCTCAGTGATGTTCTCCCCAATAAGTCCACTATTCAATTTGCTTCCATCAAATGGCATATCTCCAAGAAGTTTGATGAAGATTCAGACGATCTTTCTCTTTATTTGAGAAGACATATTTTGCAAATCAACCGGCTTACATATCTTTTAGATCCCCGACGATGTTTTCTAATCTCCAGTAAATTATGGATCCCCGCTGAAGTCATAAATCTCTAGTAAAATTCCAATCCCTTGTGAAGATACTCTTCCATAAGTATTCACCTTTCCAGGAAGAAACTGAGACTCGTTCGTGGCTTATGACCCGAGATGAGGGGAGGTTTATTTTACCCTTTTTCAAGTTGAATATTTGATTAAAGAAGAAACTGAGACCCGTTCATGACATACAACCTTGAAGAGTTGGGGAGGTTTATTCACCCTTTCTAAATGTATCATTTAGTTAAAGAAGAATCTGGATCATACCCTGATCATGGAAGCTTATGTTAGTCTATTACCTTTTCTTAGGCTATCATATGTTTTGATAGTAGGTAATACACCTTTGTTTTGGTCAGACACCTTTGTTGGGGCTGCCACATGTTTGGTAGTAGGTGATCTCTCCTTTCAAGTTTATTACCTTTTATTAGGCTATCACATATTTTGATAGTAGGTAATACACCTTTCTTTTGGTCAGACACCTTTGCTTAGGTTGTCACATGTTTGGTAGTAGGTGATCTCTTCTTTCAAGTCTATTACCTCTACTTAGGCTATCATATGTTTGATAGTAGGTAGTATGTCTATCTTTTTTTGGTTAGCCACCTTTGCTTAGGCTACCATGTTTGGTAGTAGGTCATCTTTCCTTTTGTGTTTATCTTTGCTTAGGTTATCATATGTTTTGATAGTAGGTAGTACACCTTTCATTTTGGTCAGTTACTCTGTGATTAGTAGTTACTTTCATTCAGCAAAACCTCAGTAGCAGGTGTTTCTTTTTAATTTCCAGCAAACCTCGACAGAAGGTGGATCTATTTCATATTCTTTGATAAATCTCGGCAGTAGATTCTCTGGTAAATTTTAAAAATATAATTTTCATGAAACCTCGGCAGAAGGTGTTTTCATTTTAATTTCTGGTAGGTCTCGGCAGAAGATTTCTAGTTTAACCTCGGCAGAAGGTATTTTCTTTTCATTTCCTAGCAAGTCTCGGAAGAAGATTTATAGTAGATCTCGACAGAAGGTGTTTCATTTTGTAAATTCTCTGGTTATTCTCGGCAGTAAATCTCCAGCAACTTCGACAGAAGATGTTTCTCTGTTTCCAGGATCTCGGCAATAGATTCTCTGGTTAACTTTGATGTTTCTTTAACCTTCAGCATACAGTTGTTTCTTTTCAAAATCTCGGCAATAAATTCCCTGGTTAATCTCGGCAGCAGACTTTCCAGTAAATTTTTTACAGTTGACACATTTTCCAATAAAACATTGGCAGAAGGTATTCCCAAATGAGGTCCTAAGTCTCGACAGTAGACTCCTCCAGTTGATATCTCTTGAAATCCCCACAGTTGACCTCGACAGTAGGTTCTTCAAGTGGATTTTGTTGAAAAGATTATGTCACAAGTTCATCACCATATGTTTAAGATAACTTGTGATTGTCAGTCGGTAATCTCTTCCCCAGTGGAGTTAAGTCTCATCTCCGATGGAGTTAGATCTTTTCCCCGTGGAGTCTTACTTTGCTAAGTTGTTCCTCGTCGGGTCTTCCATTCTTTAACTGTGTTTCAGCGTTGTCCGTATACAATTATCTCCTGTGGCATCTTTTCCATTACAGATCTTTGTCTTGCATTCATATTATTTTATGTCATATCATGTGAATCTTGTGGCATCTTAGGGCCAAAAATTGTGCATGTTTGTATTTAAGTCTCTCCTATCACGTAGACAAAGATTTCAATCTCCATATCTCCGGATAGAAGAAACTTAAATAGGGGCATCTGCCATATTCTAATTTTTTACCCTAAGATTCTGTTTTTCGTTTTGCATCATCTGCATAATATAGCATGCACTTCATCTTGCATAGTGTCCGAAATGTCAGTCAGAATAAATTTGTTGGATTTACAGATAAACCGTTCTAATTTTATTTCAAAATCTGACCAAACGCTATATTTTTCCAATATGTTTATTTCACGCTGATTATTTTGGTGTCTTCATTTTATTTTATTTCAAGCACTTTTCTGCCAGACTTTTTATTTCATTTTTTAATCATTTTTATTTAAATAATCATTTAATTTATTTAGATTTAACTAGATATTTAACGTAAATTTTTATTTTTATTAATTAATTTTATTTTTAATTTGTTTATTAATATTTTCTTTTTAAAAACATGATTTTTAATTCATTTTATTCTTGTCTTATTATATAAAAAATACAAAAAACATGATTTTTAATTCTTTTTATTCTCGTCTTATCATAAAAAACACAAAAATATGATTTTTAATTCTTTTTATTCTTGTCTAATTATAAAAAACAAAAAAAAAATTGTGTTAATTGTTATTACCATTCTTGCCTATTTTCTAGTCCTATAGATGGACATTAGAAAAAACAAAGAATACACAAACAAAATTCAAAACAACAAGAGATTGAATTCAAAGAAAACAGGAAAAGTAAAAGGAAGTTAGAATCATGAGCTTCATCGTCGCACCACTTCCGGAGTCATCCATGTAATCACCGTCGAGAATCGATCGCAACCGCTTTGACGCTGCACTCCATCAAGACTCCACCAACTGATGCCTCTTTTGCGCTTAGATCTGGCTCTGTTTCATGTAACAAGCTCGTGCTATTGCGACACTTAGATTTCAGTAACTCATGCTCTTCTCGGTTTTTGTTGGGTGTTTGCTTTAATTTATGTTATCATATGTCTGCCTGTTATGACTATATTGCAATTATGTGCCATGAATCTATGTGAATTTTTTTCTTTTAAAAAATTGGTTTGAGAGGGAGAGAGCATTGAGATCGAATGTGAGAGATTGAAGAAAATAAATTTGAAATGTTACTTCCTGTATTTAACTGCGTTTTTATTTTATTATTATTTTCTTTTATTATAGGAACACATGTCAAGATGTCATTGGATAGTATATTAAAACTTGAAAAATTAAAAAAAAAATATTTGGTTAAGCTTTAATTTTTTATCTTGTTATTAAACAAAGAAAAAAAAGGGACGGTCCCCCTCTGTGTCGTTTTCTTTCTATTTTTTTATATATTATTATTTTCTTTTTTTATTGTTTTTTAAATTTTAACTTTTTTATTTAGTTATTATTATTATATAATAAAATTTAAGACTTATGTTAATGGGTCTTAGTTTTATTATTAATTAGAAGTCCTAATTTTGATTAATTAAAATTTTAATGGATTAATTGAATATTTTAAAAAATTCTAATTGATTGATTAGTTTTTTAGTGAATCTTAAAATTTTGATTAACCGTGATTAGTTACTTGTCAATTTACTCATGGATGTTTGAGATGCCTATATGATTTGGATCTCCAAGTCCCCTTAGGTTCTCGATTCGACTTTATCTTCGATAAATTGAATCAATATTAGATATTAGGATCAATTATTGCATGATAATAATAAGATATCTTTCCCCTTTAATCTTATTTTAGATTCATAGAATTAGGTTAGCTCTATTCGGATGTTAACAACCTATAATTAGGTTCCTTTTTCTCCCATGAGAGAATTAGACATGAGTCATTCTTAGTCGAGATAACATTCTCTTACCCCGTGACATAGTTTAGAAAGATGTAGATTCTTTTCCCCTTGAGAGAGGTATGTGGCATACTCGTCGATTCTATATTCGAGTTAGAGTCCTTCTCTTAATGTGAAGCAAAGATCCATCTTCCACATGTTTTTGGTGGTTTAAGTTGAGTATTCTCCTTAAGATGATAACTTGTCTCTTCTCATAAAAACCAACCAACAAACTTTGTTTACCCTTAGTGAGGGGAAATACGAATGCTCTGATTCCATTCCCGCCAGGATACGTAGGCACGAGAAGCAATGTCTTGGCGAGCATAGTTAGGATTAACACCTTAGGTCTCCCTTTTTCTTTTTCACCTTTTAGCATATAAAAATAACAAATAACACATTAAAACAAGAGGATCCTTTAGAGTACTACATATACTTAGGATGCTAGCACCTTCCTTAGGTATAACCAACCCTGAACCTTAGATTCTCTTTTGCTTTGTTTTTGCATTGCATGTTTATGGGTTATTCGTTCTTTTTCCATTCCCTTGGATAAATTAAAGATCGACGATGAGTTATGATTTTTTATTCAAGTTAATCCATTAGCTTGATATTCGATTCTCACCGTGACAGGTTGAATAGGGATAGGAGAGCTCGAGTAGTGGCACAGATGATTAACAGTCTGTACATCGTCTAACACTGCTTAAGCTGGAGGACTAGGGATAGAAAGCTCCGAGTAGTTTTTAGTAAGTTATTTCGTGGGGAACTGGCTATAACGGTTTTGTTAATTCATTGTAAGATTATAAGGATAAGATCATTCATACAAGGCATCAGACATCAACAAGAGGGAGTAAGGGGATTCAAAAACACAACCTGACAACTTTCGTGACATTGTTTTCTCGTTTATTTACCTTTTGCATAGAATCTTGCAAATCCCCCCCCCCCCCTCCTTTTTACTATTTTTACTTTAAATTTCACAAATCATTGTGTTGTTCAAACACAGCCTTTGTGGGTTCAATATTTTTATTACAGCGACATTATCGGTACACTTGTCGAGAAGTCATTAGTGACGATAAGTTGATGATGAATAAGTAGGTCTCTTATGTTGGTAAGGTAAGAATTAGAGGGGATTTAATTCATAACTCACACATGATTACATTAGGAACTCTAAGCTTGATCATGAGCATCCAACTTTGAAATATAATTTTATTGATAAGGACATTTGGGAGAAGTTTGTCAAGTTTCATAGTTCTACTGAATTCTTGGTTAATAGTAATCTTATTTTCTGAAGAATGATCTTCTTGTGCTTTTTAGATACAACCATTTAAATTAATATTTTTATTATGTTTATAACATGTTAAAAGTTAATCAAGAATATAAAACAAGGAAATAAATCAATATCCCCATAGACAATTTCAATGGGGTTATAGAAAACTTGAGTAAGAAATGATTAATAAAAAGAGACAACAAATGGGAGATGACTCACTAAGTCGTGATCGTGGCCCATCTCCACCATCATAACATGAGAAGTGGAAAAGGGCCCGACAAAGACAAGGTGGATAGTTCACTTCAGATGCCTCATGTGCAGTTGCTAAGAAGATTGTAAGTGGATTCTTTTTTCAATTAGAATGTTAAATGTAATTATTTTTTTGTCAATTAGAATATTAAAGGTAATTTAAATCGCTTTGATAATGATAAATTATTCATGTTGTGTGTAGGATTTGTTGGTTGATATGGTCATTCATGGCTCCTTTGTTCCACGTGTACGAAATGATATATTAGTATAAGCAATTGGAAAAAGGAGCATGGTGGACGTGTCAGTTGTTTTGGACAAGGCATTGGCCTGAGATTATACTTCGGAATATCAAGAAAAAGTAAAGATTTGTGCAAGAAAGATATGGATGCGCTCATTGATAAGAAGTTAGAAGAAACATTAGCACAAGAGCGGGAATCCCAAAAGAAAAAGATGGACGGGCTTTACGATAAGAAGTTTTAAGAAAAATTAGCACAAGAGCATGAATTTCAAAAGAAAGAGATGGGCGGTCTCTACGATAAGAGTTTGGTAGAAAGATTAGCACGGGATCGAGAATTGAACACGAAAGAGTTGGACGACCTCTATGCGGTATGTACAAATTTTATTTTGTGTGTTGCATTTGTTTTGGGGTTTTATAACATGACATATGTGTTGTGTGTTTTTGTTATTTTTATGATGCAAAAATTGGCATCGATGAGTGTAATCATCTAATTGAGTGCAAATGTAGTTGAATAAATTCTTGAAAAGTTGTTTTAGATAGTGCGAGTATAAAAGGAAGTTATTCAGTCGTTCGTACCTAAAATAAGATGGAAGTTCCTTTTGACTATTCGTTAAAAAAAAGAAAGTTATAAAGGATTTTGTCTGAAAATGTGTGGCTTGACATATCTATATTATAGTTGTGGTGCATGTAAATACACTTTATATGCTAATTAATGTCAATTTAAATTTTCGCACTTAAGTAATTTCAATGTTAAGACTCGTTTCATTTTTGAATTGTATTTTACCATTTAGGTACATGTATCATTTATGTATAGAATAAAATAAATCATATATTTATGGATTCTTAGACCTATTCAATATGCGACTTTCATTGAATCAATCAAACTTGATTGAAGCACAGTTACAATCACGGATAAGAGATGGGAATAAAGTTTGTCATTTAGCACAATTTATCTATTCGTAACTAATTTTGATATTATGGTTTCTTTTATATTTAGTATTACATATTTTACCAATTACTAATTATGTTCAAGTCCATTCATTGGTCATTTACAATTGATTATTATCTGTCCTCAACAAAGTATAATAATTGTGCTATGTTTCATAGGCAAATGTAAGTGCTTCTCTTTTTCCAAAAGTAAAGCACTTATATCCTTAGTCACAAATATAAGTTTGATTCGGCTAGTCAATTCAAATTTATGAAGGTTTGGACTCTATATGATAGATGCATACAACTGATTAGTAATAATTAGATAATTATTGTAGTTGGTTTCTCTATGTTTGTTTTAGAGGCTAAGTTGAGATCTCTTAAACATATTAAGAAATGGTACAAAGAGATTGATCATACCTGGTCAGAAGAGATTGCTAGCCTGCTACGCGTCTGAGCTGTCGAATTGTTGACTTGACGAACAGAGGGGGGTGTACCTGAAACACACTCCGATGCCAAAGTAAGTGACGAGAAGAGTGATAACAAGTACAGAGAGAAAGGAGTAAGAATTAGATTACCTGACCCTCTAGTGGAAGAGGGCATTTATAATGAGCCCCCAGCGGAGGGCCAACAGTTACTATGCGTTGGGTTGGGCTGCCAGGCCCAATGCTAGTAACTGCTAGGGCTGATGTGGCATCATGAAGACCAGCATGTGGTCTTCGCCCTAGTGTAACTGTTTCGCGCTATCCGGGAGGTGGAGGAACGAATAATCGGGACACAGATAGTTACCTGATGACGTGTCTCCGCGTGGGGGACATATTGAGAACGTGAGGGAGGTCAGAGGAGCTTCCCGAGCTAGATGGGTTCTGCCCGACCGTGGGGCAGAAGAGAGGCAAACCGGGAAGATATAAGGACCATGCCCAACTGTCATTGGTCTGTGTCTGACGGGAGAAGGTGTTCTGTCTAACAGATCTCTTCCCGACGATGAGGTCTTATTGGGCCTTCCAAGCTGGTGGGATTTGGGCCTGCTCGACTATGGGCCAAGCGTCGGTCTAGTCCAGAACAGTAGCCCCCCAAGTCGTTGCTCGCGGTCAAGCGAGCTATGACTTAAGGTGCAAAAAGCGTCGAGCATGTCGCTATGTCGGGCAGGCCACGGCTGTACTTGTCAGGCGAGCCTATGATGTAGGGGAAACTCACGGTCGAGGAGGGGAATCTAAAGAGACAGAGGGAAGGTTGAGGGTTACCACGTGTCACCCTACGGAGGCTACGGGCTAGGCACTTGAATTCCTAGAGATGCTTCGTTTACCGTGCTAGGGTGTATATATATATATATATATATATGTAGGTCCAACTCATCTTTTTGTTCACTCGTTCCTTTTGCTGTTGTTTGACCTTTTGAATTGTCTGCTCGATGCCTACAGTCTTTCTACTCGACGCAACCGCTTTCTTCCACCGTATCACGTAATTCTCTGCCTCCATACTGGTATTTTTTTAGTACTTCTGGCGGTGCTCCTGGTGGTTTCGACGGGGACGCCTGGGATACCGTAGGCTTTTCCGGCGAATACGCTGGAGAGTCCTTCAAAACTAGGGTTTTGACTGACCGTCCCCGGCCCCTGTGATGAGCGGCCCGGGGAGGATCAATGAACGTTGAATGTCCCGAGGGTAGTCGATGAATACCCCAGACACGATTGATGAGGACCCCGAGGATAAAGATTTCATTCCCCGGGCACACTGGAGGGTCGGGTTACCCCGAAATGGTCTTCTGGGCCCCCAAGCGTCCACGCCCTTTCACTTGAACTGCGGTGGAAGGGTGGATTTGATTTGGCTATCGAATTCACCATGTTCCTCTACTTTTTAGGTAAATGGCTGCCCATGAAGAAGAGGACACAATGTGGTATCTGTCCGAGGACGAAGAGGGTCGCCAAGATGAGGCCGTCGTGGATCCTGCGGACAGGCCGGTCGGGGAGTGGGTCGGGGATGAACCCCTCAATTACATGTCTCGGTTTGTTCTCGATGATTCAGATTTTTTTCCGTGATTGAAGACAGAGAGGTCGGGACTCCCCATCAATTTCGGGCATGGCCTCGGGAGCTGGACCGTATCTGCTCTCGCTACGACGGGGTCGATTCCCAATGTAAGAATTTGCTTTCAAGGAGGCGGGGATACGTCTGCTGTTCACAGGGTTTTAGCAGGGAGTGTTCGACCACCTGATGCTGGTGTCGTCTCAACTTCACCCCAACTCCCTCGCCTTTCTCCGCATGTTCGAGATCGTTTGCAATTATCTCGAGCTCGGGGCCACCATACCGTTGTTCTTCTGTGCCTTCCATTTGCAGCAGCAGACTGTGGTTGGTCGACATTACTGGGTCTCCCTGAAGCATCCGACCAGGATCTTCCAGGCATACACAGACTCTTTTCGGGAGTTCAAGGATAGGTGATTCGTGGTTATGCCAGAGACGGACGAGGTTGTCAATACAATGTTCCGGAGAGAGGTTACCATCGTGGACGGCGAGTCCGTGGAGAACTTCGAGTCCCATTTACCCTTAGAAGGGATGGAGTTGCACTTCCGCTCTAGTACAAAGAGCTTTATCTACCGACCTAACCGCCTGGGCGAGGAGGATAGCCTGGCTTTTAAGAAATTGGTTGACTTCGTCGGGCGTCTTCCCCTCGTAAGTGTGTGACCCCGGATGGACAATACATCCGCAACTCCGACGGGGAGATTCTGACCGAAACCAGGTGCATCAATATGAGGGCCCTCCTCGAGTGCCGGACTGAGGCAGAGGCTCATCGGTTTTTAGGTAGCGGGTCGCTTCCTCGACTTTCCTTTGTTCTGCTTAGGCTTTCTGTACTAACTATTTTCTTGTGCTCTTCTTGCAGGTGCTATGGGTTTAATGGAAGAACGTGTGACGAAGCTGCTAAAGGGGGGGTGCTCGACGTCCCTCGGGGAGGGCCACTGCTATCAAGAAGGAGGCCGTTACTGGACCGGTAGGGTTGGCTTTGTCTCTGCAAGGTAGCGGCTCCTTCCGCAGCTGCCGGCCTCCAAGAGGCGGCGAGAGATTGAGACGCCCCCGATCGACTTGACGGATGGCTCCCCGAAGAGGCGTTTTGTTCTCCCCCTTGTTGTCTTTGGCCCAATTTCTTTACAGGGGAGAATGTCCCTACTGTGGCTCCGGAAGAGGCGGAGAGTATCCTAGCTGCAAGTAAGGAGGCTCAGAGGAAAATGTTGTCCGATGACCTAGCTTTGGTGGTGAGGGTGTTCTGGACAGCTCTAGTGTTGAACGAGAAAGGTGCTCCTCGGTGGACTTAGCTGCCGTTTGGGGTGAGCTGGAGGTATCCGAGGAAGTTCGGTCTAAGCTAGTTACCGACCAGAGGGAGTATCAGAAGCAAGACAAGGTCCATCGCAAGCGGATCAGGGAGCTCGAGAAGATGTTGAAGGACGGGAAAGACAAGCTGGTCAGGATGAGGAGTCGGGTTGCTGAGCTCTAGGGTTTGGTCGCTCCTATTGAGGAAGAGTCCGACGAGGAGAGGTTGTTGGCTTCTCGACGGAAGCTGGTGGAGAAGATCAGGCTGCTGAAAGACGACTGCTTGGGGGCCGTCGAGGTAGGCTTCAAAAGTGTCATGGACCAGCTTCGGCTTGTCAATCCTGGCGTGGATTTGGTGACTGAAGGGACTGGCCCCTATCATCATATCCAAGGCGACCATATTGTTGTGCCCGGCGGATCTGAGGACGAAGAGGAGGACCAAGTTTTCCAAGACGAGGAGAACCACGTTGATTAGAAGATGGCGGCCTGCGTGCCCCTTTTGTTTTGTCGGCCTCCGTGCCAAACTTTATCTCGGCCTGCGTGCCTGGTTGTTTCATTTTGATTGTTACTTGGGCCGCTTGCCCTTACTTGTAATTTTTTTACAGCTGGGTTTGTGCTCGTTTATGAAAATTCATCATTTTGCTAAGTGTTTGTGTGTACTCGTTTGTTTTTATGTATGCTTGTTCGCACGTTTTGTATGCTCGTTCGCACGTTTTGTATGTTGTTAGGAGTGATAACTCAACGTTATTTGTTGTGCCCGGTAGTGTAGGGAACTGGCCGGGTGACCGGGGTGGTTCCCTGGTCAGTTACGAAGAGGAACCACGATCGTGGTCCTATCTCCACGGTGTGAACGTCCCATCGCGAGCTGGGTGTTCTGCCTATCTCGGTACGGCGGCGATGAGTCTCGATTCAGGGGTCCCTGTCAAATAGAGTGTTATGCTTACACACACAAAGGGCAGGCGCTTGTTATCTCGTTGGGTTCGGGGAGACGCGTTGGTACCATGTCGCGCTCCCGTGGTCGTGAGGCGTGTTGTCGCGGGCAGTGTTTAACCGTAGTATTTTTTTAGCTTCTCAGCATTCCATGGTCGAGCTATCTCGTCCCCGTGTAAGTTCTCAAGGTAGTAGGCCCTGTGCGTCGTCTTATCCCGGACACGATAGGGGTCTTCCTAGTTAGACCAGATTGCTGATTTGGAACTCACGTTTTATGACCCTGTTATCGTTGCGGAGGGAAATTTTATGCTTCAGCGCGACTTCTCGGAGAGACGCCCCTAAACGTATTTCCTCGACTAGGTTGAGCTCATCTCTGAGGGTCTCGTCGTTGGTCTCCTCCTCGAGGGGGGATTCAGTTCTTCTAGACAGCTCCCTTATTTCTACCGGGATTACCGCCTTGGTCCCATATGTTAGCCGAAAAGGGATCTTCCTAGTGGTCGAGTGGGGCGTTGTTCTATAAGCCCAGAGTATGTTGTGGAGCTCCTCAACCCACCTCTTCTTGGCATCCCCGAGCTGGTGTTTCAAACCCCCCAGGATAACTCTATTCACGAAATGTTGCTTTGTCCCGAGCTTGGTCACAAAGTCTTGGAAGTTTTTATCAATGAAGTACGTACTGTTGTCGGTCACGATGGCCATGGGAACTTCGTACCTGGCGAGGATGTTTCTCTAGTAGAAGCAGAGTATGTTGTGCATTGTGACTTTGGCGAGGGCCTCGGCCTCGATTCATTTGGTAAAATAATCGACGCTGATTATCAAGTACTTGTTTTGATAGAAGCCTATGGTTAATGGGTCGAGGATATCCATCCCCCACCAGGAAAACGGTCAGGGGAAGGAGAGGGACTTGAGCTCGCTCGGGGGGGGGGGGGGGGGGGGGAGGGGCGAGGTGCATGTCCCCGTGCCGCTGGCACCTGTCGCACTTCTTCACGTGTTCCTTCATATTTTGTTGCATCGTCGACCAGTAATAGCCAGCTCGCAGGGCCTTCCTTTCCAAAGATCGTCCTCCTGGGGGCTGCGTGTTAATGCCTTTGTGAACCTCTTGCAGGATGGTCGAGGCCTGGGCTTTGTCGACGCATTTGAGGAGAGCGATCGAGAAGCCTCTCCGGTATAGTCTACCTTCGAGAAGCACGTAAGAGCGGGCTTGACATTTGACCGTGCTGGCCTCCTTAGCATCATCGGGAAGGCGTCCCGTGCTAAGGTAGGCGTGTATCAGGGTCATCCAACAGTCGTTGTCCCCGATGGCGTTGACTTCGAGCATCGTTTTCGCCTTCTCCGTACTTGGCTACGTGAGGACCTCCTGGATGACGGATTTGTTCCCGCCCGTCTTCTTGGTGCTCGCCAATTTTGAGAGGACGTCTGCCTGTGTGTTATGTTCGCGGGGAACGTGTTGCACCTCGGCGGATTCGAAAATTTTCATTCGTTCCCTCATAAGGGCCAAATATTTTGCTAGATTGTCGTTCTTGGCTTGGTACTCGCTGCGGACTTAGGAGGCGACCAACCGGGAATCCGTGAAGATTTTTATCTCCTTGGCTCCGAGGTCTTCTACTAGGCGGATTCCGACCAAGAAGGCTTCGTACTCGGCCTGATTGTTCTTCGTCAGGAAGGCCAAGGTCAAGGAAACTTCCACGATAGTGCCTTCCTCGTTTTCCAGGATAATGCTCGTGCCGCTCCCCGAGGGGCTCGAAACACCATCGACGAAGATGGTCCACTTATGGGCTACGGGGGTTGGTTCCGCAGTGGGCGTCATCTCGATGACGAAATTGCCCAGTACTTGTGTCTTGAGCGCTTTCTTGCCTTCGTAGACGATGTCGAACTCAGAGAGCTCCAGCGACTATTTCAACATGCGCCCCGTCGTGTCGGGCCTGCCGAGCAACTGTTTGATGGGTTGCTCGATTCTGATTATGATGGTATGGGCCAGGAAGTAGTGTCGGAGTCTCCTGGCCGCATTAATGAGGGCCAAGGCGACTTTCTCGATCTGCTAATACCTCACTTCGGGGTCGTGGAAGGCCTTGCTCGTGAAGTAGATTGGCTTTTGCCTAACAGGGGTTTCCTGGATTAGTACGGTGCTCACAGCCTCGGTGGAGACGGCCAGGTATAGGTAGAGGGTTTCCCCGATGTCAGGTCTCGTCAGGACCGATGGTTCCGACAGAACACGTTTGAGGTGGAATAGGGCCTATTCTCACTCCTCCATCCATTCGAACGCAGCCTCCTTCCTTAGCAGTTTGAAAAATGGGAGGGCATGTTCTGCGAATTTGGCGGCGAAGCGGGATAATGAAGCGAGTATCCCGTTCAGGGACTTATCGACTTCTTCGTGCTCAGCGTTGCAATCTTAGAGAAGGCCCGACATTTGTCCGGGTTTGCCTTGATCCCTCATTCGGTTAGGTAAAACCCGAGGAACTTCCCCGCACGTACACCGAAGGTGCACTTCTCCGGGTTAAATTGCATCCTGCACTTCTTCGCCGTTTCGAAGACCTTCTTGAGGTGGGTCGTGTGGTCGACCTCAATACGGGATTGACGATCATGTCGTCCATGTAAACTTCGAGCATGTCGCCAATCTCTCCCCGGAAGACCTTGTTCATCATTCGTTGATAGGTGGCGCCGAGGTTCTTTAGGCTGAAGGGAATTATGTTGTAGTAATAGTTGTCTGACTCGGTCACGAAGGTCGTGCTCTGTTTGTCGACTTCAGCCATAGGGATCTGATTGTATCCCGAGTAGGCATCCATGAAGGATAATAATTTGAAGCCCGCCGAGTTGTCGACGAGCTTGTCAATATTGGGGAGGGGATAGGCGTCCTTGGGACATGCCAGGTTGAGATCGGTGTAATCAACGAACATTCTCCATTTTCCATTTGATTTTTTAACGAGTACAACGTTGGACAGCCAGGTTGAATATCGGGTTTCCAAAATAAAATTTGCCTCTATGAGGTCTTTTACAGCTTTTTCAGCCGCAACCGACTTTTAGGAGACTACTTACGTCTATGTTGTATTATGGCCTTTGTGGCTGGGTCAATGGAGATCTGGTGGCAGGTGACCTCGGGGTCAAGGTCGGGCATCTCAGAGGCGCTCCAGGCGAAGAGGTTGGCATTCTCACGGAGGCAGGCCTTCAGCTTCTTCTTCGCCAGGTCGGGCAGTCTCACTCCAATCTTCACACTCCTGGCCGCATCATCGCCGAGGACTACTAGCTCGAAGTCCCCACCTGGAATGGAGCGCGTTGGATGGAAGGGCTGCCCGTTGACCATTGGAGGAGTGCGTTCAACTTCGCCTTCGTGGTACTTGTCGCGGTGAAAATCGGATACCAAACTATTGATTAGTTTGAATCTTTAATTTATTTTGCAACCGAACTTTGATTTGTCCAAAGGAAGGGATAAAGATTGAAATCCCACGATGCAATGCAAATGCAAGGTTTAGAGAGTTTTAGGTTCGGGGTTGGTTAAACTTAGGGAAGGTGCTAGCATCCTAAGTTTCTGTAGTACTCTACAGGAACCTCTTGTTTTATGTTTGTTTATTGCTAAGTGTTTATCTTCTTAATGGTTGAAAGACCTAGGGGTTTATTTCTAAGTATACTCGATAAGATATCACATCTTATGCCTACATATCCTTACGGGAGTGGAATCAGAGTATTTGTAGTTCCCCTAAAGGGTTTGAGGAGTTCTTTGACTGTGGTCAAAGCTCCTAAGGGATAAGGGTAGTTGATTGATTGGGTTTAGGAGAAGAGATGTGTTATCATTTTAAGAGAGATTTAACCGCCACAAATTGTAGGAAAATAGTCTTTGCATCGTCTTAAGAGAAGGGCTCAAGTACTCGAATAGGGATCGACGAGGTACGCCTCTATCTCTCTTAAGGCAAAGTTCCTACATGTTGATTGTATTGATGTGGGGTGGAGATTCTATCTCGCTTAAGATCATTTGGCATCTTTCTCTAATGTTTGAATATTTGTATGAGTTGTTTAATGTGTTTTGTTTCTATGTTGTAAGGATAAAGACGAAGGTCCTCCTATGGGGTGGGATCTATCCTAAGAGATTGACTTGAATGGGATCAAGGATCAGGTGGGAGAATGGTACAAATGTGAATGCATACGCACGATTGTTGAGATCATGCGCAGATTCTTCCTTTGGACGGTAATGCAGTGCGGAAATGTAAGTTGCGATAATATTAAATAAACTGCAGAAAGTAAAGCCATACACGTACGCATGAAAGCGCTGAAGTGTGTGAGAGTGAATGTGTCGTGAGTGTGAGTGTGCGCGATTAGATTGTATTTTACGCTGTTGATTTTAATTAGTCGATTTTAAGCGAGAGGTTGTTTTTAAGACGAGTTGAGAAAAAAGTTGTAGTTTGGTTTTAGAATAAAGTTTGTTTAAGATTAATTGATGGGGGAATTATTTAAAAAGGGTAAATTAGATTTTTTTTTTTTTTAATAAAAGTTAGGTTGCTAATTAGATATAAAATAAGTAAGTGATTTAAAAAAAAAAGGTTTTCAGAAGTTTAAAAAAAGTTGGTTCGACAAGTGAGTATAAATTATTTAAATTATTATTTTCTTATTAAACAAAATAGTATAGATTATTTTAAATTATGAAGAAAAGGATTTTATAAAAAAAGTTATTATAAAAAGTTAAATTGAAGGATTGCTTAAAATTATAATGTTTTGGGTTAAAGATTTTTATTAAATAAAAGTTGGATATTATTTATTGAATATAAGGTTTTTGTTATTATTATAGTAAATAAATATAAATATTTGAATTATGAAATAGTTTTCCTTAGTGATAAATAAAAGAGTGATGGTTAAAAATAAATTATCAATAAGAGGGTTATTAACTAGACAAAAGATTTACTGATTAAAAGGTTATTAGTTAAAAAGCTTTAACAATATAGGTGGCTGATTTTAAAAGAAAGATTAATTAAATTAATTAATTAAAAAAGTGATTAAATTAGTTACTGCAGATTAAATGGTTAATTAAGCGAGGATTAGTTAGTGTTGTATGGGGATTGTGTGTGATTAGTGTGATTAGTGAGATTAGTGAGTGATTACAACATAAACAAAAGATTAACCAAACAGAGAAATAGAATGAACCCTAATTCCCCTTTCACCCCCAAATCGATTCCCCTTTCGTTCATCTCTCTCTCCGCATCACTTTCGTTTCGATCGCGTCTCTCTTTCTGAGCCGTTCTCCTTCATCTTCTGAGTTCTTTTTCTTCTAAAACCTGAAACACAACAAACAATCAGCAAGTTCAATACTTTTTACAAGGAAATGAGAGTTTACCAAAGATTGGGGGTAGCGGCGTTGATGCGATGCTTCGTCGATTTTGGGCTTGTAGTGGCCGGAAACGGTTTGTAGATTAGAGAGATAAGTTCTCTTCTTTTGCTCGATTCTCTTTTTACCTCCAGTTTTTCTGAACGATTTCCTTCTCCTCTTATATAGGCTTCAGATTGAAAAAGGGTGCCTTGATAGAATTGATGGTTGTATTGAATACTGATTGAATTTTCCAATTTGGGGTTAATCAAATTTGAAAACTTTCTCCTTTCGTCGATTGTAATAATATGCGTGTTAATTGAAATCCCAGTTTCTGATTTTGTGTATCAATTGTTTAATATTGTCCAGGTTCAATGTCTTGGATTTGGATTGGATATTCCAATGGTATATTCCTCAGATGGTTTGCTAATTCATGACTTGTGATTTGGCAGGTGTAGAAAACAATATATCTTGGGCCTGGGAAGAAGTTGAGCGGTCCAGAGTAAGTTCTGATAGTTGTGGTGGATCTATTATGGATGTCTATCGCTGAATGAGTTTGAAAACTGCAACCGCTGAAGGTAAATCTTCTGTTACTTTCCTTCTTCATGTTATTTGCTCATTAGTTTCATTTAAGATATCTTGTCCAGCCACGAGGACACTCAGTTTACGGGTCACCAACAGGCTTTCCATGTTTGCCTTATCATGACCATATTACTGTGCAAACCATGGATAGTAGTGCTCTTTCAAAAATTCAGTGGGTTCTTTTGCTTTGGCTTTTGAGGGTGGCTCATATCCTTGTCAACAATGATTCCATACACCAACTCAGTATCCTCCAATTTCCCACCAACTTT